>CM040778.1:38686576-38689076 GCA_022829085.1 Abramis brama | reverse complement strand
CTGCAGCGGGATGATAATAATCAGCCGTGAACTGAACATAATCTGCTTATTATTATGGCATTTGAAAGTAATGTAAAGAATTAATGTAATTTGCTTCAATTTTAAAATGGAAAGGAAATAAATAAGTTGAAATATTATTATTTATTATTAGCTAACAGGGGTATACCATTCACTACTATTGTTTCACATAAATCATTCCCATGTTTTAACTTTTAAACAAGTTTAATGCCCATGATATCTATTAAAATGAATACTTTGTATAATACACAAACATTATTAAAATATGTGTATAAAATAATCCATATACAGATACAATTATGCAACGCACTGTGAACAACAAAACGGCAGGATATATTAATTAAAGATTAAATAAATTTTTTAGTAGACATATATATATGTAACGTAATGGTTCAGTTTTCCTGTGTTCCTGATCACTCGTCCACTCGTCCACACCTGTTCTTCTTCACCCTGATTATGTTCCCGTTATATAATCCCCATATCTCCTCACTTCCATGCTCCATTACTGTCGATGTATATGTGGAAATCTCCTGGGTTTTCTGATTGACCAAATTAAATACTCTATTTAAGACTATCATTTATTGAAGACACTTGTTTTTGGAAAAATCTGTTATTGGAATACAGTGTTGATTCAGATTTATTACACTTTAGTGCATTGTTATATTACATCTTTTTTTTAACATATATTAAAAACACACACTTTTAATTATGTTTTGGTGAGATATTTCTTCTCTTTTTTCTCTCTCGTGACTATTCTATATTACATATAATCTATATTATATCTATTATATTCTATATTAACTCTTAAGTGCCTTGGCTTGATACGTTTTTAATGAGTTGAATTATCCTTACGTCCTTTAACGCCTCGTGCAGCGCTCTTCTGTCTGCACTCTTCACAGTAACAGACCCTCAAACTGAGGAGATTAATAAGAACAGTCGTGGACTCACCAGTGCCACAGTGATCGACCTGGAACTAAGGATGGGCATTTTTCAAAAATATTGTATTTGAAAATTTGGGCTCATAAAAATCTAATATTCGAATATTCATTAATTTAAATAACATTTAATGAAAAATGTTTTTTTTTTACGTTCTTTTTTTTTTTTTTACCATTTCTGAGTATTGACTTTCCAAGTTTTTCTTTTAGTTGAAAACATTAAACAATATGTGTAAACAAAAAATATAAAGAATAAAAGCATAAGCTCAAGCAGCGTGAACGGAAATTGCATTTTTTTGGAATTACAGCGGCAATTATCGTACCGAAATATCGTGTTTATATTGTTCCACATGCCGGAGTGAGAAAACACGCTGCACTGACTGACGACAGAGACACAGATAACGGTGAGCTAAGCGAAGTTTCTAACAGCGTTTGCGTTTTCTGTTCTTAAACTGGTCTCACTCGATAAAACTTCTCGAAAACGTCTCAAAAAAATTTTTTGCTATCAGATGAGGTCATGTGATGACAGCTGTCTCTCCTCAGTCCACTGCTGTTTGGATTTCATGTGATTTCTCATTGTGGTGCTGATATTACAATAACTCATTAATTCATTTGATTAAAAGTAATTCCATTTTGTAAGATCATTTAGTAAGATCATAAGTAATTCCAAACTTTGCAAGGCAGACGACGACATTATGTGATCAAATACAATAAACTTGTTTTGCACAACACTCCACAGCGCCACACAGTGCATTTAATGGAACTTACCATGGTTTCACTGCATTTACGGCCAGCAAAGCAACGTACAAAATTCACCGCTAGCTCTGTGTGTCTCGTCGACTCCGCCCCCACCACTAGCTCCGTGTGTCTCGTCGACTCCGCCCTCACGCTAGCTCCGTGTGCCTCGTCGACTCCGCCCCCACCGCTAGCTCCGTGTGTCTCGTCGACTCCGCCCCCACCGCTAGCTCCGTGTGTCTCGTCGACTCCGCCCTCACGCTAGCTCCGTGTGCCTCGTCGACTCCGCCCCCACCGCTAGCTCCGTGTGTCTCGTCGACTCCGCCCCCACCGCTAGCTCCGTGTGTCTCGTCGACTCCGCCCTCACCGCTAGCTCCGTGTGTCTCGTCGACTCCGCCCTCACGCTAGCTCCGTGTGCCTCGTCGACTCCGCCCCCACCGCTAGCTCCGTGTGTCTCGTCGACTCCGCCCCCACCGCTAGCTCCGTGTGTCCCGTCGACTCCGCCCCCACCGCTAGCTCTGTCTCGTCAACTCCGCCCCCACCGCTAGCTCTGTGTCTCGTCGACTCCGCCCCCACTGCTAGCTCTGTGTCTCGTCGACTCCGCCCTCCCCGCTAGCTCCGTGTGTCTCGTCGACTCCGCCCTCACCGTTAGCTCCGTGTCTCGTCGACTCCGCCCTCAACGCTACCTCCGTGTGCCTCGTCGACTCCGCCCTCACCGCTAGCTCCGTGTGCCTCGTCGACTCCGCCCTCACCGTTAGCTCTGTGTGTCTCGTCGACTCCGCCCTCACCGCTAGCTCCGTGTGTCTCGTCGA
>CM040778.1:38669076-38676576 GCA_022829085.1 Abramis brama | reverse complement strand
AATATATATAAAATAAAAAAAAAGAATAAGAAATAAAATACTGCTGCAAAGTTCTCCACTAAATAAAATACTCTCAGTCTCAAACCAATATCACATAATAAAATATAATGAAAAATATAAATAAATAACTATGATTACAGTGCAGCATTACCAATCCCAGCTTGTAGGCCTGCTCATATTTAAAAATTAAGGCTGGGAATCGATAAAAAAAATTAACTAATTAATTGCACAATTTGCTGTAATTAATTGCAATTCCTCCAAGCTTGTAATCATCAATAATTAAACTTATAATCACCTAATTAAATGAAACACGGGGAAAAAAAGAACAGAAAATAGCCCTATATTAAAATAATATTAAACATAAATATATCGATGTATTATTATTTTTCAATAATCAATCAACATAATCAATTTAAGATTTTTTTTTGCCCCTATTTTTACTAATTATCAATATAAAATATAGTCCAAAGCTATAGTACAAAGCTATTATTACCAGAGCATGTGATCGGAGCAGGTCATTTTACCAGTGTTGCTAGCGTGACTATACCAGTTCAGCAAACAGAAGTCTACTACTGAGAAATTTCACCTTATTTGAGCGGACTTTGCTTTTCCAGTGCGTGATCGGTACATGATTGGAGTCTTTGGGCCGTTAACGACAGAGCAGAACGCGCAGCACAAACACGGACTCGAACATTGAGCAGAGAGCGCAGCGGGCCGACACGCGCGCGCGCGCACACACACACACACACACACACACACACACACGGAACGGAGAGTGCGGCGGCGCACACGGAGCGGAAAAGCTTTTTTTCGCCCTGCAGTCTATTTCATTGGTTTAGGTTACAGTGACGACGGGTAAAACACTGGTAAAACCATAGAGGGTAAAACATTAGAATCAGCTGCAGGGCGGGACTAGCGCTGAACGCGGAGACATCCGCCACTTAATATGTTCGTGTGGAAACACGAAAATGTACCTATGTTCCGCACACAAAATATTGCATTCAGTCATTCGGTACACACGTGCACCGAACCGAAAGCCCTGTACCGAAACGGTCCGGTACGAATACACGTACCGTTACACCCCTAGTGTGTGTGTGTGTGTGTGTGTGTGTGAACACCTGGCTGCAGGTGAGAGCTGTCTGACACACTTAACACAACACATACCTCTGCCATGTCGACCTCTGACCTTTGACCTGACCCTGACAGAGATGAGGACAGAGTATGACGGGACAATCGCTGGCAGTAATGAGTGTGAGTGTGTGTGTGTGAGAGAGTGTGTGTGTTCGTTACAGGTGTTCATGCAACCTCTCAAGTTCAAAGTCATCAAGTGCTCGGAAACATTTAGGGGCCGCCAGGAACTGTCAATCAAACCGCTCTGACAGACACACTCCTGTGTTCGACATAATCATCATCATCGCTGGAGATCAGCAACTGTCTGCATGTTGACATTTTATTGTGTTCATATTAATACAAAACCAGACCAAAATGTTAATACTAAATACTAAATGTTCAAAATCATTTTCTATGCTGTTCTGATGCTTAGGCAATACAAATATATTTTTGTCATGCCAATAAAGCTTTATTGAATTGAATTGAGAGAGAGAGAGAGTGAGTGAGTGAGTGAGTGAGAGAGAGAGAGAGAGAGAGAGAGAGAGAGAGAGAGAGTGAGTGAGAGAGAGAGTGAGAGAGAGAGAGAGAGAGTGAGTGTGAGAGAGAGAGAGAGACAGAGAGAGAGAGAGAGAGACAGAGAGAGAGTGAGTGTGAGAGAGAGAGAGAGAGAGAGAGACAGAGAGAGAGAGAGAGAGAGAGTGAGTGAGTGTGAGAGAGAGAGAGAGTGTGAGAGAGAGAGAGACAGAGAGAGGTTTAACAAGCACTTTATTATTATATAAAACCACCTTACATCACATTACTGGCAGGTATTAAAAAAATAATAAAAATTAAATAAAAATAAATAACTTTATAATTAAAAATTCACAATGAGCTGATTTTGTACTATACACAGTACCTCATTAACACACCATACATCACAAAAGAACACCACATTATTTGTCAGTCTGTAATAAGTGAATTCGATTTTCAGTCTTCCCTCTACCAGCCTTCTAGACATCACTTCAGGATCTACTGAAGCAAGTTGTAGACCTTTGTTCTTTCTTGTTTCCCCCAATAAACACTTTATCGGAAAAATCCTCATTAAAACTTCTAAACCAAGTCTTGAGCAAAACAAAAAGGTCTTGTAATCTGTTACACCTTAAAAACAAGTGTTCTAGATCCTCCTGCCGGATCCAGGTGTGCCACATGTCGGCCCGTGAATAACCCGCCACTGGAGATCAGCAGTGCGCTCCTCTACAGGGGTTATACAGGGTCCGCCACCTGTCCCGCACCAGAAAGTCTGGCTGTAACAGTTCTGGCCATCTAGAAGCTTTTTGCCTCTTCAATGAATCTCGATGTGTGACTTTAACTGTAGTGAGCAAACGCAACACTTCACTAGCTGAGTTTCCATTTCATGTTTACTTATATAGTATACGTATAGTTTAATTAAAGAACTCTGTCTCGTCTTCTGTCCAAACACACCACGCCTTCTTTAAAGAACGATCGACTGTTACGTACGTCAGGTGACCTATAAATGCGACCTCATGTGAACGTAAAAAAATATATATCTTTTTTGCGATATTTAGTAGTTTTTGTGCAATTTACGTGTTTCCATTGGCTGTATTTTCAATTCGCAATTTTAATTTGCGCAATTTTGGAGGGTAATGGAAACGCGGCTACTGTACAGAGACGCTCGTCACATGACATAAAACCCTCTCGTCCAATCACAGATGAGCAACACATGAACATTCAGTGCAGGGTCACACAGAGGTGCTTCATAACCCAATCCTGCACTGAGAGACACTCACACACACACACACACACACACACACACAGAACACTACAATAGAGCAGGATCAGCTCTTCAGCGCCGCAGGACACACACGCCCTGTTCACGTCAAAAACTCAACACTCACACACACACACCAGGGCCTGAATTTCTTTTTGGAAAATGGGGGGGATTTTTTTATTTGAGGTGTGTGTGTGTGTGTGTGTGTGTGGGGGGGGGGGTCTATTTTTAGACAATCTAAATGTTTGCTCACTCATTGTGTTTTTACAACGGGGTAATTCTGTTGTTAGGAGTTTACACAACACAGGGAAGCTTGATTTTAAATTTGGGTTAGGGTCAGGTTTCAAAAAGTTTGAAAAGAGAAATAAAGAGAAACGTTTTTGGGTAGGTCTAACACTAGTAGGACGATGACACCACGGTTTTCTCCAGAGCGGATATAAATTAACTAAATTAATAACTTTTTTACAACAAAAATTAACCATCACTGAACTTACTTAAGCTGGACTGTGACACTATTTACCTAAAAACAAACTTTGTTGCATTATTTTCCTGTTATCTCTGTAAAGCTGCTTTGAAACACTGTGTTGTAAAAAACACTATGTAAATAAATGTGACTTGACTAGTATTCAGAAATACTACGGATATGGCAATATTAATGTATCTGGTTTTGGGGGAATAGATCTGCTACGCCGCTACAATAGATGTAACATACATGAATGAGCCCGTGGCAGATCTGCACAGGTGCAGCTGGGGAAGGGGGAGGTGGGGAAGGGGGGAGGTGGAGCTGGGGAAGGGGGAAGGTGGAGCTGGGGAAGGTGGAGCTGGGGAAGGGGGAGCTGGGGAAGGGGGGAGGTGGAGCTGGGGAAGGGGGAAGGTGGAGCTGGGGAAGGTGGAGCTGGGGAAGGGGGAAGGTGGAGCTGGGGAAGGTGGAGCTGGGGAAGGGGGGAGGTGGAGCTGGGGAAGGGGGGAGGTGGAGCTGGGGAAGGGGGGAGGTGGAGCTGGGGAAGGGGGGAGGTGGAGCTGGGGAAGGGGGGAGGTGGAGCTGGGGAAGGGGGAAGGTGGAGCTGGGGAAGGGGGGAGGTGGAGCTGGGGAAGGGGGAAGGTGGAGCTGGGGAAGGGGGAAGGTGGAGCTGGGGAAGGGGGAAGGTGGAGCTGGGGAAGGTGGAGCTGGGGAAGGGGGGAAGGTGGAGCTGGGGAAGGGGGGAGGTGGGGAAGGGGGGAGCCGGGGAAGGGGGAGCCGGGGAATGGGGAGCTGGGGAAGGTGGAGCCGGGGGAAGGGGGAGCTGGGGAAGGTGGAGCTGGGGAAGGGGGGAAGGTGGAGCTGGGGAAGGGGGGAAGGTGGAGCTGGGGAAGGGGGGAAGGTGGAGCTGGGGAAGGGGGGAAGGTGGAGCTGGGGAAGGGGGGAAGGTGGAGCCGGGGGAAGGTGGAGCTGGGGAAGGGGGGAAGGTGGAGCTGGGGAAGGGGGGAGGTGGGGAAGGGGGGAGCCGGGGAAGGGGGAGCCGGGGAATGGGGAGCTGGGGAAGGTGGAGCCGGGGGAAGGGGGAGCTGGGGAAGGTGGAGCCGGGGGAAGGGGGGAGGTGGAGCTGGGGAAGGGGGAAGGTGGAGCTGGGGAAGGTGGAGCTGGGGAAGGGGGACCTGGGGAAGGGGGAGGTGGAGCTGGGGAAGGTGGAGCTGGGGAAGGTGGAGCTGGGGAAGGGGGAGCCGGGGTAGGGGGAGCCGGGGAAGGGGGACCCGGGGAAGGGGGAGCCGGGGAAGGTGGAGCCGGGGAAGGGGGAGCCGGGGAATGGGGAGCCGGGGAATGGGGAGCCGGGGAATGGGGAGCCGGGGAAGGGGGAGCCGGGGAAGGTGGAGCCGGGGAAGGTGGAGCTGGGGAAGGTGGAGCCGGGGAAGGGGGAGCCGGGGTAGGGGGAGCCGGGGAAGGGGGACCCGGGGAAGGGGGAGCCGGGGAAGGGGGAGCCGGGGAAGGTGGAGCCGGGGAAGGGGGAGCCGGGGAATGGGGAGCCGGGGAAGGTGGAGCCGGGGAAGGTGGAGCCGGGGAAGGTGGAGCCGGGGAAGGGGGAGCCGGGGAAGGTGGAGCCGGGGAAGGTGGAGCCGCTGAAGGGGGAGACGGGGAAGGTGGAGCCGGGGAAGGTGGAGCCGGGGAAGGTGGAGCCGGGGAAGGTGGAGCCGGGGAAGGGGGAGCCGGGGAAGGTGGAGCCGGGGAAGGTGGAGCCGGGGAAGGGGGAGCCGCTGAAGGGGGAGACGGGGAAGGGGGAGCCGGGGAAGGGGGAGACGGGGAAGGGGGAGCCGCTGAAGGGGGAGCCGGGGAAGGTGGAGCCGGAGAAGGGGGTAGCCGGGGAATGGGGAGCCGGGGAATGGGGAGCCGGGGAAGGGGGAGCCGGGAAGGGGGAGCCGGGGAAGGGGGAGCCGGGGAAGGGGGAGCCGGGGAATGGGGAGCCGGGGAAGGGGCATGATACTGAAGAAAAATGCGATAACTCATTAAATAATGTCATATTCGATATGCGATATGACAATGCTTAAGGTCTGTAAAATAAACTTAAATTATCTTTAAAATATATTATAATAATATATATAACCTAAATACATGTTTCACATTCTTTTTGTGACAAGAAAACAGGGAAAGAGAAAGACCTATCAGCACCATTCAGTTTCATGCCAGAACTAAGTGTGCAGAGAAAACCATCTCTCAGAGAGCGCGCGAGTACACACACACACACACACACACACACACACACACACAAATCTCTTGACTCCTGATCGCAGATTCCTGATGACTGGATTTTACGATGAGCCCCTAAAGAAACTTTTGTGTCCCCTGAGAAACTTTGCGCTCGCTAACCAAGAACTCGCAAGAAAACAAACAAAACATTTTACAAGTGAATGCAAAGTTTCTGAGGGGAGCATTTCTCCCTCGCATCTCATGGTTTTTCCATCACCATGTCCCTCCAGGGCCTCCGTAGGATTTCGAAAATAACAACTGCATGCTCCGATTTTACAGTATTTTACTGTAAACAAGCACTTTTGTAAATGTGTCCTTCATCTCTCGTCTGTCCGAGGGTTTAATCTTCCCGCCGACACACAATACAGGGAAAACTATTCTCTCGCTCGCATTAGAAGCTCAGAGGCGTTAAAGCCTGACAGGCACACAAAGGCGAAATATGTGTGTGTGGCTCCGGTTTCACCTGACATTCTCCCCACACACACCTGACATTCTCCCCACACACACCTGAGATTCTCCACACACACACACACCTGAGAGCGCTGGCTTCGGATCCGTGCCGCTATTGTCCTCGAGGAGAGGGGGAAGATCGGGATGAAAAGACGAGTGAATAAATAAATAAACAAATGAAGAAGGAGAAGAAGAGCCACAGATAGTGTGTCCACACACACCCTGAATATTTCAGCACATAATCGGTGCGGTTAATTGGTTGCGAGGCATTAAAGTGTGAGTGTGTGTGTGTCAGAATGTAAGTGTGTAGGGCTGTAAGTGTGTGTCTCTGGCCACTTACGGATGATGACAGATGGGGTGTGTGTGTGTGTGTGTGTGTGTGTGTGTGCAGGTGTCAGGTGAGCGTGTCTGTTCTCTTTCTCTCGCTCAGGGATCAGGTTCTTCTGGCTGAGAAGAAGCTCATCACACATCGGCTCTTCTCTGTCACGACGCTCAATTATTTAAACATATGATCAGACAAAACTCAAAATTCACATATCATATCCTCACACACCAAAGGTCAAGAGTTTGACGCAACATTTGCTATTAATATATACAGTAGTCAACATTTGAAGCAGATTAAAACCTTTCATCAAAGTTATACATGAATTTTGAACAATACCCGTTCTTGTCTTAGGACAACTTTGAAGAACGTTTTTGATCCACTTCAGATGTTGGCTACTGTATTAACATGGAAACACTGGGAAAATTGGAGGTCTGTGAATGATGTGACACAAATTTGAGCTCTATATACTATATTTCTAGTGCATGATTGTAAATGAACATTTCACCAAAAGAAAATCTGTAGCTCTCCAATCTCAATTGTATATTAAAGTGCCCTATTATGGATTTTCTTTCATGCAGTGTGTAATGTAATGTGTGTGAATGTAAACAGTCTGCAAAGTTGTAAAGCTGAAATTGCATCATAAATAAAGCTATTTTATCTCAAAAGAAAGTCGACTCTGAATCGCTCAAACGAGTATTTTTGTGAAGTGCTCACGTCACGATTTACTACATTTGCATGATGCCCGCCTCCATCTAGCTGTCGCTCGTTCGAGTGGATATCGTGTCGTCGAGACGCTGTGCTCTTCTGTGAAAGTAAACTCGGTTTATAATCACTTCCAAAGGATGAGGCTGTGAAGAACCAGTGGTTAAAGTTCATGTTTTCCACGATACCACAGCAGTGTAATCCCAAACTTTAGCTGTGTTCCCTTCCTTTTCCTGACGACTGCTTCTCGAATCTCTGAGTTCAACACGGGATTCGCAAAACGCCTGGTCTAGAAAGACGGGTCAGTACACAGTTTATTTGGACCAACTTGCTCCTCAGAATCACAACCTGTTAGTATGAATAATTATTGATGTATATATTTTCTACCAGGTGTTCAAAATACGTAGTGTTGTGTTTTATATTGTG
>CM040778.1:38661576-38664076 GCA_022829085.1 Abramis brama | reverse complement strand
ACCAGGAACACCAGGAACAGGAGGAACACCAGGAACAGGAGGAACACCAGGAACAGGAGGAACACAAGGAACAGGAGGAACACCAGGAACACCTGGAACAGGAGTTAGGGACGTAAATAAAGTCGATAGCCGTTTCTCAATATGCGTTCTTGTCTGTACTTGTGTTCTTGTGGACTTGTGAAACGTCATCAGTCGCTGCCCTAGTACTGTTCCAATTCAAAGTTCACATCTAGCCAAGTCCAGTTCAAATCCCCGGATGTGTTCTTGATCCGCCCCTTTTACCGAGGATGCATCGAGAGGTGACTTGTGCGAACTTGAGACAGCCAGGTATCCCAGAATGCATCTCACAGCAACCAGCAAGCGTCCGTCAATAGCAGAGGAGAAACCCCGCGTAATGTAAAAATACTGCTGTAATTGTGTCACGAAATGTAGTTTTAAGAGTATTTCAGGCGAGAATGTAGTTGTTTAAAGCTCAAATCTTTGGTTTATTTATAAAGATAGCGCCTATTTGAAAATTTGATCTGACGGTTTCGGAGTTGTGAGAACCAGGCAATTGGACGCTCGGCGCTCGTACCCCGGCGAGAACAGCCTTTCCTCGGCTACTGCTGCTGACTCGGATGTCTCCAGTCTAGTGGTTTAACATGAGATATAAATCGTCTTGTGTATATCTAACGGACGATTTATTTATTTATTTATTTTATTTGTCTCATTAATGTATAATTTGTTCCCTGGCAAAACGTTAACCCTCTGAGGTCGACAAACGCGCCGACGCGTTTTGCCGGATTTTCTCCACATTGTAGCACTATAAACTTAAATTACTCCATCATTTATGGTCATACAGAAAAAAGAAATATAAAAAAAGAATCTGTGATATTTCTCCTTTTGTATGTGTCCACTTACAATCAAATCAAAACATTGTGCTTTTGTAAAATAAAGAAAATAAACAGGGTGTGCGTTCTGCCTCTCCGTCGCGGTGAACTTTTTTTTCTTGAGCACATCTATAAACTGAAACAAAACTCAGCGAATACTTGTCACACATTTATGAGCCATATACCTTTATAAACATTTAAGTGTGTACTTTTAAATGATCGGATTCAAAACGAAAACAAATATTCTCTGTTTAAGTAATTTGTATAAAACCAACAAGATGTCCAGCTTCTCAAACGCTTGCTCATTACAGTTAATTTGGCCACGCCTACTCGCGCAAAAGATATTCACATGCAAATCTCCACATGGAACGCGAACGCGCTCGTTACCTCAACAACAAAACACTTCACTTCACTTTTCGTCGAGTTTGAAAGACGTGCCTGAGCTTACATTGGATTTAGGCTACCTCAGAAGAAGAAGAACGCGATTTGAAGACAAGAAAGATAAGGTAAGAAATTCTTACATAGCCTAGTTTGTTATTGTTGCATAAATGTCACGTTGCAGCTGAACTGTTGCTAGATATATGGGGAATATTATAATATTTAGACCCGTGTTTACTGTGTTTGTGGATATCTGCTCAAACATAGATATGTTTATGGTAACCATAATGTTTTATATTTGAGAGTGATCGCGTTTGAATGTATCATATTTTGCAAGCGATCGCGTTTGAATGTATCATATTTTGCAAGCGATCGCGTTTGAATGTATCATATTTTGCAAGCGATCGCGTTTGAATGTATCATATGTGTTTACTGTGTTTGTGGATATCTGCTCAAACATAGATATGTTTATGGTAACCATAATGTTTTATATTTGAGAGTGATCGCGTTTGAATGTATCATATTTTGCAAGCGATCGCGTTTGAATGTATCATATTTTGGATGAAAGCAAAACGCACCAAACGGCTTCATGTTTTTATTATTATCTCATTTCATATCATCATAACGGATGGAAACATTTGAAGTAACATGATAATCAATATATTTTTCTCTAGCTTCTTTTGGAAGATTTATAGGCTGCTATAGGTTATTTATTGTTATTATTATTTTATCCGCACTGCGCATATACCTTATGCCTACAAGGCACAACAAACCTGGTGTTCATTATATTATATATCGTTGGAAACGTGTGTGTGTGTGTGTATTCTGTGAATTTTAAAAAGGAATTTTAAAAAGCAATTTTAACCAGAAAAATCTAATATTTATTTCCAAAATCGTGCAGGCCTTTCTCTTGATATCAGTATGTTCACTTTTTTTTTTTTCAGGTCCCAGATGCCACTGAGGACTTCAACATTCACATGAGTCTCAGTACGTGAACATGGTAAAGTGAAAATCTTGGAAATGAAAGGTATGTACAATGTTTTTAGGAATGGCACAAAGGTCTCTGTCTTTGAAGTGCTTTTTTGGCATTTGTTGTGTATCTTTGGATTATGTTGTGTTGTAAATAAATCCAAACAATTTAAAAGCCATTATTTTTTAAATCTCCTCATTTACAGTATTGTGCAAGGTTGCTCAGAATGATAGGGGCCTGATAGCTCCTAATAGGGCCGTTAGGGGAGGTTCTTTGTCTTTCT
>CM040778.1:38644076-38656576 GCA_022829085.1 Abramis brama | reverse complement strand
TGTGTGCGAGAGAGTGTGTGTGAGTTTGTTTTCATGACAACTGAGGACATTTTTATGATAACACACCCGCAAATGAGGACACTCGGGAAAATAGGTGATATATGAGGACATTTTGGGGGTCCTCATTTTTCAAATGGCTTTAAAAACATACTAAGCAGTGTTTTTTTTTTTATGTAAAAATGCAGAATGTTTCCTGTGATGGGTAGGTTTAGGGATAGGGGCAGTGTAGGGGGATAGAATATACAGTTTGTACAGTATAAAAACCATTACGCCTATGGAATGTCCTCACAAATCACATAAACATGGCTGTGTGTGTGTGTGTGTGTGTGAGTGAGTGTGTGTGAATGTGAGTGTGTGTGTTTGTGTGAGAGAGTGTGTGAGTGTGTGTGTGTGTGAATGTGAGAGTGTGTGTATGTGTGAATGTGAGTGTGTGTGTGAGTTCAGAACCTCGTCAGAAGCAGCAGGAACACTACAGTGAATTCAGACACACTTCTTTAGTCACACACACTGTTTAAGTGTGTGATTTGGGATGACGTTCTTGCTGTTTCCCACGCCTCAGATGTGGAAGTATAAGGAATAAAAGTGTAGTGTGGGCGGCCCTTAAGAAAATCATTTTTGATGTACATCTGCAACCACTGCAAATATAATATCTGATTCCTGACCACAGCACGACCTGAAACCACACACACTTCACACACTTAAAAACCTCCAGAAAACATGTTGACTGCACCGATGGAGAAGGTTTTTGACTCCCAGAAGCTGTAGTTCTGAGATCTGCCAGCAGGAGCCACACACACGCACACACACACACACACACACACACAGCCTGGAGCCGTAACACCTGCCTACAGCGTAACACTGTGTGTTTGATAGCAGTAACTCACACACGTAATGTAGCCGCTGTGGGTTAGTCTTAAGTGAATGCAAACAGGCCAGAGAAAACAATCTGATGTGTGTCAAAATATGAGCATAGGTTTGGCTTCGACACGGCAAGAGCGAACGCAAGATGCTACTTTTATTCAGGATTATGAAAAATGTGTGCAGAGTTGATGCAAAGTATATTTACATACAGTATATATTGTAGTTTTTACATAATATTTCTTGTTCTATCAACAACTGAAATTTTGGTATTGTAAGAAAGCTAACGGGTATGAAGCTCGTTTCTGCCACAGAATAAAACATTTAAAACATAATTGCAACTTTATATCACGCAATTCTGACTTTCTTTATATCTCGCAATTCTGACTTTATAACACAGATGCGACTTTATATCTCGCAATTCTGACTTTATATCACGCAATTCTGACTTTATAACACAGTTGCGACTTTATATCTCGCAATTCTGACTATATCACGCAATTCTGACTTTATAACACAGTTGCGACTTTATATCTCGCAATTCTGACTTTATATCACGCAATTCTGACTTTATAACAGTTGCGACTTTATATCACGCAATTCTGACTTTATAACACATGCGACTTTATATCTCGCAATTCTGACTTTATATCTCGCAATTCTGACTTTATATCACGCAATTCTGACTTTATATCTCGTAATTCTGACTTTATATCACGCAATTCTGACTTTATAACAGTTGCGACTTTATATCTCGCAATTCTGACTTTATATCACATAATTCTGACTTTATTGCGACTTTATATTAGCAATTCTGACTTAATATCTCGCAATTCTGAGTATATCACACAGTTGCGACTTTATATCACGCAATTCTGACTTTATAACACAATTGCGACTTTATATCTCGCAATTCTGACTTTATAACACGCAATTCTGACTTCATATCACGCAATTCTGACTTTATATCGCGCAATTCTGACTTTATATCTCACAATTCTGACTTTATATCACGCAATTCTGACTTTATATCGCGCAATTCTGACTTTATATCTCGCAATTCTGACTTTATATCACAGTTGCGACTTTATATCTCGCAATTCTGACTTTATAAGTTGCGACTTTATATCACGCAATTCTGACTTTATATCTCACAATTCTGACTTTATATCTCGCAATTCTGACTTTATATCTTGTAATTCTGACTTTATATCTTGTAATTCTGACTTTATATCTCGCAATTCTGACTTTATATCACAGTTGCGACTTTATATCTCGCAATTCTGACTTTATAAGTTGCGACTTTATATCACGCAATTCTGACTTTATATCTCGCAATTCTGACTTTATATCTCGCAATTCTGACTTTATATCTTGTAATTCTGACTTTATATCTCGCAATTCTGACTTTATATCTTGTAATTCTGACTTTATATCTTGCAATTCTGACTTTATAAGTTGCGACTTTATATCACGCAATTCTGACTTTATATCACGCAATTCTGACTTTATATCACGCAATTCTGACTTTATATCTTGTAATTCTGACTTTATATCTCGCAATTCTGACTTTATTGCGACTTTATATCACGCAATTCTGACTTTATAACAGTTGTGACTTTATATATCGCAATTCTGACTTTACAACTTGCAATTCTAAGAACTAAAGTCATAATTGCGCGATATAAAGTCGCAATTGTGAGAAAAAAAGAGTCAGAATTGCGAAATAAAAAGTCGCAATTACCTTTTTTATTTGTGCTCCTGTGTCGGGAACAAGCTTCCACAAGCAGGCTTGAGTTAAAGTGTCCTGGACTGTTTTGATTCTGACTGGCTTCAGGCCAGCGACAGCATTAGCACTGAGAGCCACTTGAGCGTCTCGATATCAATAACAACGAGAAACACTGAGACAAAGACACACACAAAGAGCCGTGAGTGATGATCCTGAAACCGGCTCCATTATATGAGCACGCAAGACAGAGAGACAAAGAGAAAGAGAGAGAGAGATTAATGTGCTGTAATCTAGCCGTCTGTATTAAACCGGAGATGAGTGTGTGTGTGTGTGTGTGAGTGTTATTAATGATAGTCGCTCACTTCTCTATAACACACATAGTTGTCTAATGAGTGAAGATACACCCTCATCTGTCACACTAAACTCTGCCATCTCGATTAGACTCCACTAGACTAGAAGAAGAAAAACAGTACGTGAACAATGGAAATGTGAAGAGCTCAAACTGCAGGGATTTGGTGGTGGGAACAATATTTTAAATGCATGTAATCGTATGAGAGCGATTTGTGATGAAAATCGTTTCAGAGACACATTTGGATAAACATTTTATCCTTTGGAATGAAATGCACTGATGGATCCTCTACAAGAAGAGCAAACTGCAAAACAAGAACAGAAATCTGACAATGGAGTCTCGCTTCCCTTTGAATTAAGTTTATTTTTCTGACTCCATTGGCAGATTTCTGTCAGCTCAAACGCACTCCATTTTGACATTTTAACTTAATATCTTCAGTCATTTTGCTTCTTCTCCAGTAAATGTATCTTGATTTAAGAATGTTTAGATATTAGTGCTGGAAAACGAGACAGAAACACTGAGGAAGAATCTTTTTTTTTTTTTTTTTGCAGTGCAGGAACTTATTCTTACTCACTTGTTCAGTAAACAAAGTCAACTCTGATTTCATTTCAACTTTAAGCTTTACAACCTAATTGCAATTTTACAACGAAATTAAACGTAAAATCCTGAATGAGGATCATGATTGTGTGACGACTCGAAATCTGTGAATGTTTTCTTGAACCAGTTCGTTTTAACAAACCCTCTGAATGAATCAACTCACTCGAATGAATCAGACTTGAACACACACACACACACACACACACACACGCACGTGAATCACAGCACTCACAGACACTATATGTTTTAATATAGCAGCACATTATTGAGGAATGTCTGGAGGCCGGGTGAACGTAAGCGTATACTGGAGTAATGCTTTATACAGAAATATTATAAATCAGCTTGATCCATCACAGTCCCGTCTCAGACAGACTCTTGTTTCTCCACCGCAAGTCTATTTAAATCTGTGCCTTACAGCAGAGTTTAGCAGAAGAGCTCAGCTCTGAGAGGGTGTAGGAAACAAGGAACACACTGAATTAAACGTGAAGTTTTGACGTATAAAGACTGAAACGGTATTTTCTTGTCAGATATCTCAGATGTTGGACTGAGATATTAATGATCTAGAGATGCTCACGACTGATGAACCGACACTACATTCCTCCGCGATACTGATATAGATTATTCAGAATGACATCAGCCGATTCTGATAGTTTGGCTTTTCTTAAGGAAAAAACCCTCTCCCGAATAAAGCTGCGACTACACAGGGAACTGCTCACTCGGTGCGCGATAATATTAGCGGTTACAGTTCACAACTGAGCTATTATATTCAACTTACAGATATAATATTTACACTCAAATAAAAGCTGAAATGTTAGTATGCAACACAGTTGCACATAAGGTCGTTTTCATAAATACTTCTTCATGGCAAATATATTCAAACATGCACATATAATTAACACTAAATAAGCTCTTCTAGTGTTTTGTTTTTTAAAGCTAATTAATAGTTTTACTGACATCTTTCCACGGCTGAAACACAGATTGAGTGATTACATGCGTCATGATACAGATTACGGTAAGTTGTTCTGTCTCTTTCAACGTACCTTCTGATGTTCATGCATGTTTTTCTAGATAATTTGTATTAAAGTGGAAGAAAAGACGCTTGAACTGAGGCACTACAGCGATCTCTCACGTCACGTGTTTTAATTTCGTGATGAAATGTACAGATTTTGAAAGCTGAGACAGAAGTGACAGAGCACAAAGCTATTATTGGACAGGAGGAGCTACAAATAATGTTTGGTGTAGAGAAAACCGTAGATCTGGCAACCCTCTGCAACCCTTTTGATTGACAGGATATAATCGGCACTGATCATCGGCTGTTTCTAAACAATTTATATTAATAATAATCTGTATCGGCCGATACATCGGTGCGTCTCTAGTATAAAACATACAATATGCTTCAAATGGTTATTCATATATGTAAATATGTACTACTTTAATGACAAAACAAGGCGATGTAGATGTTTTGGAAAAACTAGTGAAGAATAGCAGTCACGAGTAATCCTTCTCTCCTCCGCTATGTTTAAAGATTATATGTGACTCTGGACCACGTCACCAGTCTCGAGTCGCACGGGTTTATCTGTGGCAATAGCCAACAATACATCGTATGGGTCAAAATTATAGATTTTTATTTTATGCCAAAAATCATTAGGATATTAAGTAAAGATCATGTTCCATGAAGATATTTTGTAAATTTCCTACTGTAAATATATAAAACATGTATTTGTGTGAGTGAATGCTGCACAATCGCCAACATAAATGAACAACTTTAAAGGAGATTTTCTCAATGTTTCGATTTTTCTGCACCTTCAGATTCCAGATGTTCAATAGTTGTATCTCGACCAAATATTGTCCTATCCTAACAAACCACACATCAATGGAAAGCTTATCTAGTGATGTATAAATCTCAATGTCAAAAAATTGACCCATGTGACAGTGGTCCAGGGTCACAGATTATGACACACCAACTCTCAGACTCAGGCGTCAGTATTATCTGTTTCCCAGTGGTAAATATGACGAGAGAGAGCGTTCGTAGACTAGGACACTCGTTTATCCCAACAGCATTAGTACGCCGTCACTGAGAGAAAGTGTTGCTCCTAACCCTGAGACACATACAGTCAAACACTCAACACCTTCTACATTTCTCACATTATCACAGTTTATTCGCTATAGTTTAGAAAATGGTAATGAAATATGAGCAGAGCTCAGTTGATATTTGACTGGTTTTGTCCGTCCTTCTGTTAGACTGTCTCACACATGAATTATGTTGAATATCTGTCAGCTGTTAAATTTAACTACACAATTAGATAATACCAGTTTAGCTCAACCAATCACCAAGCAATGCTTCATTTTGTTCAGTCTGTGTGTAAAAAGAGCATTAGCAATTAAAGACAAAACACACTTCAGCAAAACATGATCAGCTCAAAGTGTGGATATTTTTTATTTTTACTGGTAGTCACTGTATGAAGAGTTTTTGGGTATAATATGTCACAGTTTGCTTTATTTTGCTCTCCTCACTTACATAAATGAACTATAGTGTCCTGAACACACTAGTAAATAAATATATCTATAGACTAAACGTAATACGCATGTGAACGCCGTCAGCGTTTTCACAGATTCACGTTTTTTAATAATATTCATCATAATGGGATGATAACGTTTATAATTTTTTTTTTAAACTTGCAACTTTGAACCTATTTCAAGGTTTGCGTTCTCGAGCACCAAATTTACAATGTGTAAATGATCGGCCAGAACACATTAAAAGTTTCTGTTTTCTGTTAGAACAGTAAAGAAGTAATAGAAGTGAATCAATCAAAACTAACTTTATCTGGACAATAACTTTATTCTAGATCTGCTGTAAAGCCTAAACAATCTCTGTTACTGTAATCTCCTGTTATCACTGTAAAGCTGCTGTGAAACATCTATATTGTTAAAGCGCTGTATAAATGAAGGAGACTTGACTTGACTGTAAAAAATGATATCTGGTGTCTGAATAATTGTTGGTTTGACTGTAAATACAGTGTTTGGACGCGCCACATCCTCGACTGTAACTACAGCAAACCACAGAGTCTGATAGACACAAGCCTGGTGTACCACACACACACACACACACACACACACACACACACACACACACACACACACACACTCCTTCAGTCCTGTGGCTCTGGCTGAAGAACAGAGAGATACAAGACGCTTCTCACTGTCATCGCTCGTCACACACACACACACACACGAACAGATGCTGTGAGGATTCACGGTTTCAGCACAAACGGCCCTTTCAAACATCTTAACCTAATAACATATTAACATATTTTAGTATAATCATCATAAATTAGGCATCATTCCAAAAGCGTAAACATTCAGAATTCATCCTGGGAAACCGGTTGTGTAATCGGACGCCACGTTGCCATGGAAACGGGACTTTAGCGGCGGTGTCACATTTTATAATCACAGGAACCTCAACTTCACATTTGCAACTTGGTTAGATGTGATGACATCACAGTTTTCTCCAGAGCGGCTATATATATATATATATGAACTAGATTAATAACTTTTTTTTGTTTTTTAAAACAAAAATGAAGCATCACTGAACTTACTTAAGCTGATGCTATTTCCTTCTAGAAACAAACTTTTGTGTATTGTAAAAGCGCTATAGAAATAATTTTGACTTGACTTTATCAAAACAGATGGTTTCAATCAAATATTTATTTTGTATAAAATAAAAAATGTTTAGTTCATTACATTTGCTTCACAGTAATCTTTTTACACTTTCACTTCTTTGCATCAGTCTGTCGAGTGTCTTCTTTAGAGAGACCAACCTTACACTGCGAAATAATCTCTCGTTTTCAAATATATAAACATTCTTAAGCTGTTTTGCATCTCAAGTAAATCTAGAATGAAGATATTAAAAAAGATCAAACTGAAGTGAGTTTGCGCTCAAAATAAGAACAAAAATCTGCCAATGGAGTCAGAAAAATCCTCATGGTTTCCCTTTGGATTAAGTTTATTTTTGTATTTTTTAAGCATAAACACTTCATTTCGATACAGATTTCAGAAAACAAGACTTAATATCTCACATATTTTTGCTTCTCCAGTAAATGTATCCTGATTTAAGAATGTTTATAACCATATAAGTTCAGATCTGTCATTTAGACTTGGTATTTTTGTCTTGTTTCCAGTCCAAATATCTAAACATTCTTAAATCAAGAAGCATTTACTAGATGAGTAAAATGACATAAGAAATTATCTTGTTTTCTGAAAAAAAATATCAAATTATGTGAGTTTTTGCTTAAAAAAAGCAAAATTGTCTGCCAATGGAGGAAGAAAAATAAAAACTTAATTCAAATGGATACAAGATTATATTTCTTACTCCATTGGCCTATAATTTAGCTTGTTTTAAGCAAAATCTCACTTAATTTTGATATTTTTTTCTTCTGTTATTAAACACAAAAGAAGATATTTTGAAGAATGTCGGTAACTAAACTGTTGACTTCCAGAGTAGTTTTTGTTCCTTCTATTGAAGTCAGTGTAAGATATATCCATCTACTATATATCTACGAAATATCTTCTTTTGTGTTCGGCAGAAGAAAGAAACTCATACAGGTTTGAACCAACTTGAGTAAATGATGACAACATTTTGATTTTGAAGTGAACTATTCCTTTAACAGGTTTGGCTGTCTTCGGTTTCGCCGGATCTGACCACCCAAACGCACTTTAATGCAGTCGCCATTTATTTTCCCTGCTTTAACAATCTTCCAGCTCCGGTCCCCGTTTCAGGGTTGAGTTGGGGTGATGAGTCCAGGGGCCACAACGTCTCCTCTGTGCTTTGTGCGAAAGGGTTCACGGGAAGAGCCCTAAAACGTTCCACTGTATAAAAGGTCACGAGTCTCGAGTTACAGGTCAGCGTGGAAGAGGCGAACACATGCTCACACACACACGGTTAATGTCACTATTACCATCTGACATCACTCCAAAAACACTCATAAAACAGACACACACACACGAGATGCGGCCAGAATCGGAGCAAATGTCCCTCATCCACAATAATCACTTATTCTCCTATTTTCCTTTTGGGTCCTGCACATGTTGGTCATTTCAACGACCCTATTCACTGCTCCATTTTAACATCTCCAATAAAGTGTAATTGAACCTCATTACTGGCTAATTGTAGGGTTTTACCGCCTCAGCGCATTCAGAAGCCTCTGGATCATCGCTAACCTGCAGTTAAGGCTGTAAAAGTTCCTTCAGTTTATATATGAACACTGAAATTGTTCGTCTAAATTTGATCGCCAATTTTTAATTCAATTCACATTTATTTGTATAGCGCTTTTCACAATACACATCGTTTCAAAGCAGCTTTACAGAAAGTGCATGAGTCCACTGCTATCAGAGGTAACTGTCTAAGTTATGCATTTCAGAAATGTAGGCTACATACGAATCTCAGTTAGCTAAAGATTTGTTAATTTAAACAATGTAATAATTTAAGGCAGAAACACTGAGCTCATTGAAGTAATTGAATACTTGTTTGATAACAAATGATTATGACATTTAGAAAAATGACATGTAAATTAATCTTGACATGTAGTTCCTTACCAGCACCTGTGAGAAATCACAATTTGAGATATTACTTACCTGTGTGAAATCATAATTTGAGTTAAGATGTTTTCCACCCAAAAGGTAACATTTAAAAAAAAATCTATAATGTTATAGATCGTTAATTTAATGAATAAAGCAGTTCACCTGATCCTTCTGTCATCATTTAAGGCCCAATCACGAGCATTATTAGCCTCAACACCAACTATAACGTTGTTTATTTTAAGTTTTGTCGTTCATGCGCTTTAAAACAAGGTGTATTCTGACTGGCTGTCCATATTTTTACTGTTAATCAACTGGAGAATAAAATCGATTCCATGTTGTTATAGGTAGTTGTGCATCTTCTCTTTTCCCAGTGAAGTAGAACGATTATTAAAACTTTACTTACGATTATTTTCCTTGTGTGAACTCATCTACTACTCGGTCTCATGTTGCTTCAAACATGCTGGCCCTTTACTCTCTGGAATATAAAAGAAGATATTTTCAGTTTCAGATTTGTGATTCATTTAAGAAATAATTTAGGTTTGGAAAGACACGACGGGAAGTAAATAAAATAATTTGCATTTTGAGTGAACTATACCTTTACTAGGAGAATTTTTAGGGAATGTCATACCTTTCAATAAAGTGCTATTCATGTTAACAACCAAACGTTTTTAATAACATATAACTGCTAAAAGGTTTCTTACCTGTGTGTTGAATCATAGTTTGAGCTGTGATGCTTCTTACACGTGTTAAATGTTAGTTTGAGATGTTCACTTAAAATCTCTCCTCAGAGTTAACGGTCACTCGACAAATTAGTCACGCCATCACTCAAAAAGACCGCGCGCGGGAAACAGACTCGAACTCCCCGACGACCCGCCGCTCATCTGTCAAACCTTCAGCCGTTTTCTCGCATTATTTTCCACCATATATTATTCTTTCCTCGCGTCTTTTTCGAGTAGGCCGGGAGTGCGGTGGGTGTTTGAACTGGAAGCGTCTTGCCGTTGTTTTCTTTCCTAAAACACCTGTACAAACAGCGGCCGCGCCAAGTGACAGCTCTCGTTCTGACACAGCGGGAAGCGCGTACCCGCCACTTTAGCGGACGCGCACATACCCGACCAAGACGGTCGCGTGCGCTCAATATCTGAAATGCAATAAAATACTTCATTAATTAGCGACGATTTGACCCTCAGTTACCGTCACCATTGCACAGAAACAATAATATAGCCTAATAATAGAAAAATAAATTAATATAAATATGCAGGACCATGTTTGAAGTCCTCCTGTGGTGAAAATCCAGCTTGTAATGTTGTTTATGTCTATGTGGTGTTTTTAATATGCTTTAAGACAAACCATGTGTAAATTCATAAGTCGACACCATTGCTGAGTATTTTCTGCTTAAAACTGCAGTGAACAAAAGACATGCTTTGAAATCACTGGTGTTTCTGACGTCACAAACTACCTTGTAACCAATCAGATCAACAATTGGATCTCTGAGCTGCTGTGAGTGAGTGGAGGCGGGGCTCATTTGCATATTCATAAAACCTTGTATACTAAAGAGGCAAGAGCAACCGTGTACTACTAAAGTTCAAGCTATTTTAAGGCATAATACGTAATATTGGTGATTAAAGAGGAGTTTTAAGGGATACAATTGTTGACTACAGGGCTTTAAGCAAAATAAAAAATAAAATAAAGCAACAATTACAATTGACAACATACTGCATAAAGACCTACAGATAAAATATAATTTAGCTGATTACTTGTATGTAGATAAAACAACTTAAAGGCCTGTTCACACCAAGGACGATAACTATAATGATTGTGATAACTATACAGTTTTAATCGCATCACAGAAGATGATGTTGGAATCACTTTCAGAATGATTTTTTTCCAACAGATGAACAATAAAAACATTGACAGCCAGTCAGAATCCTCCTTATTTTAAAGAGATTGAGCATTTAAAGCTACAGACCACAAAACTACAGAGCGCATAAACAGAACATTATAGTTTAATTATCAGTATAGCTACCTTTGTAGTTATTGTTTTTTTCTTATATATATATATATATATACACACATACACACACACAATTTTGGCAGATATTAATTTCGGCCAATAACCGATATATTGGCCAGTAAATCAAAATGCAAATTTTTGAGAGCCTGATTACAAAAACAAAAGTCTCACCATTAAAAGCCAAGCACACAATTATTATGATGTTCTCATTATAATTTTATGTAGCCGATATGACAGGCTTGCGCTACACAAGTTGCACTGAACCGTATTTTCCTTTTCAAAGTGATTTCAATCATAACCATCATGTTGAACAGTGCGCAACTGAAGAGTCTAATCTGAAGGAAAAATACATTATTTATCGGCTTTAATGTATCGGCCAAACGTTCTTATGGGGCCAATATATCGTGCATCCCTAATATATATATTTACAGGGTTTGAAATTAATTTGGCTACTAAATTTTTAAGTTACCGGCTATTCAGATCTTCTACTAGCCAAATAAAAAAGATAAAAAAATAAACCAGATTAACTACGCCACAGCTTTTTCACATGCAGATTTGCATCATATATATATATATATATTTGCATCAATTATAGTTACTATAATGTTTTGTAATACTGGTAATTTATCATTAAACAGTGAAAAGCTGAAGAGTGCAGTTAATATCTGTCTCTCCGTGGAGGTCAAGTGAGGAGCGGCTCTTAAGCGACGGAGTAGATGAGATGTGGAGTGTGTGAACAGTGGAGTGTGTAGCGCACAGTTCCACATCAGATGAAGTGACGAGCGCTCGTGTGTGTGAGTGCTGTCGTGTGTGTGAGCGCTCGTGTGTGTGAGAGCTGTCGAGAACAGACTATTTCAAGACCAATTACTCACCGGCATCATGTTACAGTAAATTACAGGCAGACATTTGAATGATATTAATATTGGACAATATTCCTGACCACATGTCTACATCCTCCTCCACATTAATACATCTCCTGACCGTGGGATTCGGAAAAGACATATTTTACTTTTCCAGAGGAATGAAGATGGAAGGAAAAAGAGACCAGACATCCATGTCAACGTGTGTTGTGACATTTATTCCTAAACGCTACAGCTCTACAACACCTGGACAGGCTCGAGTTTACAAATACATTCAGTTTTTAAATAGAAATATTCAGAAAGTTCTCCAAGTAGAGGATCCGTGGAAATGAAAACACACACTCGCGCACACACCAACAAATCACTCGGAGTTTACAGGCGGCGGCGAGTGTTCGACACACACGTCTCAGTGCGACTCCACATTATGATGCTCGTAAACATCAGATCTCCGTCATGAACACAGAGGGAGGGAAGCCTCAGCGCTCGAGATACACACTCTGGATCCACCGTATAAGAATA
>CM040778.1:38639076-38641576 GCA_022829085.1 Abramis brama | reverse complement strand
GAAAAATGAGGTTGCATGCATTAAATAAAGGAAGACAATAAAGATGATTTACAGATGACAAATAATATACAACTAAGGACAATGTTTGTAATATTTGAACACACACACACACAAATGAACACACAGTCAGTGTGTGTGATGTGAAATGACCGAAGAGTTCGTAGAAGTGTTAGAAAAGCCTAAAACTGAGACGGAGGGAAAGATCATATTCACCTGCGACTGCTCGATCTCGGCTTTATTCAGCTTTATTCCTACGATCTCAGCGGCCAGCCTCTGGAAACACACACACACCTGCAACACACACAGTTACACACTCAATAAAACACTGACACACACAGATACACACTGAGAAAAACACCGACACACAAACACACACCAGAACACGGCTGATCCACTAAGAAATCACTGTTTTTGTAGAATTGTAGAAGCTTATCTCGTGTAAAGTGTGTTTCTGGTCTGAAGCTCAACTCTTAAAGAGACAGTTCACCCAAACATGAAGAAAGTGCATCCATCCATCATCAAAGTGCAAAGTATCATGGATAGATGTACTTTTATGATGGACATGCACTTTTATGATGGACATGCACTTTTATGATGGACAGATGCACTTTTATCATGGACAGATGCACTTTTATGATGGACAGATGCACTTTTATGATGGACAGATGCACTTTTATGATGGACAGATGCACTTTTATGATGGACAGATGCACTTTTATCATGGACAGATGCACTTTTATCATGGACAGATGCACTTTTATGATGGACAGATGCACTTTTATCATGGACAGATGCACTTTTATCATGGACAGATGCACTTTTATCATGGACAGATGCACTTTTATGATGGACAGATGCACTTTTATGATGGACAGATGCACTTTTATGATGGACAGATGCACTTTTATGATGGACAGATGCACTTTTATCATGGACAGATGCACTTTTATGATGGACAGATGCACTTTTATGATGGACAGATGCACTTTTATCATGGACAGATGCACTTTTATGATGGACAGATGCACTTTTATCATGGACAGATGCACTTTTATGATGGACAGATGCACTTTTATCATGGACAGATGCACTTTTATCATGGACAGATGCACTTTTATCATGGACAGATGCACTTTTATGATGGACAGATGCACTTTTATCATGGACAGATGCACTTTTATGATGGACAGATGCACTTTTATCATGGACAGATGCACTTTTATCATGGACAGATGCACTTTTATGATGGACAGATGCACTTTTATGATGGACAGATGCACTTTTATCATGGACAGATGCACTTTTATCATGGACAGATGCACTTTTATGATGGACAGATGCACTTTTATCATGGACAGATGCACTTTTATGATGGACAGATGCACTTTTATGATGGACAGATGCACTTTTATCATGGACAGATGCACTTTTATGATGGACAGATGCACTTTTATGATGGACAGATGCACTTTTATCATGGACAGATGCACTTTTATCATGGACAGATGCACTTTTATGATGGACAGATGCACTTTTATGATGGACAGATGCACTTTTATCATGGACAGATGCACTTTTATCATGGACAGATGCACTTTTATGATGGACAGATGCACTTTTATGATGGACAGATGCACTTTTATCATGGACAGATGCACTTTTATGATGGACAGATGCACTTTTATCATGGACAGATGCACTTTTATCATGGACAGATGCACTTTTATGATGGACAGATGCACTTTTATCATGGACAGATGCACTTTTATCATGGACAGATGCACTTTTATGATGGACAGATGCACTTTTATCATGGACAGATGCACTTTTATCATGGACAGATGCACTTTTATCATGGACAGATGCACTTTTATCATGGACAGATGCACTTTTATGATGGACAGATGCACTTTTATCATGGACAGATGCACTTTTATCATGGACAGATGCACTTTTATGATGGACAGATGCACTTTTATGATGGACAGATGCACTTTTATCATGGACAGATGCACTTTTATGATGGACAGATGCACTTTTATCATGGACAGATGCACTTTTATGATGGACAGATGCACTTTTATGATGGATAGATGCACTTTTATGATGGACAGATGCACTTTTATCATGGACAGATGCACTTTTATCATGGACAGATGCACTTTTATGATGGACAGATGCACTTTTATGATGGACAGATGCACTTTTATCATGGACAGATGCACTTTTATCATGGACAGATGCACTTTTATGATGGACAGATGCACTTTTATCATGGACAGATGCACTTTTATCATGGACAGATGCACTTTTATGATGGATAGATGCACTTTTATCATGGATAGATGCACTTTTATGGTGGACAGATGCACTTTTATGGTGGACAGATGCACTTTTATGATGGATAGATGCACTTTTATGATGATAGATGCACTTTTATGATGGATAGATGCACTTTTATGATGGATAGATGCTCTTTTATGATGGACAGATGCACGTT
>CM040778.1:38631576-38634076 GCA_022829085.1 Abramis brama | reverse complement strand
AGGAGTGTTATTCTGCTCTGAACCTGAACGTCACCGTGAGACACACACACACACACACACACACACACACACACACACACACACACACACACAAGATCAACACGGGGATCCAGGGGTCCGTCTGCATATCAGGGGCCGTTTCTCTCTGCTAATCTAATCTAACGCAGCGACACACACTGATCCCGCGCTCGTCGCTCTATCGGGCGATCTGGTCTGCTTCTCCTCAGTGTGTGAGACGAGTGTGTGTGACGACGAGTGTGTGTGACGAGTGTGAGATAGTGTGGAGAGTGATGGAGACTCCTCCGCCTTTACACGCGTTGTGTTTACTTAAAGAGCCGCCAACCAGGAGTCCTGCGCACACTCACTGTCACACACACACACACACACACACACACACACATCACAGCATCAATCACTCAAACACACACTCCTCACTCAACATCTCACACTGGAGACGCAGCGCTGGAATCGTGAGCTCGCGCGGAAATAAAGTGATGGTCAAGATAACACGGAAAAGTGCAATTTTACCATGAAGTCACCATATGGCTTTCAGCACTGTGTGTGTGTGTGTGTGTGTGTGTGTGTGTGTGTGTGTGTGTGTGTGTGTGAGGAGGAAGCAGGATCGTA
Source organism: Abramis brama (assembly GCA_022829085.1). NCBI lineage: Eukaryota > Metazoa > Chordata > Actinopteri > Cypriniformes > Leuciscidae > Abramis > Abramis brama. Next base: position 38,633,449 of record CM040778.1, on the reverse strand, counting down.
AACAGAAGCATGTGACACACTGACAGAGATCAGAGATCTTCATTAGCGGATCAGTTAAACGCTTCAGCGTCCAGCTCTCTTCCATTAGCAGGACAGCGGGCGAGCGAGAGGTCAAAGGTCAACGCTCGCTCGCTAAGTGGAGTAAACACAGGAGCGTCGGTTCACGTCAACACACGCAGATCCACGCAAACCCATTACAGTCACTGGACACAATCAGATGATGAACACACTCTCTTCTGAGTGTATTTATGATGGGAATGTGTGTGTGTATTACATGCACGTGTGTGTGTGTATCTCTGTGTGTGTGTGTGTGTGTGTGTGTGTCATACAGCTTTATGGGTCCTCAGGCGTGTTGAAAGCCAACAAAAGCTCCAGTGCTGAAGAGGCCACACAAGACGCTCACACACACACACTATCAGACACACACTTTCCTTCTGTACTGGTAAAGACACATGTACCTGACACACACACACACACACGCATGTGTGAAGCGTAATGGCCCGTGATGTACCACACAGGTTGCAAACGGCCGGTCTCAGCAACACCATGTGCACCAATATTTACCCAACGATTCAAGCGGCACATGGAGAACTTTCCACACACATGCCCCTGAAAGAGATCACATGACCCCGATCCTGAGCTCTGATTGGTCCTCGGACTCCACGTCCAGGTGTGACTCGGGTCATCTCACTGCTGAATATGACAAACATCGGCACACGTGCACACACACATACACACACACATATATATTTTGTATAAAGAACATAAAGCCTATTTTAGAACCATTGTAACATTATTTTGACAATTGCACACATTTTCTTCCTAATTTTTGTCTGTCAAAAGAAGCATTTAAAATACAGATAATTTCTATTAATTTTTTTCCAAAAGTTTTCATTTTGATTATGAGGAAATAGAATTTTGTTACGATTTTGTTTAAAATATATAGAAAAAAAGTAAAAAAATTCAACATTCAGATCAAAATCAAAACAATTACCTGAGAACTCTGTGAGAACTGTACGAGAACTGTACAAGAACTGTACGAGAACTGTGTGAGAACTGTACGAGAACTGTGTGAGAACTATACAAGAACTGTACGAGAACTGTTCAAGAACGGTACGAGAACTATACAAGAACTGTACGAGAACTGTGTGAGAACTATACAAGAACTGTACGAGAACTGTTCAAGAACGGTACGAGAACTATACGAGAACTGTACGAGAACTATACGAGAACTGTACGAGAACTGTTCAAGAACGGTACGAGAACTATACGAGAACTGTACGAGAACTATACGAGAACTGTACGAGAACTATACGAGAACTGTACGAGAACTGTGTGAGAACTGTACGAGAACTGTACGAGAACTATACGAGAACTGTACGAGAACTATACGAGAACTGTACGAGAACTGTACGAGAACTGTGCGAGAACTGTACGAGAACTGTACGAGAACTGTAACGAGAACTGTACGAGAACTGTACGAGAACTGTGTGAGAACTGTACGAGAAAAGTACGAGAACTGTACGAGAACTGTACGAGAACTGTGCGAGAACTGTGCGAGAACTATACGAGAACTGTTCAAGAACTATATGAGAATTGTACAAGAACTGTACGAGAACTATGTGAGAACTAAGTGAGAACTGTACAAGAACTGTACGAGAACTATGTGAGAACTAAGTGAGAACTGTACAAGAACTATACGAGAACTATACGAGAACTGTTCAAGAACTGTACGAGAACTATGTGAGAACTGTACAAGAACTATACGAGAACTAAACGAGAACTGTTCAAGAACTGTACGAGAACTATACGAGAACTGTTCAAGAACTGTATGAGAAGTATATGAGAATTGTACAAGAACTGTACGAGAACT
>CM040778.1:38611576-38621576 GCA_022829085.1 Abramis brama | reverse complement strand
CGCGCTGGTCTCAGATCTGATCATCCCTATATTTAACTTTAATCACATGATCTAGAACTGATCATCTCTTCTCTACATATATCTATTGTTATTTGCATTATAGCGCATATTACAGCCGCACTTTAGTTTTCATTACCGTACTTTGAAAATTTAAATAAGTTTAATAGAAATATTTGCAATTAATATAATAATAATATTCTTAATTATAATTAAATTTATTGAAACTGATCATGGAAAAATTATGTTTTTATGATGTTTTTTCAATGCTAAATTTAGAAAGATTACATTTTCTGTTATAATGTTCTATAAAAATGAAATAACAGAAATTAAAATAAATATAAAATAAAATAAAAAATAAATTATTTATAGAATAAATAACATAATAAATTAAATACATTTTAAATACATATAATTTATAATAAATATCATATTAATAACATTAATGAAAATATTTCTCCACTGGTCACACAGCGTCACAGTCACTGCACTCAGACTATACAGTGGCACACACACACACACACACACACACACACACACACACACACGAGTCTGTTCATCCCACACGTCTCCTCACATGCGTCTATAAAGATCTCTTCTTTATTTATTCTAGAAGTCAATCTTTACGGTAAGTGACGCTGGTTCTGCCAGCGTACGGTGAATGTGCTGACGCAGTGTGTGTGTGTGTGTGTGTGTGTGTGTGTGTGTCTCAGTTATGGTCCATGAGAGCGTGAAAACAGAAGCAGAGGAGAGAGCATTATATACGTCAGGAATAAACACACACTAACAGAACGACTCTGTTTAAAGACACGATTACACTCCTCTAATTCTGTCTTTCTAGATAATCGCTCTTTTTCTCTTTCTTCCTAACTAGTCTTTCTTTCTTTCTTTCTTTCTTTCTTTCTTTCTTTCTTTCTTTCTTTCTTTTAATCTTTCTTTCTTTCTTTTAATCTTTCTTTTGAATTAATCACACTCTTTCTTTCTAAGTAATATTTTCTTTTTTCTAACTAATCATTCTTTCTTTCTAACTAATCTTTCTTTCTTTATATCAATCTATTCAAAATATAGCCTTTTAAACTTCAAACTTTTCAAACTTAAAACCTTCAAACTTCAGTAATAAACTCCTTCAAGCTCTTAAGTCTACTTTAAACTCTCCGGTCCGGCTTTCTCAAGCCGACTTAAAGTGTGTCTTGACAAACTTTTTTTCCTAATTTAATTTCCATTCCACATTTTACGCCTCTTACAAAAGACAAATTCTAACATACACCTTTAAATCTAAAATCTACATTTAAACAATAATAAAGTGACCTACATTTCACAAGAGCCTGGGTGTCACAGTTCTGGTTTGCTCAACGTTTCTTACTACTACTTTCCACGTATTGTTCCCGGCGATGGATAATAATAGTAGTAAAGAGATCTGATTTCAGCCTTCACTTAAACATCAAACTCTCTCTGCGCCAGCGCTCTACCGGACTCAATCTGCCTCTGAGGAACAGAGTTATGCCTGTGTGTTCAGGAGTTAAGAGCTTTCGTAGGCAATAAAGTTGAAAAGAGGCAGACGTACAACAAACACACACACACTGGAGTGATTCATGCAGAGGTTCAGGACACACACACACACACACACACACGTCCAGCAGCTTCACAAACACTTGAAAACATCAGAATCGGGACAGAGATCTATTCATACGCATGCGTTACACAACATCAGTTTAAAGAGTTTTCATCTTTCGGATGAACAAATGACCTGTACTACTTTTATTGTTAGAAATATTTACTTAAATCACTTTATTTTACAGTGTCCTTGTTAAATATGTTACATGTACTTACTATAGTAATAACAGTAAATTATGCATAATTACATGCAACTAACCCTCAACCAAACCCTAATCCTATAGTAAGTACATGTAGTTAATTAATATTACTCAACACTTATTAGTGACTGAAATTTCAGTCAAATGTTGAAATCGTCTTGACTTTCTTCATCATGTACTGTAAATAAACTTGTTGTTTATTTGTTTAAGTTTGAGTTCCCTATTAAAACAATTTCTATATATATATTTTTGGCCACTAATTATCAGAGTTGAGTATTTTTTTAGGGATTTGAAGAAAAAATTAAACCCGACGACACAACAAATGCATTTCATCAATACAGCACAAGTAAAAAAATGTTTTTTTTTAAATTACATAAAATTTTAAATATATAATTTAGAACTAAAATTATTCTTAAATTTGAATAAAAAGCATTCGGTTTGCTGGCTTATCTCAAATTCAGAAATTAATTTGTAATTTAAAAGGCATCCTCAATGCAATTCAGAATGACACATATTAATAAATGTTGATCAATAAAACATGAACGAAAATATGAGATGCTATTATGGTTTCATATGTTTTTCCGTGTGGATGCAGCATGTTGGAGGACATGTTTTAATAATGTTATTTTATAATTATTACACATGCAATTTTATGAGTTTAAATGAAAGTGAAAGAACATTAAGAGAAATGCAAGAAATCTGAAATCTAAATGTAGAATAAAGTTCAAGTTTGTGTTATTCGTCAACTATTTGCTTATGTATATGTGTGTGTGTGCGTGTGTGTGTGTGTATGTGAGTGCGTGTGTGTGTGTGTGCGTGCGTGTGTGTGTATGTGAGTGCGTGTGTGAGTGTGTGTGTGCGTGTATGTGAGTGCGTGTGTGAGTGTGTGTGCGTGCGTGTGTATGTGAGTGTGTGTGTGAGTGTGTGTGCGTGAGTGTGTGCGTGCGTGCGTGCGTGAGTGTGTGTGTGAGTGTGTGTGTGTGTGTGAGTGTGTGTGCGTGCGTGTGTGTGTGTGTGAGTGCGTGTGTGTGTCTAACCTGGTAGGGTGATTCTCTTGAGGAAGAAGTCCAGCCCTATTGTCTGTTTATACTGTTTCCCAAAAGCCTCTTGTGCAAAGCGGATGGCGAGCGATGTCTGAGAAACAGAGACACACACACACACACACACACACACATTAGAACAGTTTTATTCTCACCTATCCTGAGGCTCCGCCCACTTCCCTGTGGCTAAAGATGAAAACATCTTTGATTGACAGGTGCTTCATGTCAAGTACCACAGCCAATCAGATCGCGCCTGTGTGGTGAGACACTCTAGATCCCCATCACCACATAACACACACACACACACACACCTCTAACTTTAATACACACATAATAAAGGGGCTTTAAAACAAACTTGCAGTGTGAAGAGTACTGAGGGAATTATGTCCATTTGGATTTAAATGTCAATGATTTCCAAAGTCGTATGTCAGCCAAACTTCAAACTCTATTATTATTTCAATAATTTAACAGAACTTTCGCATTCATGGTTTTCTGATATTAAAGGTCACATGACATGCAGGTAATCGGATACAATTTTTAGTGGTTCATTTTCATTGTTTTAATTTTAAGGCAAGACACCACAAGTAGGGTAAAAGTGTAACTTATAGAACTCACCATACTTTACAGTTGATTAAATCACAGTACATTAACTCAATTGTTTTGTGAAATTAAGTTTTGTGAAATGTCATGTTTAAATATGCATATGAGACATTGTCTAATTAAATTTGCATACATTTCCATCATATAAACCTGAACATTGGATGAAGCCAGGTTCAAAATTTTTGTTTGATTTTGTTGTCATAATAGAGTTAAAAGTTTTTACAGAAGGGATTTTTGATTTCTCTTTTAATCATAAAATAATGTCAACAGTCGGAAAGCAAAAACAAATTTATATCAAGTTTTTAGGAATAAAATGTTAAATAAATACCATGCAAGTGATATATGCACAAACCCCTCAGTAATAACCTTCAGAATATAGATATGAATGAAACTGTAAGTTTTGGTGTATATAAGTGTTACTGAAGTGGAGCAAAAAACTTTTAAAGATACGTATCGCAGATGCCAATAGATAAAGTGCCATAAATATTTACAAAATATGTGTTTATTTTGTTGCACTTTATCTATATATGATTTTGGATGCTTCTTTCCACCAGTCTGAAAGAAGACATGTAATGAAGCAAAATCAGACCAGACCATGAGTGCATGCAAACATAATGTTCCCAGTAGTGTATTTTAATTTAACATTTTCAGTATTTGTTATTAGCCGTTTCTACAGTTCCCTCACCAGCCCCAGTGTGGAGAACCTGTTTCAGACTGATACAGCTGGACTCTACAGAGAAACCCCTTCAGATTATTCAGTCGCATTTCATTTTATTTCAATTTATTTATAAAGCACAATTAAAAACAAGTGCCATTGACCAATGTGCTGTACAAAATAAATACCCATTAAATAAAATACAGACAAAGACACATATAAACAACAGAAAAACAGAATTCATGAATTGTAAGCCAGATCAAATAAAAAAGATTTTAACTTAGATTAAAAAATAGATATTGTGGGAGCAGTTCTGATTTGAACAGGTAAACTGTTCGATTCGATTTTGATTCGCAAGCTCTCAATTCGATTCGATTTTGATTCTAAATTCGATTCCCGATTCGACTCAATGAATATAGATTCTAGGGCTGGGCAATAAAACGGTATCGGTTTGTCGACGGTACACCACTGTCAGTAACGATATAAAAAATGTTCGATATAGCGCGCAATATTTTCATTCTAATGCGCGTGCGACCACCACAACGCTGCCCAACATCAAATGGCAAACGTAATGAAAGCGGAACGAAACTGCGCTGCTCATTTGTGCTTCACGGACCGTTTATCGGTTTGCACCCGTGCAGCGCGAGCCGATCTCGATCAAGCGACACTGTTTCTACACAGCGCTGCGACATCCAGTGAGAAACATTCACATTTCCCCGTTATTAACGCAACAGCGCTGCCGTGGAACCCAGGAGAAGCACTGTGCCGTTAATGAACGTGTTAAAGGCTTTAAGTCCACAGATCAGCAACATTCACCGTGGATTTACTGTGGTAACACTCACTGTAACTGTGGAAGTTTGGCAGGAACAGTAAAATGCTTTCAAGTGCGTCACACATCTTTTTCCAGCACTTCAAAACTCAAATATTATCATATTTAAATGTTATTTTTAATGTGATGACCAAAACATTATTTGCTCATCCTTCAAAGATTACCCCCATTTATAAAACTAAAAGTTTCAAGATGTAGGAAAACTCACACTTATTTAAAAATCATTTCTTTTAATACATTTTTTTTTTTTTTTTTTAATCACGGAAATTTCTCTGGCTCTTTTAATCTTTTTGCTGTATAAACGTACCGAACCGTGATTTTTGTGCACCGTTCCACCCCGACTTATTACAGATGTTGACCTGCCTCAAAGTTTACCTTGATTGTTCTACGTTTACACTTTTACATTGCACACATTTTGTAACATTTAAGTTCAAGAGTTTCTTTAACACTTAATTTTTTATCTTAATATAAGACATAAAGAATATATTTTTGTTTACATTTTATTTTTGACTAAAACTAATATAATTTGTTGTTTGCCTTAATAATGTGGATAAATAAAATAAAAACCAGTGGTTTTCTACTTGTCTTTAAAAAAAAAAAGGTTATAAAAAGTTTCAATAATTATCGCTACCGAACATTATATCGTTATAATTTTTTTAGCTATATCGCACAGCCCTAGTTAATACAAATCCTATAATTATATATATATATATATATATATATATATATATATATATATATATATATATTAAAAAAAAAGAACAGTGAACATAAGTTTACAAGTGGTTAATTTAAAAAAAGAAATTAAGAGCCACAAAGGTGTATATTAAACTCGTTTTATTTTAGGTACACTTGTGTACATTAACACAGAACCCAGCTCTATACTTCACATACAGTGAATAAACAGGATTTTGATGCCAGATGAAAAACTGATGCTGAAAACTGGACGAGTCAGAACAGAAACATGCCTTAATCAAACAGAATCAGGTAATTTTATGTTTAAGATAAAACAAATATTAAATCTCACAGCATTAGCTGTAACATGGAAGCCTATGAACAGTGGAGGAACACTAATACTGGCTTTTGGGTGATGGATAAATAAATATGGAAAAAATTAGATTTTGAATCAACCACATTTAAAAAAAACGATTAATCGAGAACTCTTTTTGCCCAGCCCTAACGGACCCAGGTTTGTGTTGGCGCTACGCTAGCGCTAGTCTGTGTTTCCCTCCATCTCTAAGTGACGTTTAAAGAACCCCATCATGAGCCAGAAGGGTTTGTACACGCACAGTTACCCAGAAGCCTTTGCTGCGGCCACGAGGACGCCACACAAACCAAACACACAAATCCAGGATAAAGACGTTCCTCCTGCGGTCTGAAACCCTGAAAGACGTTCCTAGTAGGAAAACTGGCCCTTACCGAGACGGCTTTCCAAACTCACCTCACGGCAAACGCTCTCGCAACATCGGACACACAAATCTGGGAGATTTTTGAGGAATTCTTAAATCTCAACATCGATTTTAGTGCTGATTTTGAGTTTATGCATGAATAAACACTTCACCAAACATTACTTGTAGCTTCTGCCATCCAATAATCACAATAAGTTTTGATCATTTTGATATGAAACAAAGTCTCAGCTTTCAAATTCAAACAATAAATGTTTAAACTTTGACATAAACCAGAGCATCAACTATTCAGTCTTATTTTAGTGCGGTCTGTGTGGAGAAACACTGAGCTCTCTTTAATGTGGAGTGAGAGTGAAGTGAATGAAGGTCAGTACAGCAAATGGTTTCTTTATTGATTTCTTGTCAACTGATAACTAATATGATCTCCAGAATCTATTAGTCTGGTCTGTTTTCAGTTGATGCGTGAACGAAACTTCTCTAAATGGTATTTGTAGCTCCTGCCATCCAATAATCACATTCATTTCTGTGCTTTGATACTTTTGATTTGAAACAAAGTCTCTGTCAGTTTCATCACTAAATTCAGTCATTCGATGTGTGTGTGTGTGTGTGTGTGTTTAATGTGTGTGACAGATGAAGTGATCATCTCTTCCTCTTCACTACTAGTTACAGCAGCAAATAAACATGATGAACATCAGAAGGAACGTTGAAAGATACTGTATAACTTACAGAAATCAATCATGTCTCGTATAATCGAATAATCAGTGTTTCAACCGCGGAAAGACGTCAATAAAACAGCTGGAGAACAATATGTCACGTAATTTACCTCAGGAGAGACATCCAATGACCATAAACATGTTTAAAAATAAAAAATAAATAATAATAATATATATATATATATATATATATATATATATATATTTTAATAACTTAATTTTTAATTGAACAAAATAACTATATTTTTGTGTTCCTCAAGGAAAGAAGTCAAATAAGTTTAGCATGATATGAGGGAGAGTTAATGATAGAATGATAATGTTTGGGTGAACGATCCTTCAAGTATTAATTTATCCTCGTTTCTGTAAAAAATGAATTGAGAAATTCATTTCATCAGATTTAAGTTTTCTCATCTACTGTCTTAATATTTGTCCTCAGTAACACTACTTTGTTTTGTCAATTTGAATTGGTTCGCTCAATAAAAGTAAAATGCCTCATTCGTTGTTCAGCAAATGTTTATATAGTTTTATAGGACACTTAATATGTGAAGTAAACGATGCTATCTGTGTTTCTAAAGGAGCAATCCTCTTACAAAACAAAGATATCTGAGATATCGCTTCAGAAGAGCTCAAAACTTGACAATCAACAAGCGTAAGATGAGACATTACGACAACACATACTCGTAACACTTTACACTAGTAAGGTTTAGTTATTAACTAGTTAACAATCTACTTTTGTACTAAAATACTTTTAAAGTATTTCTAATTTTAATCTTTTTACTTTATTTCCTGAACTTTTTCTGACACATCTACATTGTCATTAAATAAATAAACACACATTTTTCACTGAAAAGCGCCTATAATAATAATGTAATAAATGGCTGTAATGTATTATGATTGTTACACATAGACAAAATTTCACCTGGAAGTCCAAAACATCCAAGAATAACTTTCTCAAGGGAAAAATCCAAACTTCAGGAGGTTATGTTTGAGTTCACAGTAAAAAAACAAAAAATAAATTGAAACACCACCAAAACGTTGCTGGCGTTTTTCTTCATTATGGTAAATTCATGCATTCTCAGACAAAATAAATGTAAAATTGGGACTTTAAATGAGCTATACTGAACTCCAAGTTCTCTTGTTTAAAGTATGGCACTTGATGCTGACAGCGAGACCGGGTTCAAGAGCCGAGACGTCCGGGCGAGTCCGGCCAAACTGCTGTTTTTATTCACTGACAGTGTAGATGTGTGCAAAGAAGTCCAGGGAATAAAGTAAATAGATTAAAATTAAAAATGCTGGTTGAGCAGCTCAATCCATTTACTAACACACTTATGTGCATGTTCTTCTTTCCTTATTGGGTAATAAAAGTGTGTCTTAATATCCCCAATAACAAAAAATACAAGCACACACAAATGTAATGTCTTTTTCTTCCAAATTATTATTAGGCTATTTTATTTTTATTTTTATGGACTCCAATTTAATGGTTAAATGTAATGTTAGTAATCAAAAAGCATGTTTTTAAATGTTGAAATCATGAAATGTATACAATTTATTAAAAGTTAAACAAAAAAATACATTTTAGGGCCCTATGAATTACATTTTTTTTCTTCTTCAACTCCATTTTGGTTTCCCCAAATTCTGTTTTCAATTTTTAATTGTCCATGTTAATCAATTGAATTCATAGAACTTTTTTTTTTTGTAGACACTTTTTATTTGAATTATGTATTAGTAAATGTTGAAATTAACCCTTAAAGAGCTAGAACATTTTTCACTGAAAAGCACCTTTAATAATGTTGTAATAAATGGCTATAACTTATAGGTATTGTTACGTGTAGACAAAATTTCATGGCGCACACAAACATAAGTTTGTTAGTAAATGTCTTGAGCTTCTAAACCTGCTCACACTGTAATATAATGACCAGCTTAACAGCTTAAAGTCAGTCTGTATTTCTCCACAGTGAATGATCATGTCAGCATCATTACAATCATCTTAAACACACAAGAGTGTGAATGCCATGTGCATCTAATAAAGATTAACCAGCTAGATTAAAACAATCAAACTGCTGATAAAAATAGCATTAAGTTACTGCTCATGCTCATGTGCGACTAGTTATGAATGTATGTCCTCAGTTTAACATCCCATCCAAACTGAGGCGGTTTTGTTACTCCTTCAATCATTCACTACAAAACAGTGTTTGATCCGCATCACTTTTGCAGTGAAAACAGCATTTGAACAGCAGAAGCTGAAGTATTTGACCCTGCAGATGATGTTCAACATCTTAAAAATATAGCAGTCACTCACGGTGTCACCAAAACACGTTACTATTATAGTAGAGTAACGTTACTACGTTTCTATATATACGACACAGTGTAATATCTCATAATAGTCGTGATTAAATGTCGCCAGATGTCTGTGATGGTGTAGTTGTTGTGATGTAGACTGTGTGTGTGTTTCTTCTGCTCATATTTCGTGATGTTTTGATTGATTTCTAGTGTATTTTGTACCTTTCCGGACGCTCCGTCTCCCAGAAGCACAATCTTCAGCTGCCGCTCCTGAATCTCCTCCTCGGAGTCCGACATCACTCAACACTTCTTCAGCACAAACACACACACACACACGATAATAACACGATAATGATCAGAGACAGAGATTTAAGCGCAGCGGTTAATCTGATCACGGTGAACCCGCCGCCATCTTCCCTCAGCGCGAACCAACACACACGATCCTCTCACACTGCACTGACAGAGCCGCTTTACACACGACAGATGAGTGTGTGTGCGGTCAACTTCTGATCATTACACAGTTAAACTCAACAGTTATCAGTTATCAGCTTAATGCGAGTGGGATGTACAGTGTTTTACTGTGTTTATGTGGACTGGCGCTCACCCGCCGCTACCGGAATGGACTCGTCCTTCATGACGCTACCCTGTTGCCATGGAGAGAGAGAG
>CM040778.1:37606358-37933876 GCA_022829085.1 Abramis brama | reverse complement strand
GCTACCGCTGGAGCAGCGCGCGACCCTGACCCCTTTCGGCTAGTGCAATCATTACACTCCACGGCCCGAATGAATTTGGGCAAATAAGAAAAATAAGGAGCCCTAAACACACACTTGTGCTTTTGATGTTAAGGAGTGGTTACTGCAATTCAACTTTACTATACTTTACTTTTAACAGATTTACTTTATAATTTGTAGATATACTTTACTGAAACAGTAGACACGCAAGTATATTTTTCAATAGTTTTAAAAATGGCCATCGCTCTGAGTTTCGGGTCATCCTCACGCAGAACTAAGTACACTTTCATTCCACATCCAGTTGATAGCCCATCATCACATATCTTTGCAAATACTTTACAAACCAAATATGTAAAATATATGAATGTGTGAATTCTGCTTTTCCTAAGGTATGCCTGTGATATGAGAGTCATTCGGCTCCTGGTCTAGGCAGACTCCCTGGGTGTTCCTCTCCTGGACCGAGAAAGGATGGAGCACATCTGGAATGTCCAGAAGAAGCATGTGAAATGCATTCAAGACCCCCGCTGGTGTTGTGCTCTTTACAGAGACGGGGAGCTTCACCAAGGGAGGCGTGCTTCTGAAGACATACAGATGTGCCAGAGGTTTCATTGCTCTCGAGTCCTGAACCGTTTCATCCCAGGCATGTCTTTGTCACACACACTGTGCATGTGTAAAGAAAGAGCATTAAGTGTCTTCGGGTGTTTCTTTAACACCCCCTAAACACTGTTGTGTCTATTTACAGGGACCAGTGCGAACAGTCTGAACTTCCAGGTTTATCTGCTGGAGGGTCTACACCGGTGGAGCCAGGACCGGGAGGCGCTTCCCTGTCAGCGGAGCCGTCAGCTCTGCGCAGCTACACTGGAGAACTTGTTCACGGTGTAAACAGCAATTACGAAAAGCTGTTTGGCAGGAAAGTGGTCCCCACGTTTTGTCCCCCTGCATGTTACACCGGTGAGAAATGTTTTTTTGTTTTTTGTTTGTTTATCAACTTGCAATTTCTGTGTAACCTCCGTCTATATGTCAGATTTAAACCTGTAAAGTCGACTGTATAATAATTGATATGCAAGTTTCTAAAGGCCTCTAAATTATCAACATGATCAAAACCTTTCTGGAAACATGCCCTCTGTCGTCTGATTTATAGTCCATATTTTAGCTAGTAAAAGTTGTTTAGTATAATTGTAAAAGTGTCCACCTTCAGCACTTGCTTCACGTTTCCTTTCACTGTGAAACCTTTACTGATTTTTATAAAGTAATTGTAAGAATAACTTTTATATTGTTACTAATATTTAATGACTAGTTACTTGACTGAAGCAGCTTAGGTTCACTTGATTAGAAAATCATGTTACATGTAAATATCAAAATGATCATCAGACTTTTCTCTCAATCATCACTGTATTGCATTTCATTTAACCCCTTGCCCGTCAGGGATCACCGGTGACAAGAGGCATAAGACAAGGTTTTAAGGTTCATCATAAGACAATTATACAGCCTAATTATTGAAACCTTATTATGTAGGTTGAGGAGGAATTTAAATGGAACGTTAATCCCTCATGTTAATGTTTTGCCCCATAATTAAAGGTTTTGGGCCTCTAAATAAATTTTTTTTCTCCTCGACGATGAGCTCTATATTCTCACACTATATGAGCTTCTACAAAAGCCTAATGTATCAAATATGATACACAACATTGTATTTAATTTATGTTTGTTTGTTGATGTTATTTCAGGTGAGCTCATTGGAGTGCAGTATCTGTTCCAGCAGACTGGCCATGAACCCAGACTCTGAGCAGACAGCAGAGCTCAGTGAGGACCTCAGTGTGGAGGAGCGAGAGGAAGATGAGGAGCGAGAGGAAGATGAGGAGCGAGAGGAAGATGAGGAGCGAGAGGAAGATGAGGGGCGAGAGGAGGAGCGAGAGGAAGATGAGGACCTCAGTGTGGAGGAGCGAGAGGAAGATGAGGAGCGAGAGGAAGATGAGGAGCGAGAGGAAGATGAGGAGCGAGAGGAAGATGAGGGGCGAGAGGAGGAGCGAGAGGAAGATGAGGAGCGTGAGGAAGATGAGGAGCGAGAGGAAGATGAGGAGCGTGAGGAAGATGAGGAGCGAGAGGAAGATGAGGAGCGAGAGGAAGATGAGGAGCGAGAGGAAGATGAGGAGCGAGAGGAAGATGAGGAGCGAGAGGAGGAGCGAGAGGAAGATGAGGACCTCAGTGTGGAGGAGCGAGAGGAAGATGAGGAGCGAGAGGAAGATGAGGAGCGAGAGGAAGATGAGGAGCGAGAGGAAGATGAGGGGCGAGAGGAGGAGCGAGAGGAAGATGAGGAGCGTGAGGAAGATGAGGAGCGAGAGGAAGATGAGGAGCGTGAGGAAGATGAGGAGCGAGAGGAAGATGAGGAGCGAGAGGAAGATGAGGAGCGTGAGGAAGATGAGGAGCGAGAGGAAGATGAGGAGCGTGAGGAAGATGAGGAGCGAGAGGAAGATGAGGAGCGAGAGGAAGATGAGGAGCGAGAGGAAGATGAGGAGCGAGAGGAGGATGAGGAGCGAGAGGAAGATGAGGAGCGTGAGGAAGATGAGGAGCGAGAGGAAGATGAGGAGCGAGAGGAAGATGAGGGCTTCTGTGACACCAGCGAGGATCACACAATAACAGATCCGGAGGCTGTTCTGTCACCTCCCTCTTCCACACTGACACTCGGTTCTTCCACCCTGGTCACCAGCAGTGCCACATCTGCACTGGGCTCCACATCTCCTTCACTGGTCCCTGACCCCAAACACACACCGTCTCCTTCGTCACCTGGACCCTCAGGGACTGCTGTCACACCTGTTCCCTCTGAAACATCTGTTTCTACTCTCCCCTCAGAGCCGGAGGATGCTGGTCAGGATGATGATGATGATGATGAAGAAGAGACGGTAAATACCACTGCTGTCTTTCAGATTAGCTCGAATAATTATGATGAATTAACATCCAGTGCTTTAAATCCAGACTTTCCACATATTTTAAATTTTAAGTACAACCTAAATTCATTTGTAAGCTGCAAATACACATCAAGTCATCTTTATTTCTTTGGTGCTTTGTAAAGAACATGTTAAGAAAATGCCCAGAATGGCGCTCTCTGCTTTGTACTATACAGATTGTGTCAAAGAAGCTTTACGGTGATAAACAGGAAAATAACACAATCAGTTATGGACTGTTGCATTAGACAGATGTGATGTAATAATTGTGTTGCATGTTTGTGTTTTTTAATAGGCTGTTGACTAGCAAAATGTCCCGGGTTATCAACATGTGGACCAGCTGGCAGAACCTGTATGACCGGGACAAGGAACGGGTGGTGTATGGCAGTCGATGCCGTAAGAGACTGCTGAGTGGACGCTTCAAAGTACCCAAGAGGTCCACTCACCCTGGAGTCGAGAGCACCACCAGATGTGTGCACTCCTGCCCAGTGGCCTGACTGTTGCCGTCTGGTGGAGACCATCTTCATCAGACTTTGCACTCTCCACCCGAGCCCCAAAAGAAAAGGCAAGGGATCCCTGTCGAGATGGTCTCTGATCCTGCAAGACTATCGCAGGATAAGGCAGCTTGTGCTGGGCAACAGCTTGGTGATGGGAGGAACATCCATGCAGCTGGTGGAGGTTAACCAGAACACCCTGATTCAGACGGAGCTGTCTGTGCTGCTTCAGGGCATTCAGTTGCCTCAGCCCCTCCCTGAAGCTCATGAACCTCTCCAGGTTGCCAAACGTCTACAGACTGGGCTAGAACAACCAGGGGAGCAGCACCAGTACAAGCTACCAGAGAGCACAGCTGGTCAGGCAAAGCAGAGGCAGACTTCTGTTGGGCGACCCCCTCTCAGACCCAAGGCACCAGCGCAGAGTCAGATGTTGCTGACACCATCAGCACCTGGAGCATCACTGCAGACGGTGCCAACCGTACTTATGCCAGCAGCACCAGGTTTCCAGGGTGTGCCAATGTTTCAGGGTGTGCAACTGATACAGCCACTGTTACAACCAACAGCTGTACAGGGCACCCGCTTACCCGCTGCAGCAGCTGCCAATCCAGACGCCATGCCCAAGAGACCCTACAGGAGAACTGTTGAGGCGAACACTTGTAAAAAATGTGGGCAATTTAAAACAAGTGCAACAGGACATAGCCAGCACAGGGGCAGGGTGTAGTGGTGAACTGGTGTACTGGTGCACTGCCCACAGGCCGAGACGCTTTCAAAAGAGGAGTGGCTAGAGGAAATGCGGAGAACCTTTTCCAAATAATGTATATATTTTTGTGTGTATATCGTGTGTTTTTTTAATAGTTGTTTAAATAGTTCACAACTGATAATTATTGTGTTGAATATTATTTAACATTTTAATTGATGTTTTATATGTTTTTTAAACGTTATTTAACTTTTTATTTCTTGTTTTTTATTTTATTTCATTTCATTTTATTTATTTTTAAAACATGTTATTTTATATTTTAATATTCACTACTGTTCTGGTGGCATGATTGTAAAATAAAAACAAATTAGCAAGTCATTGCTTTTTGACTTTTACCTTCATATAACACTATTTCATCAGTACACTGCAACAATATAACATTTGTATATAAACAGATAATTTGTACATTTTGTTATTCTTGTGATAGACATTTTCAGCATATTAGTTACTATTTAATGGGCTGCATCTTTTTTCATTACAAATAACAGATTTGCAAGTGTCTTGTTTGAATGTAACCTAAAAAAATACTTAATCAGATCAATAGTAATACAACAACTACTAATAATAACATTGTTCCATTGGTAATTATATTTTTTATGAACGAATATCAAAAAACACAACAAACAAATTAGATATGTATATTTTATTGACACTGGAACAGTATGCATTCTAAAAGAATGTTTATTTAATTAAAAAAAAATATATATTACAAAACGTTGGCTTTAGCTGGATTCGAACCCCGGTCTCGGTGAGCACCTGCAGTAGAAAACAGTGTAATATAAATGCGTGATTTTCCCACACGAAGAAACCGGAAAATGTATCAAAAGACCTATGCTGAGGAAGACATATCTCTGAACGTCACATTTCCCCCATTTCCCCCATTTCCCCCATTTCTCGAACACAGTTCCAGTAGTGGGATTGGATGTGAGATTGAATAAGTGCACTCAATAACATCCACAATGGTTTTTGACACCCAAATGGCTGTTCCCTCAAAGAGTGCCATATTTAAAGTTTTTTTGTCTTTTAGTATGAATATGTTAGCCCTACTGTTATCTATAAGCTAGTGTGCTCTAAAACAATGACAAAATTCGCATCCAGGAGACCAAACCCAACATTGAAAATGAAAATCTGGTTGATTGGATGCTGACATCAACCAGATTTTCATTTTCAATGTTGGGTTTGGTCTCCTGAACGCGAATTTTGTCATTGTTTTAGAGCACACTAGCTTATAGATAACAGTAGGGCTAACATATTCATACTAAAATCATCCCCTGACTGATGTTACTACTTTCTACTCAATGACCTTGACACAAATGTAGTGGAGTAAAAAGTACGATATTTGTCTTTCAAATGTAGTGAAGTTAATGTAAAAAGTTTCCAGAGAAAATAATACTCAAATAAAGTACAGATGCTTAAAAAGTGTACTTAAGTACAGTACTCAAGTAAATGTACTTTGTTACTGTCCACCTCTGGATGACGATAAATGACGATTTTTGCGTCATCGGAGGATTTTTTCCAGACAAAAACACATAAATCTCTCGTCTCAGGGGGATATGAGAGTGGAAAGCACGGTAATTCGAAAATACTACAGGTTTTCTACTGATACAAAGCTTAATGCTAAATCCTGAAGTATCCCTTTAAGCAACATGTTATATGTAAAAAGTACATTTATCAGCATATATGAGTTACCCGTCACACTTTCTTCATGATTTACCAGAAACAAACTCAGCAGGCGGTGTCAAGTTTCAAATGAAAGTCCACACCCTCCACTAGTTTGTCCATTCTATATTTCAAACACTTTTCCGAAAACATTTGTCATCAATTGATTGTTTCCTAACTTTCATCAACCTTATATTCAATCACTCTTGTTGTCTAATTATCCGCATCTCTTGCTTTGGAAACGGTTGTCTCCTGAGGAGGAACTTCCCGTCTTCTGTCTTCGTCGTTTCTTGGCTTCTTTCTTTTCTTCTTTGCTTTGACTTTTCTGAAGATTTGCTACAAATAAATCATCCAAATTAATCTAAAGCTTGTTTGTTCTAGTTTTTTCTTCGCCCAGGGAATTTACAATGGAAGGACACTCATCACAATTCCCGACAATGTGCAAAAGTGTGTTTGAAATATGGACCAAGTTTTCGGACCCAGCGCTGTCGATTCCCCCTGTCACGCACGGGTACTAGCTTCAGCCCAGCCGGGCTTGGGCCCTCATAATAAAAATAATAATAATAATCCTTAGAAAAACAAAAGGGCCTTCACCCTTTCAGGGCTTGGGTCCTAATTAGGGCACACAGAACACAAGCAAACCAGAAGAGAATAGTTTGGGTTTCTGAATTAGATCGATCTCTAAAAAAAGCCCCTACACAGTTTTTCTGACCTTTCTCCGGCCAGCTCAGACATCCTCATACTCTCAAACATATGCAGAGGACATTGTGACACAAACTTGTGCTTTAGCTTGTAAGTTGTTAAGGAGTGGTTTCTGTAATTCAGTCAAATCAAGTGAAGGTTCGTGTTCTCAGGCTGCTGGCGTTTGAAGACTGATTACTTCTCTGATACAGTAGACACGTAAGTGTCACGGTTCATCGATCCGTGTGTTCATTTTGTGTTTCTGTTGGTTGTTATGGGTGTGGGATCTGAGTGTGTTGTCTTGTTTGTTGCTTAGTAACTAGCTGATTAGTTAATCAGCCCGCAGCTGCAGCTAGTTAATTCTGTTGTTAGCTGCCTATATCTAGCAGGAGTGATCATTGCCTGGTGTCGGTTCGTCACTCTTGTTTATGCTCTCTTACCCAGTTCTGGTGCCTGAGTTCCTTACGGAGTTATTTCCTCAATCTCGTCTGTGTTCCCAGACTTCGGGAGATCATGTGGAGTCCTCTTTTGTCCAGTTCCCGGTTGGCATCCACTCAGAACTATTCATATCACTCATCCTCAGCTCTGTATTTATATCCTGGTCACCCGCCTGCTACACGTGCTGTCTCGAGTTTCATCTGTTCAACCTGCCTTCAATAAACTGTTTGCTTGCATTTGGATCTACGACTCTCATTCTGCCAGTAAGTACATTTTTCAACAGTTTTAAAAATCAAAGTAAAAGCAACAAAACCTCAGTTTGTGATTGTTTGTTTCATGATCTCAGTGAAAGTACTGAAGTCTGCCCTGATATATCTGCTCTGCTGACACTGTCAGGGTTTTTTTTCGATTAACTAGAATCTTCTCTGAAGAAGACTTTTTTAGGACTTCAGCTGGATTTTCCTAAATGTCAAACATCACATTATATTCTTTATATCCACCCTTGGCTGATTTGAACTTTTTTTTTTTGACTACTTGTTTATTCTCCTGTCTACTTTAACTCTTTATCGTGCTTCAAATTCTTATCTGTATTTCTGACTAGTTTAACTCCGGTCTGTTGATAATACCTAGAATATCTAAATTGACTGCTGGCGGCAGATCCTTCTCCTATTTAGCACCAAAACTCTGGAACAGTCTTCCTAATGTGGCAGAGTGGGGGATAGGAGCCGAGATAAGCAGCAAGGATAATAGCTGACCTCCTGTTGGCGAAGCTTATGACTGTGAGTGAGGAAGTTCCTTGGCCCGATGAGATTTTCCTATTTAGTTTCCTAATTTCCTAAATAGACTTTGCTAATTGTTGTCTGAGTACAGTACTCTGGTTGTACCATTTTGCGAATCGTGAATGATTTTGTGTCTATGTGGCTCAGAGCAAAATCTACAATCTGTAGAATTAAATAACATCAGGCATGCATTACTGTAATCTTTAGATGATATATTGTGCCATTTGAAGAAATATATGTAATTTTCTCTTTTCACAGATCCTGCTCTAATCATGGAGGCAGCAGATAAGTTATGTGATGCGCTCTTCCGCTGGCTGGGGAACCGAAAGAAATGTGCAGAAAAGCTGTTGGAACTGGCGCAAGAGCTGGAAGATGTTCATCAGGGCAGCAACATCGCTCAGGTGGTCGGAGCTGCCACATCTGTGGCCTCAATATCTGGAGCATTGATTGCCACCTTTTTGACAGGAGGTCTGGCCACCCCTATATTGGCTGTTGCAACAGTAGGCTCTCTAGCGGGCTCTGCAGTCAGTGTCACTTCCACATTGGTAGAGACATTTATCTCCAGCAGTACCTTTAAAAAAGCTACTGAATTAATTAAGGAAGATGAGAAGGTTGGCAGGAGCATTCAGAAGCTACTGCGAGATCTGAAGGTCAGGTGTGGAGAAACACTGAAGGACAGGTGTGGAGGAGCGCTGCTCGGGACTCATGCTGATGAGCTGGACTGTGAGGTCACCACTCTACTTATGTCGGCTCTGGCCAGAAGGAGTAATACTCCCGTACCCCTAGACTTGCTCAGAGGTTTCAACAGGGCCACGTTCTTTCGTCACATGACACCTGGTGGACTGGATCAAGCCGAGGCCATGCGCTTCATTTTCCAAGCTCTGGGCACCGCTACTTTATTCTCTGTAATGACGAGTGGCCTGAAGGTGTCGGGCAAAGAAATGATGAAGAACATCGAACTCGTTGGCATTAAAGCTGTTGCTAAAGCAGGATCAGCGGTATCAGCTTTCTTTTCTCAAGCATTCCATTTTAAGAAACTTTTGATTTTGAAATTCTCTTGCAGTGACTATTCAAGAGTAGAACATTAAATATTGACTGCATTGCTCTTATGTTAGACTGATTTTGTGATTGTGACTTTTTCTTTCTAGGCACTGGGTGTGATTGGTTTAGGCATCTGTCTGTACGACCTGATTGTGAAGACTGAAGAACTAGTAAAGGGCAATCGGGTCACGGAGGCCAGCAAGATCTTACAGGATTCAGCCAGGGAAATACTGGACGGCCGACAAAAGCTAGAGGAAGAGCTGGATGCAATGCAGTATGATTATTTATTTTTTTAATTTCTACTAATTTATCTGTCTTGGCCAAAGCCACTATATCTTGTATTTGTCTGAGATTGTACAGTACTGCAATATTGAAGGTCTGAGGTAACTGACTGACTGACAGTGTAACTTTTCTCATTACAGAGAAATCATCCAAAAATTGTTGCAAATGAAGAGGAGCATCAAGAACTTGGGGGAATATTCTCTCAGCATGAATGAAAATGGACAGAGAATAATTGATTATATCAGAGGAACATGTACAGACAAAAAAGTTCTCTCCTGGCTTCAGGGATTACCTCATCAGATTGAATTTGTGAATCTTGTACGATTTTTCCAGGAGAGGTTGACCGATACTGAGTATTTAACATCGCCTGTCAGAGGTCACATAGACATTGTGATTGTGGCTCATGGCAGAATAGTCCACCAGTTTATGCCATCATGTGTTCTGGTGCCCACAGATAACATCAGAGACACCATTCTCTACTCTCCGTGGAACTGCGCTATTGACGCCAACACTGCATTTGCAATTGCTCAGGGTTTCATTCATGTGTCAAGCAGAGAGTTTTACATTGACAAGGATGGCAGTATGGCTCAATGGGAGCCGAACCCTTTGCCAGATCACTGGAACAGAATGCGAAGATCTCGCCACGACATCCCAGTGATCCATCTATCCCCTGTGACCCCTGAAGATGGAGCATGGGCTCTTTTTCAGCAGTTTTGGAAGAATAGAATGGAACTAGAAGGCCGTGTTATTATTCCATATCTTGTCCCAGAATGTTTGGTAAAAGCATTCGGAGAGATCCCCCTGTACATGTTCATATTTGTGACATCATTTTTACTTATGCTCTATGGTAAGACAGCTACTGTGCACCTGGTGGCTTGTTTGGGCCGAAGCGGAAGTCCACCAAGGCCAGAAGAGTGGCGAAGACAGTATGCCTACACAAGTGATGGAACCTGTATGACTGTGGACCTGGGTGACAGGAACATGAACTCTGTGTTATACAGAGCCTTAAGATCATTGTTTGACAGAAACCGTAGATAAATCAGCTGAACGGCCTCTGGGTCAGTCCTGATGTGTAGTAAACACAGGGCTGGAGAGCGACCCGGAGCGGGGCAGTTTAGTGACCAAGACCAGACCATTGTTTTCATGTTTAAAAGAACTTATATAAAAGAAATGACAGTTCAGGTCTTTCTATCCCATCATATTTACCACTGACATGTTTCAACCACAACATGAAGATAAATAACAAATTACATAACAAGTATTGTGCTATGACAATTCCAACTGTAACATTATGGGGAAAAAAATAATTGGTTTGCATTTAAACAAACATGAAATATTTCAGTAAAAAAAAAAACATTTACTTTTCTATATCCAACTCACATTTATTTTTCATTTATTTTGCTTTCTGTGTAAAACTTATGGGTTTCACCTGTATCCGGCATAATTAATGATCTGCTATGGGGTGGCAGTGGCTCAGTGGTTCATTTAGGTCAGGGTTGCCCAATCCTGCTCCTGCCGATCGACTGTCCGGCACAGTTCATCTCCAACCCTAATCAAACACACCTGAAGCAACCAATTAAGGTCTTCAGGATCACTTGAAAATTAAAGGCAGGTGTGTTTGAACCGGACTTCCGGTTTAGCATCTGCCATGTGAGGGCACATAAGTCGGGAGCTCCGCAAACCATCTTTTAAATTTCTTTTTATAGTTTGATACAGCATTATATTATATATATATTTTTTTACATCTCGTGTATTTGACGTTTACTTTACTTCTAACAATATTGTCGTAATCTTAGTCGCATGAGTTCCAACGATGTCTTCTAAAACGCAACGACAAAAGAAGGCCGATTCGGCTGGTGCCGGCGACTCGCCTTTGGAAACGGCTGAACTTTCCACCCCTGAGGGTGTTGCGATTATGGGTGCCATTAACAGGCTTGAAAGTGGAATTCACGCCAAATTTGACGCGCACGCCGCTGAAATTCGAGGCGAAATTTCCCTGATACGAGAAGAAATGCATAACACATTTAAATAAGGACATCGATCTGTTTTGTACGTGATCGCATCCAGGTAGTACGCATTTCCGTGAAGAAGGCATAGCTAGCTAGCAAACTGTAGGATGTAGTAACTAATAGTACTGAAAGTAACTCGCGATCGGCAAACTGATCTGAATGTGCCATATTGTTAGGGGAGGGGCAGCGTCAGGGGCTCCAGTGCGTCATCAAGTAGGGGCGTGTCCAGGAGCTCAGGGGCTCCAGTGCGTCATCAAGTAGGGGCGTGTCCAGGAGCTCAGGGGCTCCAGTGCGTCATCAAGTAGGGGCGTGTCCAGGAGCTCAGGGGCTCCAGTGCGTCATCAAG
Source organism: Abramis brama (assembly GCA_022829085.1). NCBI lineage: Eukaryota > Metazoa > Chordata > Actinopteri > Cypriniformes > Leuciscidae > Abramis > Abramis brama. The sequence goes on along the minus strand of CM040778.1, from coordinate 37,922,433 downwards.
TAGGGGCGTGTCCAGGAGCTCAGGGGCTCCAGTGCGTCATCGAGTCCCCGTTTTAGCCCCGCCCAAAAAATCCGGAACACAGCAATGGTGAAAAACTGTTTAACGGTCTAACTCCACAATTCAGTACTTCACAGTTCACAGTCTTTGTAATATGTTTTAGCAATACATTTCTAACATTTATAATGTGTTTAGAATTTTTTTACAGGGACTTTAAATATATAGTTCTAAAAAATCATTCTCGGTATTAAAGAATATGAGAGTTCACAGTCACACCATAACGATATAGAGAAACAATATCGTTGGAATCACTTTCAGAACTTGGCAGCCAATCAGAATCCATCGTGCTGTAACAAGCTCGAGCATTTAAAGAGACAGACAAGCTTATAATAAACAGAACAATATCGCCCGCTGGTGTAGACGCTAATATAGTTATAGTTATCGTTCTTGGTGTGAACGGGCCCTTCCACCCTTCCATGACAACAATTATACAGTAACAAACTAATTATAAATCATTTGCTTAATTTATAGATTATTAATAGTATCGCTAACACATTAACAGACTATACACAAATAGTGAGTTCTTCAATAATTTTTACTGTAATAAACAATTTTTTTATTAGCTCATATGTAAAGACTTATGGAAAGATAATGGGTTTTCATCCTTTAAGAACTTGTATCTGATGTATTTTAAACCATGTATTAAATGAGTTGTTAATATTCATCAAAACATTAAGAAGTCATTAAATCACGGTAAATAAATGCTCCCATATAAAGGGAATTGATGCAAATTTAAGGCTTGATTAGTGTCTATAGGAACACTTTTCATGGAATAATGAATAATAACGGTAGGATTAAAGCACATAATAAAGTGTCCTCTTTTTATTCCTTTAATTACATTTGAAATCAATTTGAATCAATGTATTTGTTTTTCTTATTTCTTATTCTTATTACATTATTTGTTGTAAATCGTTTCTTAAAGCACTTTGAATTACCATTGTGTATGAAGTGTGTTATTGTCATAACTCATGAAGCGGAAGCAAATATGCAAGTACTCTTTTATTGAGGGTCAATAGACACAAGGCAAAATACACGGGTGGGCCGGTGGCGCAGGGACTTGATGGTCAGCGTGAAGGTGAAGACAGGTGACGGTGAATCCAGTGAAGTGAACATCCAACGCGACGAACACCACGAGAACACCGAACAGGAACACGATCAGGAACAGGAACAGGACTGGAATGGCACACGACGATACACACTGAAGACACCAAAACAACGATCTGACAAAGAAAGAAGAGTGCGATGAGTCTATATAGATGAAATGAATTGGCAGCAGCTGGTGAGGGGAATGAGATCAGGTGGAGCGCTGATCAGCTGAATTGAGCAGCCACGCTCACTCACACACACCCACACACACAGAACAACAAGTACACGAGACACGAAGAAAACAGTGAATTCATGAACCGTGACAGTACCCCCTCTCCTAGGAACGCCTCCTGGCGTCCCCAGACTCCCCTACCTGTCGATTGTAATCATCGATAAGAGAGTGATCCAGGATGTCTCTAGCAGGAACCCAACTCCTCTCCTCCGGACCGTAACCTTCCCAGTCCACCAAGTACTGGAATCCGCGTCCCCTCCGCCTTGAGTCCAGAATACGATTAACCGAATACGTAGGTTCCCCTTCTACGAGACGCGGCGGGGGAGGAACCGGGGCAGGCGGATTAAACTGAGAATGAAACACGGGCTTAATTTTGGAAACATGGACGACGGAATGAATCCTCCTGTACACTGGAGGGAGTTTGAGGCGGACTGCCACCGGACTAATGATCTTGGTGACAGTGAATGGGCCAATAAGTTTGGGAGCTAGTTTATTAGAGACGGAACGGAGAGGAATGTTCTTAGTAGAAAGCCACACTTTTTGACCAACGACGTATACGGGAGGCCTAGACCGGTGGCGATCGGCTTTAGCCTTGGTGCGTGCTCCCGCTTGGAGTAGAGTCTCGCGGGCTCTAGTCCAAGTGTGACGACACCTCTGGACAAAGGCGTGAGCGGAGGGGACCGCGACTTCAGATTCCAGACTAGGAAAAATTGGTGGCTGGTAACCTAGACTACACTCAAACGGCGATAGGCCCGTAGATGATACTGGTAACGAATTGTGGGCGTACTCCACCATTGACAGTTGTTGGCTCCATGAGGAAGGATTCTTGGAGACCAGACATCGCAACGTTCTCTCCAAAACCTGGTTGGCTCTCTCAGTTTGGCCATTGCTCTGGGGATGGAACCCTGAGGACAGACTAACCGTCGCACCCAGTAATCTACAAAATTCTTGCCAAAATTTGGACACAAATTGGGGTCCTCTGTCGGAAACCACGTCCGTCGGGAGGCCATGTAACCGAAAGACGTGGTTAACGACTGTAAACGCTGTCTCCTTGGCTGAGGGTAATTTGGGCAAGGGAATGAAATGGACCGCCTTCGAGAACCGGTCCACCACGGTCAAAACTACCGTGTTACCCTGAGAGGGTGGGAGGGCGGTAACAAAATCTAGTGAGATATGGGACCAGGGTCTCGAAGGGATCGGCAGCGGTTGAAGGAGCCCGTCTGGGGGTCGATTGGAAGTCTTACCAGTGGCACAAACTGAGCAAGCCAAAACAAAACTGTGAACGTCACGAGCCATGTGTGGCCACCAAAATCGTTGCTTAACTAAGGACGTAGTGTGACTGACTCCTGGATGACAAGCCACATTGGAACAATGACCCCACTGAATGACGTTGGACCGTAATTCCTCTGGCACAAATAAACGGTTCGGTGGACAACCGGGCGGAGGCGTTACCCCTTCTAAGGCCGTCCTGACCTTCGATTCGACCTCCTATGAGAGTGTGGAGATAATTAGGGTCTCCGGAAAAATGCACTCGGGAGTAGACGGGCGATCGGAATGGTCAAAAATGCGTTACAAACAATCGGGCTTGATGTTTTTGGAGCCCGGGCGGTACGAGAGAGTAAAGTCAAAACGTCCGAAAAAAAAGTGCCCACCGAGCCTGCCTAGAGTTCAATCTTTTAGCGGTTCTAATGTATTCCAGATTCTTATGATCGGTCCAAACGATAAAAGGTACCCCCGACCCTTCTAACCAGTGACGCCACTCTTCCAATGCTAACTTGACTGCCAACAACTCTCTGTTACCAATATCATAATTACGTTCGGCAGGGGACAAACGATGAGACAAAAACGCGCACGGATGCATTCTGTCGTCTGTAGAAGAACGTTGGGATAACACTGCACCTACCCCCACCTCTGACGCGTCGACCTCCACCATGAACTGACGTGACGGATCAGGGGTAACTAGGATGGGGGCTGAAACAAAGCGGCCTTTCAGTTTGGCAAACGCAGCCTCAGCTGCGTCTGACCACCTGAACGTAGTTCTGGTGGCAACCTCTGAAGCACTCGTCTGACGTGCTGAACGTGTTCCTGGAGAGACGAAGAAAAAATCAATATGTCATCCAGGTAGACATAAATGAACTGATCGACCATGTCTCTCAGCACGTCATTGACGAGTGCCTGGAAGACCGCTGGGCTATTGGACAGCCCGAAAGGCATAACCAAATATTCAAAGTGCCCCCTGGGGGTGTTAAAAGCGGTCTTCCATTCATCCCCCTTCCTGATGCGGACCTGATGCATTACGTAAGTCCAGCTTTGTGAAGACCGACGCTCCCTGCAACCTCTCGAAGGCTGAAGACATCAACGGCAAAGGGTAAGTATTCTTTACCGTGATGTTATTCAACCCTCGGTAGTCAATGCAAGGTCGCAGAGAACCGTCCTTCTTCCCCACAAAAAAGAACCCCGCCCCCGCTGGAGAAGAGGAAGGTCGGATGAATTTGGATGCCAGAGAATCAGAAATATATTTCTCCATGGCCTCCCTCTCGGGAATAGACAGAGAGTAAAGCTTGCCCTTAGGCGGAGACGTACCTGGCAGTAGATCTATAGCACAGTCATAGGGACGATGCGGAGGGAGAGAAGCAGCCCGAGACTTACTGAACACTTCCTTCAGGTCCAGATACTCCGTGAGCCCGTTTGACAAATCCACTGCCTCCTCCTGTAACGCAGAAACAACAACAGACGGACAAGCAGACACAAGACAGGACTCATGACATAAACTGCTCCACTCCAACACTGATCTCTGCTGCCAGTCAATCTTGGGGTTATGTTTGATGAGCCAGGGGTGACCGAGAACAATGGGTGCAAGGGGGGAGTCCAGGATGTAAAATGAGGTAGTCTCTGTGTGATTTCCGGATACTGTAAGTGTAATGGGTCCAGTGGTGAATGAAATGGTAGGAAGAGCTTGACCGTTGAGGGCGTGAACAGCAATGGAGTGGGTGAGGGGTAACAGGGGAACGTGGATCTTGTGAGCGAATGTGTAGTCCATGAAGTTACCTTCTGCCCCGGAATCCAAAAGTGCAAGACAGTCGTGAGTGTTGGCTGACCATCTAAGTCTTACCGGGAGGAGCGTAGATGTTGATGAGGTCTTCTCAGCGGAGATCCCACCCGACAGTAGCCTCAGATTTACTGCCGGGCTTGCCCTTTTACCGGGCAGTTGTACGCGAAATGACCAGCAGTCCCACAGTACAGGCAAAGGCCCTGGGATCTCCGCCTTTCCTTCTCCTCCCGGGAAAGCCGAGCTCGCCCGACCTGCATGGGCTCGTGATCGTAGACGGGGCTGACCGCGTCCCCACCGCCGGCTTGCGTGGTCTCAGCGGCTGCAGAAGCCCGAGCTGGTAACTTCATCCGTTCCACTCGGGAGAGACGAGAATCCACGCGAAGCGCCAGGTCAATAAGTCCATTGAGTGTAGCGGGTAAATCCAAGGCGTAGATTTCCTTCAGGACGCGGTCAGCCAGCCCATGCAGGAACATGTCCCACTGCGCCTCCTCGTTCCATTGACACTCAGCCGCCAAGGTCCGGAACTCAATGGCATAATCAGATACAGATTTACCTCCCTGCTTGAGGTCCGCCAGGGTTCGTGCTGCTTCTCTTCCCGCGACCGCGCGGTCAAACACCATCTTCATCTCGGCGGCGAGTGTCTGGAACGAGGCACAGCACGGATCTTGATTCTCCCACAACGCCGTCCCCCATAGAGCTGCCCTCCCAGTCAGCAGTGTGAGCACGAACGCCACTTTGCTCTGTTCGGTGGCAAATGTTCTGGGCTGCAGAGAAAAATGCATTGAACAGCGTGTAAGAAATGCTCTGCAAAAGTTCGGCTCACCACTATATGACTCAGGAACCGGTAGGCGGGGTTCTGACTGGGAGACGCTCGGTGGTGGTACTGGGGGAGCGGGCGGTGCGGGTGGTGGCGCAGTGGGAGCTCGTAGTTGTTGCAGCTGCTGGGTGAGCTCGGACACCTGCGCCACGAGAGCTTGAATGGCCCGACCCGACTCATTAGAACTCCTCTCCTGGGCCTCTATCCGAGAAATGGTGGCTCTGATGAAGTCATCCAGAGGAGAAGAGGATCCACTTGCTGCTCCCATCGCTTGGTCAGATTGTTCTGTCATAACTCATGAAGCGGAAGCAAATATGCAAGTACTCTTTTATTGAGGGTCAATAGACACAAGGCAAAATACACGGGTGGGCCGGTGGCGCAGGGACTTGATGGTCAGCGTGAAGGTGAAGACAGGTGACGGTGAATCCAGTGAAGTGAACATCCAACGCGACGAACACCACGAGAACACCGAACAGGAACACGATCAGGAACAGGAACAGGACTGGAATGGCACACGACGATACACACTGAAGACACCAAAACAACGATCTGACAAAGAAAGGAGAGTGCGATGAGTCTATATAGATGAAATGAATTGGCAGCAGCTGGTGAGGGGAATGAGATCACGTGGAGCGCTGATCAGCTGAATTGAGCTGCCACGCTCACTCACACACACCCACACACACAGAACAACAAGTACACGAGACACGAAGAAAACAGTGAATTCATGAACCGTGACAGTTATATTAACAAACTTGTCTTGCCTTGACTTTTGTGTGACTGAATCTAAAGTGTGAAATATTTAGCCCAATAAAACATTTATTAAGGATAAAACATAACTAATTTATTTATTATTAAAATGGCTTGACAGAAAGAAACATCACACAACCATTGGAATTTGTATAAAATACAACACACACACACACACACTGTCTGTGTCTCTCTCTCTCTCTCCCTCTCTCTCTCTCTCTCTCTCTCTCTCTCACAAACACACACACGCTCACGCACTCTCACACACTCTCTCTCTCTCTCTCTCTCTCTCACACACACACACACACACACACGGCGCGGGCGGCAACTCAAACCAACTTATAAACAGCTCAAAACTCAGAATACACATAAAAATAACCACATTCAAGCACATTAAGTGACTCAATCCAGCATTACAACCTGTCATCCACCGATATTAAAAATCTTGACTTCATCTATTATATTTCAACACTTTATAACAGAGCTCATTCGCATCATACCTGTCTCGATCAAGTCCAAAGCTGTTCTAGAGAGCGGGACGCGATTGGCCATCAGTGAGTGGAAATGACATCCAGGGGCGAAGCACCAGATGTTGGGCCTGATAAACAGGAAAATAACATAATCAGTGATGGAATTATGCATTAGACAGATGTGATGTAATAATTGTATTGAATAATTGTCCTTCCTTTCCTTAATGTTTTTGAAAGAAGTCTCTTATGCTCATCAAGCCTGCAGTTAAAAAACAAAACAAAAAACCAGTAATATAATGAAATATTATTACAACTTAAAATAATGGTTCTCTTTTTTAATATACTTTAAAATGTAATTTATTTTTGTGATGCAAAGCTGAATTTTCATCAGCAAGTACTCCAGTCTTTGGTGTCTTATGATCCTTCAGAAATCATTCTAATATGCTGATTTATGATCAATGTTGGAAACAGTTGTGCTGCTTAATATTTTTTTATAACCTGAGATACTTTTTTCAGGATTATTTGATGAATAAAAAGTTAAAAAGAACTGTATTTATTTAGAATAGAAATCTTTTGTAACAGTATACACTACCGTTCAAAAGTTTGGGAACAATAACTATTTTTTTTTAAAGAAATTAGTACTTTAATTCAACAAGGATGCGTTAAATTGATAAAAGGTGATGGTAACGATTTATATTGTTAGAAATGTTTTTATTTTGAATAAATGCTGTTTTTATGAATAAATGCTGTTAACGTTTTACTCATCAATGAATCCTGAAAAAAGTATTCCAAAAAAATATATTAAACAGCACAACTGTTTCCATCATTGATAATAACTGAGTATCAAATCAGCATATTAGAATGATTTCTGAAGGATCATAAGACACCAAAGACTGGAGTACTTGCTGATGAAAATTCAGCTTTGCATCACAAAAATAAATTACATTTTAAAATATATTAAAAAAGATTTTTTTTTTAACTGCAGGCTTGATGAGCATAAGAGACTTCTTTCAAAAACAATAAAAATAGTACTGTTTCCAAACTTTTGACTGGTACTGTATATATATATATATATATATATATATATATATATATATATATTCAGTTCTGTGCAAAGGTCTTAGGCATGTTAATACCCCCCCCCCCTCTTCTGTGTCAAGTTTCAAATGAAGTCCACACCCTCCACTAGTTTGTCCTTTCTATATTCAAAATTTTTTCTGAAAATGTTTGTCATCAATTGTTTGTTTTCTAAGTTTCATCAACCTTATATTCAATCGCTCTTGTTGTCTAATTATTCGCATCTCTTGCTTTGGAAGCGGTTGTCTCCTGAGGAGGAACTTCCCGTCTTCTGTCTTCGTTGTTTTTTGGCTTCTTTCTTTTCTTCGCTGCTTTCTCTTTTCTGAAGATTTGCTACAAATAAATCATCCAAATTAATCTCAAGCTTGTTTGTTCTAGTTTTTTCTTTGCCCAGGGAATTTACAATGGAAGGACACTCATCACAATCCCTGACAATGTGCAAGTGTGTTTGATATATGGACCAAGTTTTGGGACCCAGCGCTGTCGATTCTCCCACGCACGGGTACTAGCTTCAGCCCAGCCACGCTCGGGCCCTCATAATAAAAATATTCACCCTTTCAAGACTTATTATGGCACAAAGAACACAAGCAAACCAGAACAGAATAGTTTCGGTTTCTAAATTAGATCTAGCTCTAGGTTGGCATCCACTCAGAACTATTCATATCACTCATCCTCTGCTCTGTATTTATATCCTGGTCACCCGCCTGCTATACGTGCTGTCTTGAATTTCATCTGTTCAACCTGCCTTCAATAAACTGTTTGCTTGCATTTGGATCTACGACTCTCCTTCTGACAGTAAGTACATTTTTCAACAGTTTTAAAAATTAAAGAATAGCAACAAAACCTCAGTTTGCTACTGTTCATGATCTCAGTGAAAGTACTGAAGTCTTCCCTGATATATCTGGGGCCTGTTTCAGAAAGGAGGTTAAGTGAAAACTCTGAGTATGTTAACCCTGAAATGAGGGAAACTGAGTTTTCTGTTTCAGAATGAGAGGTATGTTAAACCTGAGAAAGCAGAGTAAGTCAAGCCCGTTTCAGAAAGAGAGGTAACTTATACTCAGAGTCATTTACCATGGTAACTTACTCTGTGAACCTAACCTGGTCGGGAGCAGGTTTCCCATCTCAGGGTAAGTCAACTCAGAGTTCAAGTTTTAACTCAGGGTTGGTTGAACCTCCTTATTGAAACGGGCCCAGGTCTGCCGACACTCTCAGGGTTTTGTTTTTGTTTTTTAGATAAACTTCCAAGAATCTTTAGGACTTCATCTGGATTTTCCTAAATGTCAAACATCACAGTATATTCTTTATATCCACCGTTGCTGATTTGAACTGTTTTTTTTTTGTCTACTTTAACTCTTTATCGTTCTTCAAATTCTTATCTGTATTTCTGACTAGTTTATTTTTCCTACTTAGTTTCCTACTATAGACTTTGCTAATTGTTGTCTGAGTACAGTACTCTGGTTGTACCATTTTGCGAATCGTGAATAATTTTGTGTCTATGTGGCTCAGAGCAAAATCTACAACCTGTAGAATTAAATAACATCAGGCATGCATTACTGTAAACTTTAGATGATATATTGTGCCATTTGAATAAATATGTAATTTTCTCTCTTCACAGTTCCTGCTCTAATCATGGAGGCAGCAGATATGTTATGTGATGCGCTCTTCCTCTGGCTGAGGAACCGAAAGGAATGTGCAGGAAAGCTGGAGAAACTGGCGAAAAAGCTGGAAGATGTTCATCAGGGCAGCTACATCGCTCTGGGGGCTCTAGGAGCTGCCGCAATTGTGGCCTCAATATTTGGAGCAGCGCTTGCCACTGCTTTGACAAAAGGTCAGACCACTGAAAAAGATCAGACCAGCCCTTTAGTGACTGCAGTGACTGCAACAGTAGGCACTCTATCGGTCCCTGCAGCCAGTGCCACTTCCACATTGGTAAAGAAATTAATCACCAGCAGTACCTTTAAAAAAGCTATTAAATTAATTAAAGAAGATGAGAAGATTGGCACGAACATTCAGGAGCTACTGCGAGATCTGAAGGACAGGTGTGCAGAAACACTGAAGGACGAGTGTGCAGGAGCGCAGCTCGGGGCTCATGCTGATGAGCTGGACTGTGAGGTCACCACTCAACTTATGTCGGCTCTGGCCAGAAGGAGAAATACTCCCGTACCCCTAGACTTGCTCAGAGGTTTCAACAGGGCCACGTTCTTTCGTCACATGACACCTGGTGGACTGGCTCCAGCCGAGGCCTCAGACTTTATTTGCCAAGCTCTGGGCACCGTTAATTTTTTAGCGTCGGCCAAAGAAATGATGAAGAACATCGAACTCATTGGCATTAAAGCTGTTGCTGAAGCAGGATCAAAGGTATCAGCTTTCTTTCCTCAAGCATCCCATTTTAAGAAACTTTTGATATTGAAATTCTCTTGCAGTGACTATTCAAGAGTAGAAAATGAAATATTCACTGCATTGCTCTTATGTTAGACTGATTTTGTGATTGTGTCTTTTCTTCTAGGCACTGGTTGCGACTGGTTTCGGCATCTCTCTGCGCGACCTGATTGTGAAGAGTGAAGAACTAGTAAAGGGCGATCGGGTCACAGAGGCCAGCGAGTTCCTACGGGATTTAGCCAGGCAAATACTGGAAGACCAACAAGAGCTAAAGGGACAGCTGGATGAAATGCACCATTGTAACGTCTCGCTGGTTACTAAACAGTCCACGCTTCCGAGGTACTGATGTCCATTTTTTCTTTATTGAAGAGACACCGTGAAAACTAGACACAAAAGGAAAACAAACCATAATTTTACACACAACACCACTACGGACACAAAACCAAACATAATATACAAAACATTAACACTTTTACCGTATTCGCCTGGTAACCAGCAGTAGATTAAGTCAGGAGCACTAACGTGTATCTGAATTCACCTCTCATCATTCAGCTGACGCTAACACGTCCAGGTGGAATAAATCAGCACGGGTCACATGACCCTCAACTTAAATAAACTAAATAATAATAATAAAGTACAAATGTCAAACCAAATTATGAAATTATCACAATACACAGAGATACACATTTAAACTATAAAGTCAAAAAAATAAACATTAACCACCGAAATCACCAAGATGTCATAACCCACAGCTGACCTTCCAGCGTCAGCTACAAGTATGATATATATATATATATATTTTTTTTTTGTTTTGTTTGTATTTGTCTGAGATTGTACAGTACTGCAATAATGAAGGTCTGAGGTAACTGACTGACTGACAGTACAACTTTTCTCATTACAGCGAAATCATCCAAAAATTGTTGCAAATGAAGAGGATCATCAAGAACTTGGGGGAATATTCTCTCAGCATGAATGAAAATGGACAGAGAATAATTGATTATATCATAGGAACATGTACGGACGACACAGTTCTCTCCTGGCTTCAGGGATTAACTCATCAGATTGAATTTGTGAATCTTGTACGATTATGCCAGGAGAGGTTGACCGATACTGAGTATTTAACATCGTCTGTCAAAGATCAAATACACATTGTGTTTGTGGCTCATGGTGGTATAGTCGACCAGTTTGTGCCAGCAGGAGGACTGGTGCCCAGACCTTACATCAGAGACACCATTCTCTACTCTCCGTGGAACTGCGCTATTGACGGCGATGCTGCATGTGCAATTGCTCAGGGTTTCATTGAAGTGACAGACAGAGAGTTTTACAACAACAGAAGTACGGCTTACTGTCGGCCGATTCCTTCAAGAAATCACTGGAACAGAATGCGAAGATCTCTCCACGACATCCCAGTGATCCTTCTATCCCCTGTGACCCCTGAAGATGGAGCATGGGCCCTTTTTCAGCAGTTTTGGAGGAATAGAACGGAACTAGAAGAACGTGTTATTATTCCATATCTTGTCCCAAAATGTTTGGTAAAAGCATTCGGAGAGATCCCCCTGCACATGCTCATATTTGCGACATAATTTTTACTCATGCTCTATGGTAAAACAGCTACTGTGCACCTGGCGGCTGGTTTGAGCCGAGGCGGAGAATCTCCATCAAGTTCAGAAGAGAGAGAAAGACAAGAGAGGGAAGGACAAGAGAGGGAAAGACCAGGGTGGTTCAGACAAGCGTGGGAAGGACTACAGAGCACAAGTCAACAGAGGTTAAGAAAAAAGTGGCGAACACAGTATGCCTACACAAGTGATGGAACCTGGATGTCTGTGAAGATGGATAACCGGAACGTGGACCTTGTGTTATACAGAGCCTTAAGATCATTGTTTAACACAAACCTCTAGATAAATCAGCTGAATGGCCTCTGGGTCAGTCCTGATATGTAGTAAACAGCTGGAGAGCGACCCATGTGTCTATATATATCTAAAATATATAGTTATAAAAAATTATTCTCGGTATTAAAGAATATGAGAGTTCACACCACAACTATAGACGAATCCGGCAAAACTACCGGAAGTAAGCAGGCGCCATAACTGAGCTGTTGCTGGGTAGCGTTGCGCCATTGCCTCTTATTGGTTTGGTTGCGTCCACTGGAATAAACATCCCGCGATTTACGACTGTCACTTACGTTACATCTACAACTTTCCTATTCTTCCTTTGCAGAGATATTTGTACAGTATGAGTGTTGTTAATGGTCTGTGGAAATCGGACAGGTCCTTTTAGAACTATGTGTTTAGAGTGTGCATTATTTGACCAACCCATCCGGAGCTCAGATAATTTTTTTGACCCTCTATCAGTGACCTGTAGTTGGCATTTTGTTGATCATCGGATACCAGGCGAAGGAGAACATACTCTTGAATACCTTTAGAACAACAGAAGGGGCGCGTTGGGGCAGTAGTAACATTACTGCTATGTCTGTTGTTAATGTTTGATTTGCTTGACTGTGACTCTCACTCTGAGAACCAGCAACGCTAGCAGTTAGCTGTACCTTACCCTTTCCTTTTGAAATGTGAAAATGAGATAAATAATGGTCACAAATGAAAAAAATGAATTCGTTTATTTGATTTCATTCATTTATTTTTTGTTACCAAATGGACAGATCTTTGTATAGTTTCCTCGTTAGCAAGCCTAGCTAGCATAGTTATTGCCAAGCTATTTTCATAAATAATCGGTAGGATCGTTTATACCTTCATCTGTGACTGAAGGCCACTGTCTAACATCATCAACCCAACAAGTCATACTGCCTGGCTGTAGCTGTCTTCGAGGGTGCATTATCACGAAGGTTTGTTTACATACCAGTTACAGCTCAGTAATGGCGTCGCCACAAGATGGCAGCCTACACAGAACGCTCGTCGGATTCGTGTATAGCGATAACGATAGAGAGAAACAATATCGTTGCAACTAACGCTATGTATACGTACACAATACACACTGATATGTGTTATGAATTTTGCCGTTATATATTGCCCTGTATCCTTCAGTGCAAATGGCTATTCTGATTGCTGTGTATTCACAGTTGCTGTGCAATGCCACTGACGCTGTGTTATGTACGTTGATATGTGTCTATGACTTATGCCGTTATATATTGCCCTGTATCCTCAGTGCAACCGGCTATTCTGGTTACTACGTATTCACAGTCGTTGTCGCTGTGCATAGTCACAGTTTGTCGCTACGGCGACTTGCGCTGCATCTGTGTACACACTGAAGCGTTATGCTGTTATGTTGCCCTTCAACGTAACCGACCATTGTGTTTGAACTGTGCATATTCATGCAGTTTCAGTCGCTTTGACGACTTGCGCTGCATTATACACACAGATGTTTTAAAAGTGCACACTGATGTGTTATGCTGTTATGTTGCCCTCTATCCTTCAGTGCAACAACCAGCTGTCCTATCTAACTGTGCATATTCACAATTTCTGGATGTATGTACGTACATGGATGCGTTATGCTGTAATGCTGCCCTGTTTCCTTCAGTGCAGCTAGCCATCCTGATCTAACTGTGCATCTCAGTTTCTGTCTCTACACAGTTTCTGTCGCTACGGCGACTACGCTGGATTTATGTACATACATGGATGCGCTATTCTTGCGCACTTGTGTTATGCTGTCATGTTGCCCTGTATCTTAGTGCAACTAGCTATCCCAGTCGAACTGTGCATATTCACAGTCTCTGTCGATATACGGCGACCTGCGCTGCATTTAATTGCACATGGATGTGTTCATGCTGCGGTGTTGCCCCGTATCCTTCAGTGCCTATACTGAGCTACTGCGTTAAGTGGGCGCTACAGCGACCGATGCTGTTACGTACATGTGCTACGCTGTTATGTTGCCCCGTTGCCTTCAGTGCAACTGGCTATTCTGTACTAACTCGTATACTCACAGTTCTAGCTACGGCTACGACTGTGTTTGTGTACTTCTGAGGTTCTATGCTATTATGGGGCTATTATCTAACTGCGTATATTCACAGTTGTTGTCGCTACGGCCACTAGCACTGTGTTTATGTACATTCAGTTATGTGTTAATTTGAACTTCCGTACATCGGCTATAGAACATCGGCTATGTTCTACAAGGGAGTGTCAGTTTCCTTGTGACCCCCTTACTGGCCTTTCATCCCCGGTTCATGGACCTGAGAGTTATGGGGCTCCCCCATGACAATCCCCCTCAGGAAGGTCCTGCTTCTACAGGTGATCGGCATGATTGGCACCCCAGCCCCAAGCTGTGGAACCTTATTGTGTGTCCGCTGCTGGGTCCATAGTTGAGCAAGACACTTCACACTAATAAGTGCTGAGAGCTTCCTTGAATATGGCCTTCCACCTGCTCTCGCCCCAGCGAAGCACTTTGGAGACCTACGCTCATTCTAAGTGAATGATGTTGCATTGTCTCGGACCTGGTGACTGCAGCGTCACTCTCCATCCGATACCAAGCTGCGTTCCGAAGTCGCTTACACCGTTCAGAGCACAGTTTGATCCCTGCCCGCCTTATCTGCTGAGCCGTCAGCCTCGCATGATGCCGATGCTCAGAGTGCTGTTGGCCCTGTAAGGGCTTTGCAGATGTACGTGGATCACGAGGCAGCAGTCTGACTAGCTGTTTGTGTGCTTGGTGGATGGTACTAGGGACGTGCTGTTTTATACTGAGACTTTCTCCTAAATTCGACGCTTTCAATGTTGGCTTAATGTCTACGGGATTTAGGTATGCTGGCTGTCTTCTCAGAACACATTCGCCAGGGTTTCAAGTTTGGTGCACTGCCTATAGCGTCGTGGGTTCGGTGAGTTTTATTAAGTGTACTCATGAACTGTTACCACCAGCTGTGCAGTGGTCTGCATTATGCGGAGTTACCATTGCTGCTAACTCTGTGTTATGACTTAAGGTTTCACGGCTGTTTCCGCATTACGCAGTAGTTTTCTATATACTGTTACTCTGTGTATGGCTATAGGTTATGCAGCTGTCACCGCTATTGCTGTCGACACTGTGTTAACTCTTGTGTTTTAGTGCTTATGGTGTTGTGCTGCCCTGTCCAGTGCAGCCTTCGCTTCATTGCATTGGATATGCAACTTGGTAAGGTCGGATCAGATGTTTCTTGGTCTAGTTTTGCCTATCAGTCGAGTGCTCCTGGCGGTGCTGCTGGCTTAGAACTGTTGTCTCTCGTGGGAGTGTGGCTTGACCCCGTTCAGGGCTTATCTTCACTGCGCTCACGGCGGGATTCTATACAGTTCCCATATACGTCAGTGACGTAATGTCGAAGTGACCGCCTTGAAAGGGAACGTCTCCGGTTACTATCGTAACCTCGGTTCCCTGAGAGGCGGGAACGAGACATTACGTCAGCCGCCGTGCTCGCCGTCAGTCTTGATTCTGACGTAATTGTCGCGCCCATGCTATTTATACTGCCCGCGGTCGGTCAGCATTTGCATGTTCGCGTCAATTGGCCAGCTGTCTCCAGCTGGCGTTAGCCTATAAGATTTCAGTGAAATGGAGAAGGAAGGAGTTCCCATATACGTCAGTGACGTAATGTCTCGTTCCCGCCTCTCAGGGAACCGAGGTTAAGATAGTAACTGGAGACGTTTTACTGGTTCGGAGCTGGTGCTTTGGCGGTGGAAAAACAAAGAACCGATTTGAAACTAGGCTCTGGCTCCGAACCAGAACCAGCTCTGCCTTGGTGGAAAAGGGGTATGTAATAGACAATTTTTTTTTATTAGCTCATGTAAAGACTTAGATAATGGGTTTTCATCCTTTGTTAAGAACTTGTATCTGATGTTTTTTTAACCATGTATTAAAGGAGTTAATATTCATCAAAACATTAAGAAGTCATTAAATCACGGTAAATAAATGCTCTCGTATTAAGGGAATTGATGCAAATTTAAGGCTTGATTAGTGTCTACAGAAACACTTTTCATGGAATAATGAATAATAACGGTAGGTTTAAAGCTCATAATTATGTCCTCTTTTTATTCCTTTAATTACATTTGAAATCAATTGTAATCAATGTCTTATTCTTTGTTTTTCTTATTTCTTATTCTTATTACATTCTTTGTTGTAAATCGTTTCTTAAAGCACGTTGAATTACCATTGTGTATGAAGTGGGCTATAGTAACAAACTTGTCTTGCCTTGACTTTTGTGTGACTTAATCTAAAGTGTGAAATATTTAGCCCAATAAAACATTTATTAAGTGTAGCCCAGATGGGATTTTATATAGAAATACAGACCGCAAGGGGTTAAAAAGTTGGTTTATGGATGTATTCACACCTGCCTTGTTTGGTTCGATTGAATCTAACTCTAGTTCGTTTCCCCCCTTGGTGCGGACCTTTTGGGCAGGTGTGAATACAGCAGTCGAACTCGGGTGCGGACCAAACAATCGAACCGAGACCCAGCTGAAGAGGTGGTCTCGGAATGGTTCCAAACAAACTATGGTACAAAACTGCGCTTTTTTATTTGACTGCTCTTATGAGGATACTTAACAAAACGTACATTTTGGCATAATGGTGTGTTATTGTTCGTTTAAGCGTGAAAGAGAAAAAGAATTCCGGCGCGCTGTCTGTGCACATGATACTGTTGTGCGTCTTTCTGCGCTTAAATGGTTTAAAAGCTTGTTTTCTCCGCTGGAACCGTCTTGCAGCACATCGTCGTCTTCTCTAAATCCTAATTACAACATCGTATAGACGACATTGTATCATATGATGCTCATTAGTTTCTTCATATTGCGTTTGTAGAGAATAACACCAAATCAGTAAAATAACAAATATTACATAACGAAATATCTCCATGCTGAGCCTATTTGTGCACTTCCTGCTTTTCCCTGCTTGAGAATTCCTGTCCAATGATTGGACGATCTTAGCACACGTGTGGTTTTGTTTACACATTTTGGTTCACTTGCAAAAAGAGTATGGAGCTTAAAATATGACAAAATGATTTGAATTGTATAAATTTGAATATGACTAAATTATTTGAATTTGAATTGTATAAATTTGAATGTGACTAAATGATTTGAATTTGAATTGTGTAAATTTGAATTATTTGCAAATGTAAAAATAGTTCTGAATTTGATTTTTTTTTAACAAATATCGAACATCTGAAATTTAACAAATTAAAATGTTTTTATGGCTGAATTTTATAGACATGTATTTTCAAACAGCTAGTGTTTTTGTTCTGAATTCGTATACTGCAAATATTCAGTTTAAAAAAATACAGATTCAAGTTTTCAAGATGAAGAAATTCGGAACTTCAAATTCAGTTTTCTAAAATTCAATCTCAAAAATTCAAGTTCAAAAATTCAGATCTTACAGAAAGTAGGTCACAGGTCATCCACAGGGAAGAGTAAAGGATCTCAGATAAGTCGAACAGAGCATTTTGGCTGCACTGCAGTACTTTTCTGCCGCAAACGCGGTGGTGGTTCAAGAGAATCCGTGTATCTTTCGTTCAGTCATTTTTTTTTATTTAATATTAAGAGTAGGAAAATGAGAAAAAAGCTTGAGTATTAGATTTCTATTATTCTAGTAATAATAGTCCGTTGCAGCAGTTGCACAGAGCTTACAAAACGCATGTATTGCAACTATAGGCTACATTTAATTTTCTCATCAAACAACTAGACTAGCGAATGGCTCACCTCAACAGAAGAGCCTAGAAAGGGCTTTTTCTCTGTGTAGACCAGCAGTTGGTCTGAATTTGCTATAGCCTATTTTCTAGACTGTATCACGTTTTATCATGAAACACGCTGTGATTTATTCCAAAGTGACTCAGGCACATATAATGCATTTAACGTGAAATAATCTAAATATTGACTTTCAAAAGTAGGCGCGCCAAGAAGGCTATTCTCTGTATTTTGGTTCATTTTTGATGTGCGCCAGAAAGATCTAAAGAGACCGAGACGCGCTAAAGCAGCGCATCATGTTGTTTTATTTATTTTTCAATGACATGATATTTTATAGTCATTTTGAATGTTTACAAATAAAAATATACATGTTACTGTTTCGAATGATGTCATATTATCTGTATGACTATAAATAACAGAGTATTAAGTTATTTCCCAGCAGTGGAACAAATCCAAGAGATGGCGCTCTCACACAACATAGCTACTATCAGTTCTGGCGTTGCTTCATATCGCAGACTGTTCATTATCAAAATGAAACACAGTCAACCAAACATATAAAAAGTTATTCTGCCTAATTTAATTGGTCTGTTGTACAATATAAAGGGCAAGCTGTGCCGCACACAGTCCTACTTGTTATTCCAAACATTTACCTTGCTGTGAAGACGCTGATTTAGCCTGGACTCGACTGAAGTATGACGCCTTCTTTATATTAATAGTTAGCATCCACGTTATATTGCAAATATTAAAACTTTTGACTGAATGAGAGATGCGCGACCGTTTCGATTAAAATAAATTTGTTTAGGCTTGGCGTTTAAAATAGGCTAAATGTTGTTTGTAATAAAGGGCACAATATAGGCTATTTTTATAGTCTATGTAGCCTATATTATTTTATTATACATGGCTACTCATTTTTCATTCTTGTTGTTTTCTGCATTCATTTGTCATACAGTAAGGGAAAGTAAAATAGGCGACACAGCCTACATGTTAATAGTGTTTCATGTAAATGTTGTATTTTATTTACAGGTCTTTTACACTATTGCTGAATAGGCTAATATTAAAAAGGTTTTTTTTTTTTTATGATGCGTTTCTCTCTCAACATGATCCGGTGTGACTTGCACTCATGTGCATGCGACTTATTTTCTGGCAAATACGGTCAGTTAAAAAATGTTGCTGTATTACAGTTTTTTTCAGTCGCTAACAAGCGTTTGTCCAACCAGTTGTCACATTTTCAAAACTCTAAACACAATTAGCACAGCATCAGTCTTTTGTGGCCATACCATTCACACATTTCTTGTCTTTTTCACACAATATGCAGTCAGTGAAGACATTTCCATAATGCTTAAATTTTCTTAACAGACAAGCTATACCTCCCAACAAAATTATGGATTGTTTTTGTAGTATTTACAAATGTTAACACACAACATCCCACAATAGCAAAAACAATATTCCAAACCTTAGATACAGTATGGACTGTATATATTTACTGTATTTACCATTTACATGAAACTTTTACCATTTTTGTAAATTTCATGATTTTAGCTAAATGTGATTTTGATTGCTAGCAAAATGTGTTGCTTTTGAACAATGTCATGAAGAAACAAGCTTTTCGAGTCCATATGCATCTTCCTGGAGTAATGATGCTGAAAATTCAGCTTTTCATCACAGGAATAAATTACATTTTACACAATTTATTACATGGCATACATATTTTTAAACAGAAATCAGTTATTTCAAATTGTACTACTGTAATATTTTACAATATGAAAGTTTATAAAAACCTCTGCTTCTGCAATGATATCAGTTCAAAAACAATATATCAGTGAGAGAGTCAAGGAGCTACAACGACAATATGTCCAGATATAGTGTACTGTATATTCAATTCAATGTCCAGTTCTATAAGCTTTGCACTTTGCAAGTAGGTAACCTACACAGTACAGTATAGTATACAGTAATGACATGATTTACATAAACTTTATTTTGAGAGTTATGGAATCGGAGGCCAGCTAGGCCCCTCATGAATTCATATAGATGAGGCAGGATTCAATCTGGCCAAAAGGCGTCGACCTGGACGAAATGTAATGTGAAGGTGGAAGGTTTATGACCATCAGCCACATGACCAGATGTCCCTCCTTGAAGCCATGGATGCTGGCTCCAAGGGTGGATCCGACATACCAAGCAGTTTTATCCCAGGAGCATCGCCTTGGATAATATCAGATATGATCTTGATGAAAACATGTGGCCTAACCCTGAAGATCACAGAGATTAGATACAGTAATTTTGTGTTTTTTTTTTTTTTTTTTTCTATCAAACCATGTTTCTACTGTACCTCCTGTAGTAAATAGTAAAGGAATAAAAACTTATTTGCTTTTTACTGGAATGCTTATGAATGTGAACAGTACTGTACATGTGGACATACAGTTCCCAACCAAGAAATTTAGTGTAAAACGGTGAATTGCACGTTTTGCATGCAAATACCTGTAAAACTGAAAGATAAAAGTCTATGCAGTTTTAGTAATGTCAACAATAGCCAGTATTTTGAAACCTGGTGTACTTTGATTGAGTGCATGTACCTTGTGAAGTGAAAACAAGTGTGATTCTTTGACAGAATAATTTCATTTTGAGTCAGATTTCCAGTGTTTTGGTAAAGTTAGTGTGTGCAGAGAAACATGTGTTCTGTTTTGAAATGAAGAGTTAGTATATATTTAACAAAATGTGTTTTTGAGAAGACAATTAACCATTTGGCCAATTGTGTTTTGTAGGTGTGAGTCTGTGTTAAGAGTTTAGAAAAAGTATCTGAAGTATAGGTAAGCGCTTGTTAGCGATTGAAAAAAACTGTAATCCAACAACAAAATACAAAGAGAAAATCTCTCAATGCTCTAGACTGAATAACTTTTGTAACTTTAATAATGATTAATCTTTATTTATTTTACACAGTGAAGACTGTGCAGTTTGTTTTAAACATTTGATTTCTTTATTCAACCAGGCCAGTAGAAAACAATCCCTATTGTTGAGTCCTGGAGCAGCTCTACATATTCACTGTGCTATTAAATAAAAGATAAAATATGATAGAGCAATAATATTAACAGTAAAGGTAACAGTAGCTCCTACAATACAATTTAACAGGCATAATTGGGCATGAAAAACCTGCTAAACCAAATAATTTGATTCATATTCTTTTGGTTTCTCTTCTTGACATTTAAAAAAATGAAAATGGTTAGGGAGGGGGGGAAAACATTTGCTTTTACATTATTTCTGGAGACCGAATTATTTGATTTTGTGTTTTTGATTCAATTTGATTTGAACAAAATCTGAAAAAAGTTACATTACTGTAACAAAATATGGTTTTGGGCAGAAAATTAACTATTTGGCTAATGTGATGTAGGTGTGTTGTGTGCTAAGAGTTTGAGAAAAGGAATAATTGTTATTTAATTACATTGTAAATATTCTTCTAAGATGTTATATTTCAATATCATTCCTGCAGAAACACAGAGTTTGCCATCATTCTGATTTAAATGTGCTTTTATCAGTTTTGAAAGTGCGTTCATTTGTAAAATGTGCTGCATGTAGTTTTGCAGATGGTGAAGTATGAATGGCACAAGTGTGCTCAATGAATGCGTTTTGTGTGAAAGTAATGAAAAATTATTCACAGTTTGATAAAGATAGACTTCTGTGTCTCTGAACGAGTGAAGAGTTTTGCAAATATAAGTCTTCAGTGTTGACAGATGGAAATAACTGTATATTCTGGCCACGTATGATAACGGTCTGGACTGTATTTGCATCAGGGCTGTGATATATACGAGTGCGCTGGACAGGGCTCAGGGAACTGAAGAGCTTTAGTCTCCTCAACTCTACATTCACAGGAGATCCTTCACAGGTAAGACATTTAATATTTCACATGTGACTTCAAATAAGGTGTCTTGTTTCTTCGAATTTGTGATATAAATGATTATTTTTGTTTTAAAGCAGAGGCTCTCTTCTTTCTTTTGATATATTGCATGTTCAGATATTCATAGAACAAAATATTCTGGGGGCCGTGAAACTCACAATCAATAAATGCTGGCTGTGGAAACAAAAGAAAGAGAACGCCCATCGATCAAGACACAGCACTCGTGAGGAGAAGACCACCACCAGCAATCCACCCCTGCCTTAAGCACTCCGCTCCTGTAACAGAATTAGGTTATCACACACACTCAGAATTATCTCGGTAGGAAATCACTCCATGAAAGACAAGACAAATTGGGGTAGAGAATCTCACCGTTCACGGTTAACCCCCTCCAAATCAAAAAGTTTACAAACACGTTTACAAAATTATTAATACAAAAAAAGGAAAATTAAAGTTCACTTATTGCCACACAAAACACACGAATAACCAAAATTCACAGTTACCAGGACTCACATTAACTGGATTGAAAACAACAAAATAAACCTCCATAAACCATACAAAATGTAAATGTAATACAATAACACAAACCTCACATTAACAATGTTTACAGTCAAACACACTAGATACTAAAGAAAATATAAAGCAGAACACACGCGCACACACACACACACACACACACACACACACACACACACACACACCGCCTCCGGACTATAGTCCCACGCAGCCACAGCACGGGAGCTAATCGATCATGCAGACCCGATCAATCTGTACTGAATACATCTATAAAATTACAAGTTAAACAATCAGATTAACTCCACAAGTTAACGACTAACAACTGTTAATAAAAAAATAAATTCTCTACAAAGGATTACCACTCGCCATATAATGCGTTAGAAGCACATACATCTTATGGGTGCGATCTCCCCAACAAATCAGTCAGACACAACACATATGCTTGGAAGCTGATGGCTCGTCCAGTCTGTCGGGAGGACAACGTGCGCGCCGTTGTGGTATAGTATCCTGTAACCCTATAGTAATGGGTCCGGGCTGAGGACCCAAGCAATCCGATTGGTTCAAAGCACGTTTTATGGGTAATCGCTTTAGTGCCTGGTTACAAATCATACAAAATCACTTTATTATAAAAGACGTTTGTACTACGTTATAACAAATTATTAATGTATTTAATGTATTTTAAATTATACGGTTCATATACTATGTAACGAATACGACTCTGGGTAAATATGAATTAGCTCAAGAATATGGGGAATCTTGGGAATATTAATATTTATGACTCATGGTCATAATTCATAAGTCGCATGTACATTTATTTTATCAATTATCGAGATTACCTCGTTCTGTAACTGGTCTGACCAACATTTAATTCGTCCAGCGAGTAGATGTAAGGTCAGTACAGTTAAGAAGGGGTATTCACAAACTCCACTAAAGTTCAGGTCCTGGCCACGAACATTAAACTTTATTGAGTTTATTAATTAAAACTACTGAATGTAGTCTAATATCGAGCTTGTAGCTTAAGATCTTTTGTTTCAGTGACTTTAGAATGGTGGGCTTTCAAATACAGAGACAGTTAAAAAGGATATATGGATTTTAATAATTGTAAAACTTAAGATTATATGAGCTACAAATACAAACGTACGTAAAAAAATACAAAACAATAAAACAAACACACATTTAACCAAACAAGAAAATACGTGATCAGGATAACATGAAATGAAAGAAAGAAAGAAAGGAAGAAAGAAAAGCTAGTAATTATTACATACAGAAACCTAGATTCACGAGACAACCTGGAAAGCAGTTTTATCAACTCAATATACTTGCGATTTTGTCTTTTGTTCGGGTGATGCTGAAACTGGCAGGACAGCGCGGATGGTGTCCTGTTTCTGTTGCGTCTTCAGGTGCCGCGAAGTTTAAAGGCTCACTGTATGTAACATTACCGAGAGAGTTCGTCTTCCGTGCGGAAGAGGCCAGAAATCTTGGTTTCTAAGGCAGCAGGCTTTTACATGGCGCGGGGGTTTGTGTCCCAGAGGCCACGGCGAGGCCTGTTCAGCTGGTTGCCATGGAGCTGCGCTACACGTGGATGAGGTCCGGGATGAGAGCGACCGGAGAAGAGAGGAAGTGGAATCAGCGGGGTCGAAGAAGGAAGAGAAGAGCGTGTGATGAGGGGGTTTCTGCCTTTTAACAAACATCTGTTTACGCCTTCTCTTGGAACGACAGCGAATCAGATTGTCTTTTCTGAAGCGGGAAAATTCTCTTTGTGTGAAGAAGAAAACGCCTACTTTCACCATATGTCTTATGAGAGAAAGAATTCATATTTCTTCTTAAGATTGTACACCTGGAACAATACATCTTACAATACAGTGTTACTATGTGCGGGACTGGTTGAATTAAAACAGGACGGTCAGACAGATACCAAGAATTACAGGTAGATATTGGACACACATAACATTATGTTCATATGCCTCATTACACACAAATAAAACTTGATTAAAACACACAATAAAATTGTCAGTGTTTCCGTTATGGCAAACGACGACACTTTGAGAAACATAGGAATACATATCAAACATCTTAGGGAGTTTTCTCTGAAGAGTTTCATGTATGTTAAGGTTTTGGAATGTTGGCTTTACAAGAGGAACTGGATGAGATGCCGTCTTGAGGTCATAAAAGTTTATGACCAGGTTCGAGTTACAAGACACTATGGAGTGATTTTCTTTCAATGAATCTTCGGAATTAAAGATTTTACTCTAGCAAACCACACCTCAATTATAAATTTGTAATGAATGGTAAAATGAAATTTTACTATGTGGAAGTCCATATATGGCAATGTGCTTCAGTTGCATCTCGTGGTGGGTTTCTGGTTGAAAGTCCACGAGTGTGTGTGTGTGTGTGTGTGTGTGTGTGTGTCTTCTGGGATGCCAGGAGGCTGTAAAAGTTGGGGAGAAGGTCGGTGCTGGCAAATTGGTCCTCGTGGGGCAATTATTAACCAGCAAGGACAAAGACGATGTGTTTCTTTTTATCACATGATCCGCTAATTTGAAAAGCAGATGCCATTGTCGCTACAACTAGTATTTAACCGAAGCTATAGATTGTGAAATTAAACATTTCTCGTTGGTAGTGTTTTTTAGTTAGCTTAGATAATAGCATAGCATACAGCTAACGTTATCCGATGATCGTGCTATGAGCTTTTCCTGAGCTAATACTGCACTGATACTGCCTTACCGTATCGCGAGAACAGATTTAGATCAGGCATACTACTGGCATACTAATTGGGTCCTCAGCCCGGACCCATCACTATAGGGTTACAGGATACTATACAACACCGGCAGTACTAACGTACTGAATTGTAAACACCCGTACTGGCCGTTCTGGAATCGGCCTCACTCAAACCTTTGCACACAAACAAGGGTGCCGCTACAATACAAGTGGATATTAGAGAAAACACAATCATGGCTTTCACCTACCCGAAGAAGGACAACCTCGTCTCAATGCCAGCCGCAGGGCTTCATATGCGTTAGCCACGGTGTGCTATTAACAACTCAGCCAACATCCCCAACCATACCTGAAAGGCGACTGAAGGAACGACACGGAAGAAAGAGGCGATGACTCGTGACGCCACACACTCTAGCCTGCCCATTTATATACGCTCTACTACAGCCACTGATAGGACAAAACTTAATGAGTAGCCTAACCAACCACATGCAGGCAGAACTTCATTGGACCTGCCACACAATGTTGTGATGCACTTGGAACCGTTGTTTCCATTATTGATTTATTCATATACATTTAATTTAAATGATGATTTAAAAAATGTCATTGACATCAAACTTAAAGGTTGTATCAGTGATTTCAGGCCCAAAAAAAAAAAAAAGATCACATTCATCTAATCTTTCCTAACGATCCCGCTAGCTGCCCGCCCCATAAGCATGCCGTCATAAACCGCGTCTCTGTCATAGACTGTAAAAAATATGGACAAAGCGTCTGTGACGTCACCCATAGACTTTCTGAAGAACGGGTTTGAAGCCGTTTATGGGGGGTATGGGCGGCGCCATCTTGGAAAATCTTGGGAAATCCTAACCCCGCCCACCTTCTGACGCAGCGCGCGTCACTCAGCTCGCTCTGCTACTCCGGTTATCTCTGTGTATATTTTAGGCAACGAAATATGTGATAAAACACCACACTAACTATTTTAGTTTTCATTTAAAGAAATCTTAAACATTATAGCCACACAAATGTGGTTCAGGCAACGCGTATTGATTATATTCACTGCACATAACGTTTGCCTATTTATAAAAAAAAAAAATATATATATATATAAAACACAAACCTGCCTCTTTTCGTTTTAAATATAATATAAAAATATTAAACATTTTAATATGGTCCAGGCAATATGTGCATTTGTACTAAACAACAGATGTTGCAATAAACAACATTACAGATCATATTCGTTGTATTAAAATTTAAAATGACAAAACTCAACCCAGTCTCTTTTGTTAAATTTCACTTTTATCAATATTAGCCATTATAAAAGTATAAGTAAAAGGTACAAGAAGCTATACAAATAAAGCAAACAATTCAGTCAAACGTACAAAGTCCGCGCTCGTAATAGCTTATACAGTTATGAAACTTCCCCTCAGCCAAAACGATTGGCACAGGAACAAATTATAGATTCACGAGACCAGAAATCACCAGTTAGATATACACACGAAGAATTATTATATCTCATGTTTAACCACTACAGAGACGCCAGAGTCCGCGGCAAACCTCAGAACGACGAGCCGAGGAAAGGCTGTTCCAGGCGGGGTACATGAGCGCCGAGCTCCCGGTCATCGCTGGATCTCAAAACTGGATACAATTTTCATAAATCTTTATAAATAAACCACAGATTTGAGCTTTAAAGGGGACCTATTATGCAAAATTCACTTTTGTATGGTGTTTGGACATAAATGTGTGTTGGCAGTGTGTGTACACAACCACCCTACAGTGATAAAAATCCACTCACTCCTTTTTTTTTAATCCCCATAAAACAAAAGCAGTCTCTCCAAACGACCCGTTTTCAGAATGTGGCTTTAGTGACATCACTAAAGCCACAGGCCCCGCCCCCGAGTGTTGACTGACACTGCCGTTATAACTTAGACCCGCCCTGATCGAGTTCACTGGAGTTGTACACATCAGCCATTGCTGCAGCAATGCACTCACGAGAAGCGTCAAAGCATCTCCCAAGCGTTGAAGGTGTTGTAGCTGGATGTATTCATTCACATAGCTTTCTTTATTTAAACTGAGAAGGGTCATAGCACTTGCATATTGTTGTCCTACTGTTAGTTTAACTGCTTCTATTGTTCTCATTTGTAAGTCGCTTTGGATAAAAGCGTCTGCTAAATGAATAAATGTAAATGACAGTATTCCCAAAGCTTCATTCGTCACAGCAGCAGGGCATTTCGAATACCTGCGCCTTCCTTTTGGCCTTAAAAACTCTGCAGCGTCATTTCAAAGGTTGATGTAGTGTGTTCTCAAAGTCATTAGAGGGAAGTGTTGTTTATTTACATAGACGATATAGTAGTGTATTCGAAAAATGAACAAGAACACTTACAACACCTGAATCAAGTCTTCAGCTGTCTCCAACAAACCGGTCTTACGTTGAATCTCAAGAAGTGAAACCTTGTGTAACAATCACTCTCCTTTCTAGGCCATGTGGTATCCTCTGAAGGAGTAAAAACAGACCCTTCTAAGGGTGCAGCTATCTGTAATTCCCCATTACCCCAGTCTCTCAAAGATTTATAAAAATTCTTAGGATTGGCTGGATGGTACCACCATTTTATTCCAAATCTATCTGAAAAAGATGCACCACTCCATTCACTAAAGAAGAAGCAAGTCACGTGGACATGGGCCGAGGCATGTCAGCAGTCATTTGAAAGATTCAAACAAGATTTGTCTAGAGCCCCTGTTCTTATCCCTCCTGATATCAACAAACCTTTCAAGGTACAAACTGAAGCAAGTGAACTTGGTCTTGGAGCTGTGTTGACACAAGAGCTTGATGGACAAGAACATGTGATTGCATATGCATCTAGACTTCTTAGAGTTAGGGTTATACAGTCATACTCAGCATCCGAAAAGGAATGTCTTGCAGTTGTGTGGGCTTTAGAAAAATGGAGAACGTATTTGGAAGGAAAACCATTTTAGGTAATCACTGATCATGCCGCTCTAATTTGGGTCTTCCAACATCATAAGCCTTCATCCAGATTAATACACCATGGTACAACAGTAATACCCACGCTATCAAGATAGAAACTCGTAATCTAGAGTGTACATGGAAACAATCTCATTTAGATGTCTTTAGGATCACGTGGAAAGACAGCACTTCCCGTTATAAAAAGGCTCTAAAAGCAGCATATCCACAACCTAATAGAAAATAACCAAAACAATCCAAGATTTTTATTTAGTACAGTGGCTAGATTAACAAATAAACAGACCTCACCTGAACAAAATATTCCATTACAATTTAGTAGTAATGACTTTATGAATTTCTTCACCGAGAAAATCGAAAGCATTAGAAATACAATAGTAATGTACATCTTTTGACAGCGTCTCATGATTCAGCCTCAATTATTGCCCCACAAGAACAATTGAAGCGCTTTACAACTATAGAACAGGAAGAGCTAAATAAACTTATTATTGCATCTAAACCAACAACATGTTTATTAGATCCAATACCCACTAAACTACTGAAGGAAGTGTTACCTGTAGCAGAAGAGCCTCTCCTCAATATTATTGACTCGTCTTTATCTTTAGGTCATGTTCCAAAACCGTTCAAGATGGCAGTTATAAAACCTCTCGTAAAGAAATCACAATTAGATCTAAATGAATTAGCAAATTACAGACCTATTTCAAATCTTCCATTTATGTCTAAAATACAAGAAAAAATTGTGTCTGCTCAATTGTAAGAAAATTATATCTATGAAAAATTTCAGTCAGGATTCAGGCCCCATCTGTTAACTTCCCTATCAATTATAAAGTATTGCTACTGACCTATAAGGCCCTAAATGGTTTAGCTCCTGTGTATTTAACTGATCTTCTAACACCCTACAATCCATCACGCTCTTTAAGATCACAAAACTCTGGGCTTCTGACACTTGGGTCAACTTAAAACGCTACTGAGATCGATGGAAGTTGCTTACTGGCCAAGTTTGAGGACTGATGTATGGAAATACGGCAAGAAATGCCAAACCTGCCAAAAGTATAAACCAACCCTCTCCAAGTTGTCAGGCTACTTACTGTCTACTCCTGCTATAGAGACTGGACACATGTTGGGTGTAGACCTGATGGGTCCCTTTTCCAAAGAGTCCAAAAACAGAATGAACATTTGTTAGTCATAGTTGACTACTGTTCAAAACAGGTTGAATTGTTTCCGCTACATGTTGCAAAAGCACCTCAGATAGCATGTATATCCTCATTGATGAGATTTCACAAGGGGAACCGCGTTCTACCTAGTATCTGACAAAGGGGCACAATTCACCTTGAATCTCATAAATCTTGTAGGCAAACAATGGGGTGTCATACAAAAGTTGACCAAAGCATATCATCCTCAAACCTACTTAACAGAATGCATTAACAGGACACTTAAAACCATGATCGATTCATATATGAAAGACAATCATTGTAACTAGGATAAGTGGCTCTCAGAGTTCAGGTTTGCCGTTAACACCGCCTGGCAAGAGAGTACTGGATTTACCCCCGTTGAAATTGTTTTGACGTAAACTAAAAGGACCACTAGAAAGAGCTCTAACCAAACCACCCGATCCTAGCAATCCCACATACAGTGCTATGCATAAGTTTAGACACCCATGCTAAAGTTGACTAAAAAGAGGAATAAAAAATCATCTTTTGGAAATTTAACTTAATGCCTTAATTTAAAAAATTAGGAAAAATCCAACCTTTAAGGACACCAATTTTCTTTGTGAATGAATAATGTATCGTAAATAAATAAATGTTCTTCCTTAAAATACAGGGTGCATAAGTTTGGACACCCCTATGTTAAATTCCCATAGAGCCAGGCAGATTTTTATTTTTAAAGGCCAGTTACTTCATGGATCCAGGATACTATGCATCCTGATAAAGTTCCCTTGGCCTTTGGAATTAAAATAGCCCCACATCATCACATATCCTTCACCATACCTAGAGATTGGCATGGGGTACTTTCCATAAGATCTATACATTACCTAGGTATTCTATAGAATGCCGGATTACACACTTTGCCGGTAACATATATATATATATATATATATATATATATATATATATATATTAACAGTCCCAACAAGCCTGTTATAGGGCCCGTTCTCTTCCTCACCACTATGGGCAATAGAGGGCAACATGTTTGTGTATAAATCAGATCATATGGTAGAAGGAGTGAGTGCAGCATGCAAAAGCTGAAGCATGGCATGAAGCATGAAGCATGTTTTTTCTTAAACATTTTTCATAACTCTGTATAAGTCATAATGTATCCTTACGTATCCTTTGATGGGAATGCGATATGCATCTGCAATGGCTCATGTTTTGGACAGAGCAAATGTCTACTGTACATTTATTATATTTGAACTGACTGTTTGTTCTTTACTGCTATTGTGAAGCGTCCTTGAGAAAGCAAAAATGAACTGGCAAAAATTGGTCAAACTAGCAAAACACACTTGCGTCACGATGCCTGGTGCTGGATTGCGTTGGGTGTATGATAGGGCCCAGGTCTGTTTAATCAATATTTTGAGATTAAATATAGTTAATCTCTTCTCAGTTTTTTTTTATAGAATAGAATAGAGTAGTAGAGAAAGTGTTAGTATTACTGGATCAAGTGCCGTTGAAAAAGAAGCGTCTTCAGCCGTTTCTTGAAAGTGGCTATGGACTCTGCAGCTCTAGTTGTTTATTAGAAGAAGCTGTCAGGCTCCATCTCCCACTGCCAGTATCCACTCTTCAGATCTAGAGCGCTGAATATCGATGCTCCATGCAAAGACTCCAATATCTCTTGAATATGGGGCATGGCATAACCATTCAAGAGGGTTTTTTTTGCGTTCAATCCACGTTAATCCACACACAATCTTAAATCACCTCTCTTTTTAGGTACAATGACAACCGGTGAAGCCCACAGAGAAACTGAGAGATGAATAATATTTTTGCTTAACAGCTCTTGAATTTCATTGTCAATGAACTGTTGTCTGGGTACTGACACTGTGTATGCTCTCTTCCTAACAGGGATTTCATCTGTTGTGATGATTCGGTGTCTTACAATCTTGGAATTACCTATTTCGTGAGTACAGATGGCTCACCCCAGGTAAAAATGACTTTACCCCAGTCCTCAGCAATCCAATCCCTGTACCTTTTGCAGAATATCAGTCTGTCCCTGATGTTTTTCCTGGAGATAAGTGGCTTCGTTGCTGCCCTTCTTGACCTTCAAAAGTCTTGGCCTCATTGTGTGTCCAGATCCCGCAGCTGAATCAACTTTAAGAGACGGTCCTGGCGCTGGCTGGACTTTCCTGGGCGCCCTGAAGCCTTCTTCACAACGATTGAACCTCTCTCCTTGAAGGTCTTGATGATCCGATAAAAGGTTGATTTAGATGCAGTCTTACTAGCAGCAATATCCTTGCATGTGAATCCCTTTTTGTGCAAAGCAATGATGACTGCACATGTTTCTTTGCAGGTAACCGCATGGTTAACAGAGGAAGAACAATGATTTCAAGCATCACCCTCCTTTTAAAGCTCCCAGTCTGCTATTCTAACTCAATCAGCATGACAGAGTGATCTCCAGCCCTGTCCTCCTCAACACTCTCACCTGTGTTAACTAGAGAATCACTGACCTGACGTCAGCTGGCAGGGCTGAAATCATTTTTTGGGGATCAAGTTCATTTTCATGGCAAGGAGGGACCATCATAAAATCTGAGACAGCAGACTTTGTGAAAATTAATGTTTGTGTCATTCTCAAAAATGTTGGCCACGGCTGTGCACTGCAGTGGGTCGCCATCGAAGACTGAGATCTCCCTTTATGGTATAAGATACAATGATTTGCTTGTTGGCGAATAAGATCAATTGTTAATTCATCTTGCTTTTTCAAGACTTCAAGCAGAGGATCACCATGAGGAGGAAGAAAATGTGGCACTTGATGGACTCCCATATTGCCTTGAGCAGAATTATGGAAATTAGATTGTTCAGATGTGTGGATTATTAGTTGATCTTTCCATCCTTTCCTCTGATTCTCTGTTATGAGTTGTGAGGCAGAGACACAAACTGCTCCAGCTGCTTTCACTGCCATTGAATTCACTGGTACATACTCATTTTCACTGGGATTCAAACCCTTTGACTGAGAAGGATCCACATTTTGGTTATCAGTTACATTAATCACCATTTGTTCTGTGGGCTTTGAATCTGAATTTTAACTGCGTGAACATTTGCTTTGATTATCAGACCTTTGCAACACAGCAGTCTTTGTTGAAGCTGCTATTTGAGCATCCAACTCCAATTGTTCCTTTTTCAATGCAGCATGTGCCATAAGTGTGACCTTTTCCGCCTCCACTTGAAAACTTGCAGATGACGTAGATAAACTCCTGCTGCGTGAGCTGTGTTTACTACGTTTGGAGGACCAACGTCATTCTCTACTTCACCCACTTCAGAGCTTTTCTGACCTTTTGCTGTGTGTGAATCACAGTGTGATAACTATTTATTCACATGTTCAATGAACTCATTGTTTGGTATCATCTTACCTTTAAACCACATTTCATGTTTTTCAGCTTCATCAACAGGTAAAATAACCATCACTAACTCATGTGCTTTTTTAGCCTCTTAAAATCGTACCACCTTAAAATCTTCAAAGGCCAAACACACCTCAGGTTCATTTTGTCATCACAGATTAACCTGTTGATTGTCTCTATTAGTTTCTGAGCTTTGTTTAACTTAGCCTTTCTTAACTTTTGCAAAGTATCAAGTTTTTCCATTAAAGCTTTAGCTAGTTTAACTGGTCTTTTCCCCATTTCAGACTCATTTTCAACATTAGACAGGCTTTGATTTGACTCAGTAACCCCTTCAGTACCCCATACACTTTTCATTTCCCATTCTGCAAACAATTGAGAACAAATATACAATTTATACACATAAGCAACGTCCATCAGTCTTTGGCAGCCAATGCATTGGAATAACGCTTAACCCAGTTGTGTACATGTAACGAGTTATAATAAGTACAATCCAAGCTTAACCCTCTGAGGTCTGAGCTGTTTTCTGGACCCTGGAGGTGTTCTGACATGCTCTGACATTTCTGGGCCCGGTTTCCCGATAACGCTCACTCTTAGCCTGCTAAGAAGACTCGAAAGATATATCTTACCAAATTTGTTTATTTTCCTAAGTGTGTTCCCCGAACTGTACCTTAGAAAGCTGCTTAAGATATACCTTCTTAAGTGCGACGTGACCCGGCGCTGTCCATGGAGATGGTGCTGAATTGTTTGAAATCGATGGCTCGAGAATCAATTATTCTCTCGTGCAGGGGCTGTTTATGTGAAAAAGCGGTCATCTTTATAAAAGAAGCACTTCAGAAATAGTTGAAATTGCAATTTATTATGATTATTGGATATTATAAAAAATAATCCAAACTATAATAGCCTATAATAGCCTAACCTACATATTTTAAAATTGTAACATATATTGCTGCCACAATAACCTTTTCAAAAATTTACATGCCGCCTTTTCTTTCCCATTTTTGTTCGCTGAGGTGGAGCTGCGATGAAATATTGTTCTTGGAAATACTTTCCAGCATTTCAGTAATAAAAGTTTACATCTTGCGTACGGTGCTCGGCAGTGATCAAAAAGGATTTAAACCGTGAATTTTGAATCTCTTGTAAACTCGGAGATGTGGATTCAGACGGCAATTAAATTACCACACGACCTGTTTGTCAAAAAACAGAAGGTACTAATTTGGCCAGGGATTTTTACGCGGATTGGGTGAGAAAAACACTGATATTATGGATTCGGACGGCACTAAAATCACCGACTCACCCCTGTAAATGTTTAAAATACCGGACGAGCCCATGAGAAACAATATTAGCGTCCGAGTAGGACTTAACTGACAATAGCCTATGCTTTCACTGACCTTTAAAAGAGCGTTTTAATTCAATTCATAATATTGTATAATAATATAATTAAAAATCTAACAACAATCAGTGTAATGACAATTTTATTCTTTGCATGAAAACACTTGAATTAGCCTAATTTAATACTGTCTGGGTGTATTAAAACTTCAGAATTATATTCATTTAGACCTGAACAACGCTAAGAGAGAGCTACGAATGGTCCAGACCAACCTTACGAAAGTGTGACTTACAGAAGATATACTTAGCGTACGAACGTTTCGGGAACCGTCCCATAAGGTTAAGAGAGAGGTTAAGGAATAGGTTAAGAACTACTTAGAGATAAGAACGCTTTGGGAAACCGGGCCTAGGTTATTTCTGTTACTTGTGACATTTTCATGGCTAAAGTCTAATTACACTGTATTCAGCACAAACTCTGCTACGATAATATATCAGCAGCATGTATGTAAAAGTTTGTAGTTTTGAGATAATGACATTTACAGTATGCGTGGTTTGTGAAAATACAAAAAAAAATTCTCACTGAAATAAGGCCATGAAACCCATACTGATTATTTCTTCACAAGACTTTTGAAAATTGTATGACGTAGCCTAGAATATTTGCTCTAAAACTATGTGAAAATCACCCTGACTGCTCATTCAGATAAGACAATATATTGATTTAAAGATTTTACGACGTGTTTTGTGTGAGAAAGCTCTATGCGGAGGTCATTAATATGTATTGTTTTCACACCTGAGAAAGACAAAGACCCTCCCCTAATGGCTCTATTAGGAGCTATCAGGCCCTGTCATTCTGAGCAACCTTGCACAAAGAATGAGGAGATTTAAAAAAGGGTTAATTTTTCAACGAATTTGTGCAATTTACTTATTGGTAATAAACATTTAAACTGTTATCCATTGTATTTTATATTGTTAGGTATCACAAAATGGAATATAATACGAAAAAGTACATCGGTTTGCAACGACTCTCCTTTCCCCCACAGTGCATTGCATTACGTCACGTTGGGGAGAGAATTTACCAAAGCCTGCCTTGAGAGCATTGAGAGTGACTAGAGAGACGAGTAGCAGACGAGAGTATTCAGATAGCGCAGATTATAGATAAATAGATAAATGCATAGATATAGATAGATATATAGACTAGATATATAGATACAGTGCTATGCATAAGTTTAGGCACCCATGCTAAAGTTGACTAAAAAGAGGAATAAAAAATCATCTTTTGGAAATTGAGCTAAAAAAGACTAAGAATTAAGATATATTAAGAGTTAAGAGCCTAACTAATGGAAACACCAATCACTCATATGGTGACTTTTTAATGAAACGCAGAGTTAAACCCCTGTTAATTCTCAATAAGAACTTCTGTAGACATCTGACAGAAATAAAGTCAGTCTGGTTAGTAATAAGTGAAGCTGGTAATGCTGTTTGTGGAGTTGTTTAATCCTCCTCTGCTGAGATCTTCACAGATTTAATGTCTTTTTTTCTCTTCAGTTGATTTCATCTGAGACTGTGGCTGAAGTCAGTTGTAGTTCTTGTGTTTCTGCTCGTCTCTTTTTCTGTTTTCTTCTTTCCTTCAGTGATTCTGCTTGTTAACAGACTTATTAAGGCTGAGATGACTTCATATTTCATATACACAGGTTTTGTGGCTCAGATAAGGTCCAGTTCTGGTTTATTTCTTTGCTCTTGGCTGACATGTGGCATTGCTATGGCCTGCTTCTGGCCCAGATCTGGCAAACAGTAGTGGGCCACACAAGTGCCGTCATTCCACGCTGCATGTGGGCCAGATCCGTATTCCACAAGTGCCGGATGTGGGCCGGATCCGGGCCGAAAAAATGTTGCTATCTGGGTGGGGTGGGGGGGGGGGGGGGGTCTAACTGTGCAGTGTGAGTGTCATCACTCTAGCTTGTTTCTGATTGGAGAAAAATGACATCTTGCAACAGTCCCGGTCTCCCCTACACAGGGAGAGTAAAGTAAGTATGAATGGGTGAATTAAATCAGTGACTAATTAGGGCACAAGGAACACAGGCAAAACAGAACAGAATAGTTTCGGTTGCTGTATTAAACCTAGCTCTATTAAAAGTCTCTACAAAGTTTTTCTGCCCTTTCTCCACCCAGCTCAGACATCCTCCTACTCTCAAAAATATGCAGAGGACATTGTGACACACACTTGTGCTTTGTACTTGTTAGTTAAGGAGTGTTTGCTGTAATTCAGTGAAATCGAGTGAAGGTTCGTGTTCTCAGGCTGCTGGCGTTTGAAGACTGATTACTTCTCTGATACAGTAGACACGTGAGTATATTGTTCATAGATTTATCCACTATTAATAACATTCAATGTATAACATGAATGAAAGAAAAGCAACAAAACCTCAGTTTGCGATTGTTTGTTTCATGATCTCAGTGAAAGTACTGAAGTCTGCCCTGATATATCTGCTCTGCCGACACTGGCAGGGTTTTGTTTATTTTTTAGATGAACTTCAAGAATCTTTAAATGTCAAACATCACAGTATATTCTTTATATCCACCGTTGCTGATTAGAACTGTTTTTTTTTAACTTCTCATTTATTCTCCTATCTCTTTATCATGCTTCAAATTCTTATCTGTATTTCTGACTAGTTTATTTTTCCTATTTCGATTCCTAATTTCCTAAATAGACTTTGCTAATTGTTGTCTGAGTACAGTATTCTGGTTGTAGAGCATTTTGCGAATCGTGAATGATTTTGTGTCTATGTGGCTCAGAGCAAAATCTACAACCTGTAGAATTAAATAACATCAGGCATGCATTACTGTAATCTTTAGATGATATATTGTGCCTTTTAAATGAATAAATATGTCAGTACGACATTGTTTCAAAGCAGCTTTACAGAAAATGCATGTGTCTACATTATAATTTAGTGTGTTCTGCTATCAGAGGTGACTGTGTCCATGTAGCCGAATATATTTCAGAAATATACATATAAACTTTTGGCTTTCCAATAAAAACAGTCTCTGAGAAACTGAGAAATCGTCCCCCACTCTCCCCTGTGGAGATGTCTCCATGCACATGATTAATGTCGTAATTCAGACGAATAAAGGAGCTTTTTGTTGAATTGAAAGCTTTAATGCAGAACATCAGTAACATCAGGAACATTAGCCGACACAGCTCTTATATTTCCTCATACACACTTCATAAACTCTCCTCATTAACCCTGTAAATGCGGATGCTGAAGAAAACAGCGACTATTACAGACAGACTTCTGCATTACAGTATAGCGCTATAAAATACAACATTACTTGTTTTAGCAATTTAATGCAGAACAGCAATAACATCAGGAACAGCAGCTCTTATATTTCCTCATACGCACTTCCTAAACTCTCCTCATTAACCCTGTAAATGCTGGGAAAGAAAACAGCAAACTATTCACAACTATTACAAACTGACTATATACAGGAGTGCTGAGAGAAACAAATCTCTCGTCTTCATATGTGACCTTGACTAATTTAAAGAATGTGGGGAAAAATAGGCTGAAAACTCAAAGCTTTTTTTGTTGTTATCCTGTGTTGCAGGTTAAGGCAAAATGGCAGGCATTATTCCCAAGCGCGAAATACAAGGAGTTGATTTCTGTGGAACAAGCTCTCACTGCTACATCATCCGCTCTGATCTCGGCTGCTATATGAGGTCCAGTGATTTCAACACAGGGTCAGACCTCAGTATTCATGCTCTGCACCCCTGCTGCCAAAACGGAGACCATTACTTAGCTGACGAAAATGCCCAGTTTTACATTATTAAGGGTGATCAATACTGCACAGTCCCTGACCTGACAGCAGACACTGCTTCTGCAATGTTGACCCTTCATCCCAACTGTCGGGGCGGAGACCATTACCTGTCAGCCTTGCGCTGGTTTTACATCATCTTCCAGGAAAGGGGCACTTACAGAAGAACAGCAGACCTGAGCAGAGACTCCGATTCTAATGAATTTCCCCTGCATCCCAATTGGAGAGATGGTCTCTATTACTGGGGTGATCTAGGTCACTTCTACTTCATCAAGCCAGCCTCAGAGTGGGGAGTTCAGTACTACAAAGATACCGACTTCAACAATGATGAGGGCACTGCTGCCTTATCCTTTCACCGCGATGTTCTAAACTTTCTGCCAGACGGGCGGTCCATAATCAACGGCATCATTCAGCAAGTGGGTGAAAATTAAAACTGTTAGTAATGACAGTCCCACACCAGTGACATGGCAAAAGAAAATTACTAAAAAGGTTGGATACAGTAAAGAGAAGATGTCCCAGATCACACACAACTGGAAGATAGAAACGTCAGGCAAGATCACAGCTGGAAATGCCGAGTTCACCTTATTGGGACTATATGGAGGTTCACGTGTGGACACTGAGAAGGAAAACACGCCTGCTCAACAGAGTCCTCAAGAAAATACCTCAACTCAGTCTGCTTAATTTATATACAGTATCTGTTGCAAGCATTGCTTTAAAAACAGGCAGAGAGGAGGCTGGCACTGTATATATGAAGAGTTCAGATGCAAAAACCTCTAAGTGCTATCTGAAATTTTCTTCTAGAATGATCATTTTTATCAGGCTCATTTATTGAAGTTCAGTTATTTCACTTAAATGGCAATTAATAGGTAATTTTCATTGCCATTTAAGTGAAATTACTATACTTAAATATACAAGCTTCATAAAAATGATAATTCTAGAAGAAAATTTCAGATGGCACTTAGAGGCTTTTGCATCTGAACTCTTCATATATATATTGTTTTGTCTATTACAGTATGAAATACAATATTACTCAGCAATTTAAATGAACAAAATGCAACTTTAAAAACAACTGCAGACAGATCTGGAAAACCACATTATTCATCAAAAAAGTCTCTTATATTACTTGTCTTTATTAATGGTATAATTAACACATTAACAGACTATATACAAATAGTGAGCTCTTTATTCATTCTTACTGTAATTAACAAATTATTTTTTTAATTAGCTCATATGTAAAGACTTGATTTATCATCCTTTAACAACTTTTTATTTTTAATTTTAAATGATTTTTTAATGTTCATCAAAACATTAAGTTATTAATTCACCGTACATAAATGGTCATGTATAAAGTAAATTAATGCAAATTTAAGGCTTAATTACTATATATAGGAACACTTACTATTCATAGAATTAATGTATAATAATGGTACGATTACAGCATAATTATGTGTCCTCTTTTACATATTTTAATCACATTTTAAATCCATTTTAATCAATGCCTTTGTTTTTCTTATTTCCTAAGTCAAGTCAAGTCATCTTCATTTATATAGCGCTTTTAACAATGTATATTGTTTCAAAGCAGCTTTACAGAGATAAATGTATAATTTATGGTAACAGAGATTGTTTTGGCTTTATAGCGGTTCTTTAATAAAGTTATTTTCCAGCTAAAGTTAGTTTTGATTGATTCGCTTCCGTCGCAACGATCATTTGTTATTAAATTAGGGGCCGCTAAGACGACACCATTCCCTCTACACAGACTTTAAACGCGATCCTGTGAGAAACGCTGATGGCGTTCACATGCACATTAAGAACTGGTTCTATACATAGTTCCCACATGACGTCACAACATACGGGCATTTGCCGAACCGGCGCCATTTCTGAGGGCAGAACACAACATTCTTACAATGCAGAACAGAAGAAGCTGCTGAAACGGAAATTTTGTGATTAAAAAGTGAAAATAGTCATCTCCTGCTGGGTCAATGGATGTTCCAATCGTGCCGGAGGTTCAGTTAAATTTAGTTTTTTAGCATTTGCCGACCCGGCGCCATTTCTGTGGGCAGAACAATAGTAGAAGAAGCTGAAGCGAGTTAATTTCGTGATAAAAAGTGAAAATGGTGATCTCCTGCTGGGTCAATGGATGTTTAAATCGTGTCGGAGGTTCAGTTAAATTTGGATTTTACAGTATACCCGTCATTAGACTTCATGAATGTGAGAAGACTAAGCTTTTGTCAGAACAACGACGGAGGTTATGGCTGGCGAGGATAAACAGGAAAGAAACTCCCTCAAAACACGCAAGAATTTGTTGTTTTTTATTGCGAGTGTACACAAATATAAGTTAACACTTTGCAGTTTGAATTATGTCCTGTATGAACAAAATGACGAGATATTAAAAACATACAAAAACAACATTGTTTCCACTGTTCGATCGCGCCCGCGACTCTCTCACTCTCACACACACACTCACACACACACATTCCAGCACGGCAATCTCAGATTATGTCCCTAAAGAACCCGCGTATAAAGTAGTTCCGCATTACATTAATTAATTTGCACGCGAGTTTTATTTATTTTCATACCGTGTATATTACCGTGTATATATATATTCATGCACATATTTCCAGGCTCGGAATTGCTCACATGTATTAAAACTCCTAGCCAATACCAGATAATGATACACATGATAATACTGTATCTGAGGCAAAGCTGCATAATCAGTGCTCAGTGCTTCCTTTGTTAGCGCATACGGATCCACACCATTTATGACTGAAATTTTCGCATTGTACCTCTCTCTGTCTTGTGTTAATAGAGTCTCTTTATAATCTCTGTCACTTTGTCTCTTCATGATTTTCGTAACATTATAAATGGAAAGAAATATTCGAAATTTGCTTGTAAAACTCATAGACAGTATGGTAAAACATTGTAAACACAGCAGCTTTTGCCCTCAAAGATGGCGTCTCTGGGGAGGTCACGTGACATTAATTGGCCTGTGGGAACTATGTATAGTTATGTGCTTTTGAATATATGTGCGCAGGTTTGTAATTCCCTACAAGCCAAGCCTAAACAAAGTACTGGTCTTTCCTTATAAATTTTGATAAAGAATTTTATTTTATTTTGTCACTTCGGGGTAGATACGCGAAACGAATTTTCCCGACAGCGCTTTATCTGTAGAGTGGGAAAGGGATCCTCCATAGGGAGAGGCTAGTTGGCACTTCAGCACTGCGTTGTCATCGGGTCCAGGCGAAGGGCCTTCATCAGATCTGGATACGGCCTGGATCCGGCAGGCTGCGGGAAAACCTCGGGATAAACAAAGACACTAAAATTAGCGTAGATGCCATTCTTCTCATGATGTAACGAGAACATCAGGATTTATGGGAAGTGTTCCCGGTTCCGGCTGACCTAATCTATGCAGCCTAACATTGAACTATAGAAGTCTATAATGTATTATGTGTATGCTAGGTCAAAGAGATGTGTTTTTAATCTAGCTTTGAACTGACAGAGTGTGTCTGCTTCCCGGACAATGTTAGGAAGACTGTTCCAGAGTTTTGGTGCTAAATAGGAGAAGGATCTACCGCCAGCAGTCGATTTAGATATTCTAGGTATTATCAACTGGCCGGAATTTTGAGATCGCAATAGACGTGAAGGACTATAATGCGTTAAGAGCTCGCTCAAGTACTGCGGAGCTAAACCATTTAGTGCTTTGTAAGTAATCAGCAATATTTTTAAATGTATGCAATGTTTAATTGGGAGCCAGTGCAGTGTTGACTAGTGTTGTCACGATACCAAAATTATGACTTCGATACGATACCAGACCAAAATACCTCGATACCGATACTGAATCGATACCACGGCAAAAAAAATAAAACAGTAAAAGTAATTGAAAAATATGACAGAACTTACAAATAATTTTTTATAAATTAATTTTGAAAAGCTAAAACTTCACATGACCAGCATGTTCCTGCCCTGCTTTGACCATTGCCTCCCCTTTATTAAAAATAATAATAATAATAATTACATGTCAGTGTGAACGTCCTTACCGAGATGTTTGCAACAATCACATTATTATCAATCATGCTAACATTTACAGACCTTTCACAACTCTGAACAGGTTGGGATGACCAAAATGTCATTTCATGATACGAGTCATTTAATATTTTTTAAATGTAATTTTATAATTATAATATTGATATTTAATTTAATTGTATCTTTGTTATTAAAAATAAGCAAAAAAGCTAATTACAAATACTATAAGAGACAAATAAAATAAACAGTGCTTAATTTCTTTTTTGAAAGCTAAATAGACCTTCTGTAGCTGAAACAATAAGGTCTTCACTCTATAAATGAACTATAGACTGATTATTAATAAATAGATGAAATTTATTCAGTCAAGCATTGGGTGACTGTCTATTTTCTTTTGTTGTTGGATTAACATTAATCACACAGAATATTACGCTGCCGGTCCAGCCCTTAAGACCTGCACGTATCCAATACACTGGAACATATACGATTTATTTTAACAAACGGTTTACGTTCACTAAAGACATACCCGACTGTGTTTACGTGAATAATCGCCAGGACGCGCATTTTTACGTGTCATTTTGACTATTCAAACCTAATAATCTGCGAAAGAGAACTGAAGTCGCGATCGCATGCTGTCTGAACGGCGTCAGGTCTGAGCACAGACAGTTTATAAACTGGACACAGCGACCCCATAGGTTTCAACAGAGACAAGTGAAGCAAATTAGAAGCTCTTCTTCCTGATGGCTGAGCGACTGCACAGACTCACACTGAGCTCGACGACGTAGATGTGACGTGAGCAACCCGTCTGTCTTCTAGTAGCTGTGCCGAGAGAAATCTGAATCATTCCCTTCCGAATCTCGCAGAGACGGAGAGCGTGAGTAGGAGCCGTCCATGAGCTGGAGCAGGAGAAACTTTATGACTTTATGCCTCCACGTCCCCCCGATTGACTGCGAGCGTCTCCTCCTGTATATATACGGTAATTTCCAGAGAGTCGCGTATGTTATGACGCAATGGTTAGCCTGTTTTTTACAAAAACTGCTTCTACGGGGCCATAACGTAAGCTACAAGGTAATGGAGCCTTTTATACATTGTCGTGTTTCTTAAGAAATAAATAATGGACAAATGGAGTCTTTAAACGCCTCAGATGTAAAGTTATTCGCTGTCAAAGTGACGCCAAAATGAATGGGAGTCAATGGAGCGCTAACAGCAGGTAAAGGCTTGATAGCCAATGGCGGCCGCCGGGGGTGGTACGGAAATCGAGAGCTCGATTGACCCCCTGGGTCTGAGCCCGGCAGAGCGAGCACGTCCCACGCTTTATTTTCTTATGCATGCAAGTTTCTTTGTCAAGTGCTGCGCGTAGAACACACCATCTCGACTCCTCAGCGTAACACTGAGTGTGTGTGCAAGCACGCTTCCTTATATACACTCTTCTTTTGTGCGTACGCAACGTTTATAAATGAGGCCCCAGGTCTTTATATTCCATTAAAATAACTTATATAAAAGAAGTGACAGTTCAGGTCTTTCTATCCCATAATATACCACTGACATGTTTCGCTAATTCCAACTGTAGCATTATGGGGAAACATTTTGGTTTGCATTTAAACAAACATGTTGACTTTGACTTTTCTATTTCCAGTTCAATTAAATTCACGTTTATTTTTCTTTTGCTTTCTTAATTACTAATCTACTACTAATAATCTGCACTATATAATTATATTAATCATTTTAATTATCATACGTTTTTTAATCCTTTAATGTGTGTCTTTAGGCCCGTTCACAAAAATCTTTCTCAATATTAAAGAATAGCAGAGTTCACACCACAACTATAATAACGATATAGAGCTGTGACGAGCTCGAGCATTTAAAGAGACAGACAAGCTTATAATAAACAGAACGATATCGCCCGCTGGTGTAGATGCTAATATAGTTAAAGTTATTGGTCTTTGTGTGCGGCCCTTACACCCTTCCATGGTAACACTTAAACATTAATAACTTATTATAAATAATTTGCAAATGTTAGTTAATTCATAGTTTATTAATAGTATCGCTAACACATTAACAGACTATATACAAATAGTAAGTTCTTCATTCATTGTTACTGTAATAAACAATTTATGTTTTTAATTAGCTCATATAGACTTAGATAATGGGTTTTCATCCTTTGTTAACGACTTGTATCTGATGTATTTTAAACCATGTATTAAAGGAGTTAATATTCATCAAAACATTAAGAAGTTATTAATTAACGGTAAATAAATGCTCATGTTTAATAAAGGGAATTGATGCAAATTTAAGGCATGATTAGTGTCTGTAGAAACACTTTTCATGGAATAATGTATAATAATAGTAGGATTAAAGATCATTATGTGTCCTCTTTTTATTCTTTTAATTACATTTGAAATCAATTTTAATCAGTGTATTATTCTTTGTTTTTCTTATTTCTTATTACATTATTTGTTGTAAACCCTTTTTATGTAAAGCACTTTGAATTACCATTGTGTATGAAGTGTGCTATATTAATAAACTTGTCTTGCCTTGACTTTTGTGTGACTGAATCTAAAGTGTGAAATGTTTAGCCCTAATAAAACATTTATTTGTTTATTAAATATTTATTTATTAAGGATCCATTACTTTAAAAGTTGACCATCACTTAACCTTAATCAAAATACACAAAAGTGATGCAGAAAACATAACTAATTTATTTAATGGCTTGACAGAAAGAAACATCACACAACCAATGGAATTTGTGTAAAATATAACAAACACACTCTCTCTCTATCACACACACACACACACACACACCATGTTAATATATACTGCACATATGTGCATTTTAAGGTGTTTGAAGGCCAAAAAAATTGGATAACAATAGCTTTAAAAGCATGTCAGTGGGCAGTAGCATAAATTATTTGTCAAGCAGAAAACAGATTCTTAAACATGAGAATGAGGATAAATGTTGAAATGAATGATCCACACTACAAAATGGAAATTGTTGACAATACACAATCACATATTCCAAACAGGAATGGCCTTAAATGAGAAATCTTTCAAGGATTATTTTGCATAGATGTTGCATTTCAGTCAAACAACAGTGCAATCTTTTTGTGTCCAAGGGCAAACGTGCAATTTATATATTAGCATTAAAGATTGGTTTCAGGCACTCAAGGAACTGTACGAGAATATATGCAGACTTTAATCCCCACAGGATCATATTTGCAAAGTACCCAGAGAAGGATATAATGTATTTCAAGAAAAACAAAGAAAAATTTACAGTTTTTTTCGATTGCTAAACGACAGTGAGCACAACTGGAGTCACATGTGCAAAACTCTAACTACAGTCTGCACAGCAGCAGTTCATTTGGACCAAACTCTAGTTCGTTTCTCATTGCTTGAACACAGTTTTCAAAACTCTACACACTTATCCCATGACTTCAACCACAA
This sequence comes from Abramis brama, assembly GCA_022829085.1. Lineage (NCBI taxonomy): Eukaryota > Metazoa > Chordata > Actinopteri > Cypriniformes > Leuciscidae > Abramis > Abramis brama. Next base: position 37,877,660 of record CM040778.1, on the reverse strand, counting down.
CCTGCACAACACTGTGGATTTACAGCACTTTGTTCAAATGCGAACACACTGCTGTCAAAACTGTGAACCACACATTCAAAACAGAATAGATTTCAGCCTTGTGCCTTTCAAACACTGCTGAGTGCAATTTCAGGATTAGCCCCTCAATTATTTGTTCGAATTACAGTATGTACTTTTAGTTTCTACCTTTTTTCCTCATTACTGTAATTCCGTAAATTACTACAGACTATTGAAGCAAACTGCTAATTTTCATCCAGAATTTTTAATTCTCATTCTTACTGTAAAGAATTGTTATGTTCTAAAAATTTAAATTAATCATGTGAAAGAATGTCACTCTTTTCTTTGAAGAAAATATTACTTTGTATGAAGTCACTGAAATTGTTCAAACTGTAAAGATGAAAAGTTTGTATTTTCTGTATTGGTGTTTAATGCTAGTGTTTTTCCTCTCAGTGTGTTCTGAGTGACAGTGTGTGTTATCTCAGTGTGTTCTGAGTGACAGTGTGTGTTCTGAGTGACAGTGTGTGTTATCTCAGTGTGTTCTGAGTGACAGTGTGTGTTATCTCAGTGTGTTCTGAGTGACAGTGTGTGTTATCTCAGTGAGGGTTGTGCAGAGTGTTTGGCTGCACTGAGCCTGTTTTGAGCCATGTGTTAAGAGTTGTGTTGCTCTGAATGAGTTTTGCAGGTGATGTGAAGTGTTCAGCTCAGGTGACTGTTGGTAGTGCAGGCTGTAATTAGAGTTTTGCACATGTAGCTCCAGTTGTGCTCACTGTCGTTTAGCAATCGAAAAAAAACTGTAAATAAAACGCCGCGGTGTGCCCCTGAGGCCGCATTTATTGTTCCGGGGACTTTAACAAGTCCAACCTCCGTACAATGATTGTCACGATACCACACACGGGAAACAGGGGATCCAATTGCAGAGTTTTATTGGGCAATCCAAAATCGTAGTCTTCCAGGCAGAGGTCAAAATCCAAGTAATCAATCCAAAAACAAGATCACAATCAGGAAAACAGGGAACAGAAGTGGTGGACATTAAACAAGGACTCCGTGACAAACACTGAAACAACCAGGGTATATATACACAGAACTAACAATGAAACAGGGAACAGCTGGGAACAATGTTGACATGGAACAGCTGAACACAATGAACACTCAGTGACAGACAGGAATTGTGGGGAATGCAGTTCAAGAGTGTGCTGGACACCGTGAGGAAGGAGGACATCTAGTGGTGACCCAAAGAACATAAACCAGACACTGTGACATAACCCCCCCTCTACGGAGTGGCTCCCAGACACTCCAAGACAGGACACGGAACAAAACAAGAGGTCAGGAGGGAGGTGGCATGGTGGAGGATCAGGGGGAGGGACGGGGGGCCAGGTCCATGAAGGGGAACAGAAACAGGAGGTGATGACCAGGGCAAAGCAGACGGCCCCTCGGGCGGCCATGGCGAAGACGACCCATCGGGCGGAGACAACAGTCCATCTGGCGGCCAGGGTGGAGACTTTCCCTCGGGCGGCCAGGGCGGAGACTTTCCCTCGGGCGGCCAGGGCGGAGACTTTCCCTCGGGTGGCCAGGGCGGAGACTTTCCCTCGGGCGGCCAGGGCGGAGACTTTCCCTCGGGCGGCCAGGGCGGAGACTTTCTCTCGGGCGGCCAGGGCGGAATCAACAGTCCATCAGGCGGCCAGGGCGGAGACGACCCCTCGGGCGGCCACGGCACTGGAACAGACACCACCGGCTCAGGCACTGGAACAGACACCACCGGCTCAGGCACTGGAACAGACACCACCGGCTCAGGAACAGGAACAGACACCACCGGCTCAGAAACAGGCACCACCGGCTTGGGCTCAGGAACAGGCACCACCGGCTCGGGCACTGGAACTGGCACCACCGGCTCGGGCACTGGAACAGACACCACCGGCTCGGGCACTGGAACAGACACCACCGGCTCGGGCACTGGAACAGACACCACCGGCTCAGAAACAGACACCACCGGCTCGGGCTCAGGAACAGGCACCACCGGCTCGGGCACTGGAACTGGCACCACCGGCTCGGGCACTGGAACTGGCACCACCGGCTCAGGAACAGGCACCACCGGCTCGGGCTCGGGAACTGGCACCACCGGCTCAGGTTCAGGAACAGACACAGACACAGACACAAAAACAAACACAGACACAGACACAGACACTGGCTCCGGCTCAGGAACAGGAACAGACACTGGCTCCGGCTCAGGAACAGACACTGGCTCCGGCTCAGGAACAGACACTGGCTCCGGCTCAGGAACAGACACTGGCTCCGGCTCAGGAACAGACACTGGCTCCGGCTCAGGAACAGACACTGGCTCCGGCTCAGGAACAGACACTGGCTCCGGCTCAGGAACAGACACTGGCTCCGGCTCAGGAACAGACACAGGCTCAACGGCGGCCATCTTGTCCGAAGACACAGGCTCGGCGGCGGCCATCTTGTCCCCTCTCCGTCCGCGACGGCGAGACGGTGGCACCACTTGATCCTCCACCATCCCAGAGTCGAAGGGGGGCCATGGTAGAGAGCAGTGCTGGACTCCCCCTCGACCCACCAGTCCTCCGCGACCTCCACGGGTCCCACGGAAAACTACCAGGCGGGTTCCCCAAAACAAGTCTCTCCTCTCCCGCTCGGCGGCCGGGGAAGAGAAACCCGAAAACATACTGCTGGATCCTTGTTGTGACGGAGTCCTTCTGTCACGATACCACACACGGGAAACAATGGATCCAATTGCAGAGTTTTATTGGGCAATCCAAAATCGTAGTCTTCCAGGCAGAGGTCAAAATCCAAGTAATCAATCCAAAAACAAGATCACAATCAGGAAAACAGGGAACAGAAGTGGTGGACATTAAACAAGGACTCCGTGACAAACACTGAAACAACCAGGGTATATATACACACAGAACTAACAATGAAACAGGGAACAGCTGGGAACAATGATGACATGGAACAGCTGAACACAATGAACACTCAGTGACAGACAGGAATTGTGGGGAATGCAGTTCAAGAGTGTGCTGGACACCGTGAGGAAGGAGGACATCTAGTGGTGACCCAAAGAACATAAACCAGACACTGTGACAATGATACCAAAGTAGTTTCAGCACATCATTTGCAGCACACCAGTGGATCGGGTTTTGGATCATTGCTATTCTCCTTTCAAGGATGCATACAAATCCCTCCCGTCCATCTTTCGGCAAATCCATTCGGTTTCTGTCCGCTTACCGGCAGAAGCTGAAACGGAGAGCACACACTCTCAGAACTATCCAGTGCTGGTCAGACTAATCGAATGCTAAGACTGTTTTGATCACGTGGACCGGGAAATGTTCTGGTCTGCCTCCGACGATGACGCCTAGGTCTACGCAGACACGGTAACATTTTTTATCAGGAAGTGCATATAAGACCAAAACAATACGAATTTACCCTAAGCGAAAGTTAACATACCAGTTATGCCCGCAGGAAAGCCATCAAAACAACCAAACATAAGTACAGGGATAAGGTGAAAAGACAGTTTGACTGCAACAACACTAGAGGCATGTGGCAGGGGATCAACAATATCACAGGCTTTAAAGGGGAAGAAGCTAAATACATTATACGTTATACTGATGTCACATAATCTACACATTACACACTGTCTGAAGTCTGAACAGCTGGATCCTGGACAGGCAGATGGCAATTGATCAGAATGGATAACAAGACGACGACTTCTCCTAAGGGCTGCGTTCTCAGCCCACTCCTGTACTCCCTCTACACCTACGACTGCACGGCTCTAATGTCATCATCAAATTTGCTGACGATATGACTGTAGTAGGACTGATCACCGACGATGATGAGACAGCCTATAGAGAGAAGTGAGCACCCTGACACATTGGTGCCAGGAGAACAACCTTTCCCTCAATGTCAAAAACACCAAAGAGCTAGTGGTGGACTTCAGGAGACATGACAGAGCGCACACCTCCATCACCATCAATGGCTCGACAGTAGACGGGGTCAGCCACTTTAGATTCCTCGGCATTAACATCTCAGAGGACCTCACATGGCCAGTCCACACAGAGGCAGTGGTGAAGAAAGCACAGCAGTGTCTCTTCTTCCTGAGACGGTTGAGGAAATCTGGAATGAGCCTCTGAATCCTCAGCTCGTTCTACACCAGTACATCTTGACTGGCTTCATCACTGCCTGGTGTAGGAACAGCACCCTCACATTGTTGGATGTGAGCATCCCTCCCTTCAGGACATCTGCACAAATCAGTGTCGCCTTCAGCACTACATTTCCCAGAATCCTTCCTGGTCCACCACTGTGACTATCATTTGAGCTGCTTATGCTCATCACTCGCCTATCTGAAGATCCTCCAGATCACTATGGGATGAATAGTATCAAAATGATTAACACGTGCAAGCACAATTATTCATGAACTTGTAACTATTCATAAATGTTGCAGATATGTTTTACTATCCACAACCAAATGCCTTTCAACTTGCGCGTGCAAAATTCTAAATTGAACGCACAAATCAAGGCTTTGCGTTCTTGAGCCACCAGGCACTGTTTTGTGTGGATGAGCAGCCGGATCACGTTGACGGTTTTCAGTTAGAACGGTGTCATGTTAGCGACCCCTTAAGTTAAAAACTAATGATCTATGCAATGGAAGTAAATTAGTCAATTAAAACTTTAGCTGGACAATAACTTTATTCTAGAGCTGCTGTAAAGCCAAAACACTCTCTGTTACAGTAATTTCCTATTATCACTGTAAAGCTTTGAAACAATCTATAAGGTGACTTGTCTTAATAAAGATCCACTATGTCTCCTCTCCTGTGTTATGACAATACTCTACTCCGAACTTTATTGTGCATATTTGTAGACTTTGTGTATATTATGTGTACAGTATATTGTACTGCATAAATCCTGTGTATATTTATATTGTGTATATTCTGTATTACGTGCATGTTGCAGGCCCCGCCTCCGGAGACCCGGCAAACAGATTACTGTAAATACAGAAAACAAACAAGAGAAACGGGAATTGCGCTCTGGCTCCCGGCAAACATGTGACTATGGTGGGCTGGTGTCTCTATTTTATTGTTTCGTGTAATAGAATCGCCAATAACTAGGGCACATTCAACAGGATTGGGGAGAACCTGTTTAATGTTGTAATCGGAACGGAAGAGCGGTGTTTTGTCCCACGACTAGAGCGTCTCACCTTCACCCAGTTGCCCTGCTACACGGGCTCTACAGCCGGAACCGAACAATGTACAGAGTTCCAACATGACATCATGACTTTGCGTAAACATACACGCCACTTTCAAGTCAAGTGGCGTGTTATTTATATGCATTTTGAGCTATCCGCGTGTATGTACACGCCGAAACGAACCGTCATCTTCCGCGTGTATGTCTACGCCGTTAAATGTCAGAGTGATTCCGCGTGTATGTGTATGCCGTTAAATGTCCGAGCGAAACGGAGCAAAATGTATATCTACATCTGGGGAGCAATATTTTTTTCCTAGGATGGTAGGGGAACACTCATAAATGGTATTAACCCCAGTGACGGGTAGGTTTAGGGACGGGGTTGGGGTAGGTCATATACAGTATATTTATATATACAGTAATGTAACGTTAAGTCAACAACGTTGATAAACACGCTGAAAAGCGATTATGCGTGTTGATAGCACGCCAAAAATGGAAATACGAATTGGCGTGTCATACATACGCCATTTCATGAGATCAGTCTGAGAGTTCACTAAGTTAGTCGCATCCAAAGCAGTTTCTAAAGCCCTTGCACTCTTGCTATCCTCGATTAAAGTTTGGATGCGTGTCTTTATTTCTGAAATCTTCTCTGTCAGCCTGACTGTCTCCCTGCATTTATCACATGTAAAGCCCTCAGTGCTGACAGAGAAGGCTATGCTGTACATGTGGCATGAAGTGCAAGTGACAATAACAGGACAAGAGGACATGACTCACCGTCTTTATTGACTGATCCCTTAATGAACGAATAATTTAAAGTATGGGATACCCAGAATAATCAAAGATCTCAATTAAATCTTATTTATGATTAAAATCAATATTTATGATTATTTTCTAATAAGAAACACAATGTAAATGTGATAATCATTTGAAATTGGAGTCAGATTAAGCGCAGAGCTAAAGTAGAATTGAAACTAAATAAAAAAAAAAAAAGTGAACTTCGCTGGAGCGCTGAAAAGACATACGCATTATACCTTCGCCCACACCGTTGTATTCCGCAGTTGGGCCCACGAACATCATCATTGTGACAAATGAATTTTAATAAAGACTAATATTTGTTTTTGTTTTCTGGCAGTATAGAAGAGGAAGAATGGCTGGGGAATGGAAGAGAAGAAATGTTTGGGGATCAGGAATAAGGATTTTCACATTAATCCTTAATAAATGTTGATAACACTTTATAATAACGTTCAGTTGTAAGTCATTTATAAGTGGTTGGTTAATGATGAACTAATCATTTACAGAACATTCATAAATGATTAGCAAATGATATACTAATATTTTATGTATGTTTTGTAAATACCGTTACAAGTCATTTACTAGTGATTAGTAAATGATTATTTAATTATTTATGAAACATGACTATGCGTTCATAAATGATTAATTAGTGATATGTTCATTATTTTATGTATGTTTTGTAGATTCAGTTAGAAGTAATTTACAGTTGATTAGTAAATGATTAACCTATCATTTACAAAACATGACGTTACATTTGTTTGTATGTTTTGCTCACATCAGGTGCACAGTGTTTAAAGACTCCATGTGTTTCAGAGAAGACAGCTGTCTATACCCTCACCAGTCAGCACTTACACTGCAGTACACACTACACTACACTACAGAAGACAGCTGTCTATACCCTCACCAGTCAGCACTTACACTGCAGTACACACTACACTACACTACAGAAGACAGCTGTCTATACCCTCACCAGTCAGCACTTACACTGCAGTACACACTACACTACACACTACAGAAGACAGCTGTCTATACCCTCACCAGTCAGCACTTACACTGCAGTGCACACTACACTATACTATACTACACTACACTACAGAAGACAGCTGTCTATACCCTCACCAGTCAGCACTTACACTGCAGTACACACTACACTACACACTACAGAAGACAGTTGTCTATACCCTCACCAGTCAGCACTTACACTGCAGTGCACACTACACTATACTATACTACATTACACTACAGAAGACAGCTGTCTATACCCTCACCAGTCAGCACTTACACTGCAGTACACACTACACTACACACTACAGAAGACAGCTGTCTATACCCTCACCAGTCAGCACTTACACTGCAGTGCACACTACACTATACTACACTACACTACAGAAGATAGCTGTCTATACCCTCACCAGTCAGCACTTACACTGCAGTACACACTACACTACACACTACAGAAGACAGCTGTCTATACCCTCACCAGTCAGCACTTACACTACACTACACACTACACTACACACTACAGAAGACAGCTGTCTATACCCTCACCAGTCAGCACTTACACTGCAGTACACACTACACTACACACTACACTACACTACACTACACACTACACTACACACTACACTACACACTACAGAAGACAGCTGTCTATACCCTCACCAGTCAGCACTTACACTGCAGTACACACTACACTACACACTACAGAAGACAGCTGTCTATACCCTCACCAGTCAGCACTTACACTACACTACACACTACACTACACACTACAGAAGACAGCTGTCTATACCCTCACCAGTCAGCATTTACACTGCAGTACACACTACACTACACACTACACTACACACTACAGAAGACAGCTGTCTATACCCTCACCAGTCAGCACTTACACTGCAGTACACACTACACTACACACTACACTACACACTACAGAAGACAGGTGTCTATACCCTCACCAGTCAGCACTTACACTGTAGTACACACTACACTACACACTACACTACACACTACAGAAGACAGGTGTCTATACCCTCACCAGTCCGCACTTACACTGCAGTACACACTACACTACACACCACAGAAGACAGGTGTCTATACCCTCACCAGTCAGCACTTACACTGCAGTACACACTACACTACACACTACAGAAGACAGCTGTCTATACCCTCACCAGTCAGCACTTACACTACACTACACACTACACTACACACTACACTACACACTACAGAAGACAGCTGTCTATACCCTCACCAGTCAGCACTTACACTGCAGTACACACTACACTACACACTACAGAAGACAGCTGTCTATACCCTCACCAGTCAGCACTTACACTGCAGTACACACTACACTACACACTACAGAAGACAGGTGTCTATACCCTCACCAGTCAGCATTTACACTGCAGTACACACTACACTACACACTACACTACACACTACAGAAGACAGCTGTCTATACCCTCACCAGTCAGCACTTACACTGCAGTACACACTACACTACACACTACACTACACACTACAGAAGACAGGTGTCTATACCCTCACCAGTCAGCACTTACACTGTAGTACACACTACACTACACACTACACTACACACTACAGAAGACAGGTGTCTATACCCTCACCAGTCCGCACTTACACTGCAGTACACACTACACTACACACCACAGAAGACAGGTGTCTATACCCTCACCAGTCAGCACTTACACTGCAGTACACACTACACTACACACTACACTACACTACACACTACATAAGACAGCTGTCTATACCCTCACCAGTCAGCACTTACACTGCAGTACACACTACACTACACACTACACTACACACTACAGAAGACAGCTGTCTATACCCTCACCAGTCAGCACTTACACTGCAGTGCACACTACACTACACACTACAGAAGACAGCTGTCTATACCTTCACCAGTCAGCACTTACACTACACTACACACTACACTACACACTACAGAAGACAGCTGTCTATACCCTCACCAGTCAGCACTTACACTACACTACACACTACAGAAGACAGCTGTCTATACCCTCACCAGTCAGCACTTACACTGCAGTACACACTACACTACACACTACACTACACACTACAGAAGACAGCTGTCTATACCCTTACCAGTCAGCACTTACACTACACTACACACTACACTACACACTACAGAAGACAGGTGTCTATACCCTCACCAGTCAGCACTTACACTACACTACACACTACACTACACACTACAGAAGACAGCTGTCTATACCCTCACCAGTCAGCACTTACACTGCAGTACACACTACACTACACACTACACTACACACTACACTACACTACACTACACACTACACTACACACTACAGAAGACAGCTGTCTATACCCTCACCAGTCAGCACTTACACTGCAGTACACACTACACTACACACTACAGAAGACAGGTGTCTATACCCTCACCAGTCAGCACTTACACTGCAGTGCACACTACACTATACTACACTACACTACAGAAGACAGCTGTCTATACCCTCACCAGTCAGCACTTACACTGCAGTACACACTATACTACACACTACAGAAGACAGCTGTCTATACCCTCACCAGTCAGCACTTACACTGCAGTGCACACTACACTATACTACACTACACTACAGAAGATAGCTGTCTATACCCTCACCAGTAAGCACTTCCACTGCACTACACACTACACTACACACTACAGAAGACAGGTGTCTATACCCTAACCAGTCAGCATTTACACTGCAGTACACACTACACTACACACTACACTACACACTACAGAAGACAGGTGTCTATACCCTCACCAGTCAGCACTTACACTGTAGTATACACTACACTACACACTACACTACACACTACAGAACACAGGTGTCTATACCCTCACCAGTCCGCACTTACACTGCAGTACACACTACACTACACACCACAGAAGACAGGTGTCTATACCCTCACCATACAGCACTTACACTGCATTACACACTACACTACACACTACACTACACACTACATAAGACAGCTGTCTATACCCTCACCAGTCAGCACTTACACTACACTACACACTACACTACACACTACAGAAGACAGCTGTCTATACCCTCACCAGTCAGCACTTACACTACACTACACACTACACTACACACTACAGAAGACAGCTGTCTATACCCTCACCAATCAGCACTTACACTGCAGTACACACTACACTACACACTACACTACACACTACATAAGACAGCTGTCTATACCCTCACCAGTCAGCACTTACACTACACTACACACTACACTACACACTACAGAAGACAGCTGTCTATACCCTCACCAGTCAGCACTTACACTACACTACACACTACACTACACACTACAGAAGACAGCTGTCTATACCCTCACCAATCAGCACTTACACTGCAGTACACACTACACTACACACTACAGAAGACAGCTGTCTATACCCTCATCAGTCAGCACTTACACTGCAGTGCACACTACACTACACTACACACTACAGAAGACAGTTGTCTATACCCTCACCAGTCAGCACTTACACTGCAGTGCACACTACACTACACACTACAGAAGACAATTGTCTATACCCTCACCAGTCAGCACTTGCACTGCAGTACACACTACACTACACACTACACTACACACTACAGAAGACAGCTGTCTATACCCTCACCAGTCAGCACTTACACTGCAGTGCACACTACACTACACACTACACTACACACTACAGAAGACAGGTGTCTATACCCTCACCAGTCAGCACTTACACTGCAGTACACACTACACTACACTACAGAAGACAGTTGTCTATACCCTCACCAGTCAGCACTTACACTGCAGTACACACTACACTACACACTACACTACACACTACAGAAGACAGCTGTCTATACCCTCACCAATCAGCACTTACACTGCAGTACACACTACACTACACACTACAGAAGACAGCTGTCTATACCCTCATCAGTCAGCACTTACACTGCAGTGCACACTACACTACACTACACACTACAGAAGACAGTTGTCTATACCCTCACCAGTCAGCACTTACACTGCAGTGCACACTACACTACACACTACAGAAGACAATTGTCTATACCCTCACCAGTCAGCACTTGCACTGCAGTACACACTACACTACACACTACACTACACACTACAGAAGACAGCTGTCTATACCCTCACCAGTCAGCACTTACACTGCAGTGCACACTACACTACACACTACACTACACACTACAGAAGACAGGTGTCTATACCCTCACCAGTCAGCACTTACACTGCAGTACACACTACACTACACTACAGAAGACAGTTGTCTATACCCTCACCAGTCAGCACTTACACTGCAGTACACACTACACTACACACTACACTACACACTACAGAAGACAGGTGTCTATACCCTCACCAGTCAGCACTTACACTACACTACACACTACACTACACACTACAGAAGACAGCTGTCTATACCCTCACCAGTCAGCACTTACACTGCAGTGCACACTACACTACACACTACAGAAGACAGCTGTCTATACCCTTACCAGTCAGCACTTACACTACACTACACACTACACTACACACTACAGAAGACAGGTGTCTATACCCTCACCAGTCAGCACTTACACTACACTACACACTACACTACACACTACAGAAGACAGCTGTCTATACCCTCACCAGTCAGCACTTACACTGCAGTACACACTACACTACACTACACACTACAGAAGACAGCTGTCTATACCCTCACCAGTCAGCACTTACACTGCAGTGCACACTACACTACACTACACACTACACTACACAATACAGAAGACAGCTGTCTATACCCTCACCAGTCAGCACTTACACTGCAGTACACACTACACTACACACTACAGAAGACAGCTGTCTATACCCTCACCAGTCAGCACTTACACTGCAGTGCACACTACACTACACACTACACTACACACTACAGAAGACAGCTGTCTATACCCTCACCAGTCAGCACTTACACTACACTACACACTACACTACACACTACAGAAGACAGCTGTCTATACCCTCACCAGTCAGCACTTACACTGCAGTACACACTACACTACACACTGCACTACACACTACACTACACACTACACTACACACTACACTACACACTACAGAAGACAGCTGTCTATACCCTCACCATTCAGCACTTACACTGCAGTACACACTACACTACACACTACAGAAGACAGGTGTCTATACCCTCACCAGTCAGCACTTACACTGCAGTACACACTACACTACACACTACACTACACACTACAGAAGACAGCTGTCTATACCCTCACCAGTCAGCACTTACACTGCAGTGCACACTACACTACACACTACAGAAGACAGCTGTCTATACCCTTACCAGTCAGCACTTACACTACACTACACACTACACTACACACTACAGAAGACAGGTGTCTATACCCTCACCAGTCAGCACTTACACTACACTACACACTACACTACACACTACAGAAGACAGCTGTCTATACCCTCACCAGTCAGCACTTACACTGCAGTACACACTACACTACACTACACACTACAGAAGACAGCTGTCTATACCCTCACCAGTCAGCACTTACACTGCAGTACACACTACACTACACACTACAGAAGACAGGTGTCTATACCCTCACCAGTCAGTACTTACACTGCAGTGCACACTACACTACACACTACAGAAGACAGGTGTCTATACCCTCACCAGTCAGCACTTACACTGCAGTACACACTACACTACACTACACACTACACTACAGAAGACAGGTGTCTATACCCTCACCAGTCAGTACTTACACTGCAGTGCACACTACACTACACACTACACTACACACTACAGAAGACAGGTGTCTATACCCTCACCAGTCAGCACTTACACTGCAGTACACACTACACTACACACTACACTACACTACAGAAGACAGCTGTCTATACCCTCACCAGTCCGCACTTACACTGCAGTACACACTACACTACACACTACACTACACACTACAGAAGACAGGTGTCTATACCCTCACCAGTCAGCACTTACACTGCAGTACACACTACACTACACACTACACTACACACTACAGAAGACAGGTGTCTATACCCTCACCAGTCAGCACTTACACTGCAGTACACACTACACTACACACTACACTACACACTACAGAAGACAGGTGTCTATACCCTCACCAGTCAGCACTTACACTGCAGTACACACTACACTTCACACTACACTACACACTACAGAAGACAGGTGTCTATACCCTCACCAGTCAGCACTTACACTGCAGTACACACTACACTACACACTACAGTGTTCAACACAGGTGTTATAGATGTGTAAACGCATGAATAAATCATTTACAAACCTTTCTGCATCCCCTAATCTAAAGTGTAAACTATTCATCTCATCACTCGTAAATGTGTTACACATCATTCGTAGATTACCACTTCAAGAATCAAAAAGGCATAAGATCAATGAATGTTATCTACGAATGTATATGTAACACATTTACGAGTGATGAATAGTTTACACTTTAGATTAGGGGATGCAGCATGTGTTATAAATCATTTACAACACTTTCTGCATCCCCTAATCTAAAGTGTAAACTATTCATCACTTGTAAATGTGTTACAAATGATCTGTACACGTATTCAAGGCATTTACGACACTTTCTGCACCCTATAATTGGTACATACATACATACATACAAAAAATACATTATTTATTAAACATTTGTATATGATTAATAATTTACTAATCAATTGTAAATGACTTCTAACTGAATATACAAAACATACATACAATAATGAACATATCACTTATTAATCATTTATGAACGCATAGTCATGTTTCATAAATAATTAAATAATCATTTACTAATCACTAGTAAATGACTTGTAACGGAATCTACAAAACATACATACAATGTTAGTATATCACTTGCTAATCATTTATGAATGTTCTGTAAATGATTAGTTCATCATTAACTAATCACTTATAAATGACTTACAACTGAACGTTATTATAAAGTGTTACCAAGATGTTTTATTAGGGCTAAATATTTCTCACTTTAGATTCAGTCACACAAACATCAAGGCAAGACAAGTTTATTAATATAGCACACTTCATACACAATGGTAAATCAAAGTGCTTTACATAAAAAGGATTTAAAAATAATCATAAACTAATCACAACAAGTGCTTAGGAAATAAGAAGAACAAAGAATAAGACTGATTAAATTTGATTTAAAATGTAATTAAAAGAATAAAAAGAGGACACATAGATTACAGTCAGACACTAATTAAGCTTTAAATTTGCATCAATTCCCTTTATACGTGAGCATTTATTTACTATGAATTAATAACTTCTTAATGTTTATGTCACAGTGTCTGGTTTGTGTTCCCTGGGTAACCACTAGATGTCCTCCTTCCCCACGGTATCTGGCACCTTTTGAACTACTATTCCCACGATTCTTGTCTCATCATTGCACTCAGCTGTCCCTTATCACTGATCATTGCACTCAGCCAATTCCCCATTACATTGTTAGTTTCTGTGTATATATACCCTGTCTGTTTAGTCCTTGTCACGGAGTCATTGTGGTATGTCACTTACACTTCTTGAAGTCTGTTTCCTGGTTTGAGTTTGTTTTGTTCCTTGTTTGTTTATTTTGTTATTGGACTGCTAACATGGATTTTGACCCCTGCATGGATGACGACGAATTGGATTGCCCTACAAATAAAAGTGTTGTATTTGGATCCACCTGTTTCTCTCCCTTTCCTTGGTGTGTGGATCGTGACAGTTTTCATGAACATTAACAACTTCAATACATGGTTTAAAATACATCAGATAGGTGTATTTATCAAGTTGTTAACAAAGGATAAAAAAAAAAAACATATGAGCTAATAAAAAAATTAATTGTTAATTACAGTGACAATGAATGAAGAACTCACTACTGGTATATAGACTGTTAATGTGTTTACGATACTATTGATAATACTAATATAACTGATGTGTTTCCATGGAAGGGTGTAAGACACAAAGTAATGGATACAAATCTTATGATGATCTAAAAGATGAATACACAATGATTAATATAATTATTTAATGCAGATTATTAACAGTAGATTATTAATTATGCTGGATACAGGTGAAGCCCAAAGTTTTACACAGAAAGCAAATAAAAAACAAGCTTTTTGTGACTTATGCATCAAACACTTTAACTCGAATGCACATAGGACAACTAATGTACTATATAATGTAGCCTTTTTTGATAAATGACATGCAGCAGATCTGTCGGCATTTACTGTTAAAGCCGCATTTTGCCAGTTTTTTTATTTCTATAATGAGTAATTTTGTGAGTAATTTTATACTTTGTATGTAGCCTACTGTAATTAAAGCAATGCTTGCAGCAGATATATGATAATTGCTTAAGAAGTCAGAGTTAAGGTATTTTCTTGTAGCCGGTGTTTAGGCAGGCGGCAGCGGGACTTCAGTCGGAGGGTTCGGCTTATCGGTAATCTTCAAATCCCGGCAGAACAACACCGGTTCTGATCCGAGACCCATCTGGTACTGCCACACATACAGACGCTTGTGCGGCTTCAGCTCAAATGATAGTTGCTCTTCCACCACAGTCTCTTCATTCCAGTTTTCCTTCTCAGTGTTCACACTTGAACCTCCGTATTCTCCAGATAAGGAGAACTGACACTGTGCAATTAACCTTGCAAGTTTTCCAGCTGAGATCGAGGCCGACGCTGCTATCTTCCAGTTGTGTGTGATCTCGGACATCTTCTCCTTATTGTATCCAACCTTTTTAGTAACTGTATTTTGCCATTTAAATGGTGTGGGACTGTGATTACTTGCCGTTTTAATGCTCACCCACTTGCCGAATGCGGGGCCGTTGGTTATGGACAGCCCTCCTGGCAGGAAGTTCAGAACATCGGGGTGAATGGAATAGACAGCAGTGCACTCGTCTTTGTTGAAGTTGGTCCCTTTGTAGTATTCAACTCCCCAATCTGAGGTTGGCTTGAGGAAGTAGTAGTGATCTGGCAGACCCCAGTAATAGAGACCATCTCTGCAATTGGGATGCAGGGGAAATTCTTCAGAATCGGAGTCTTTACTCAGGTCAGTTGTTCTTCTGTAAGTGCCCTTTCCCTGGAAGATTATGTAAAAGCAGCTAAAGGCTCTCAGGTAATGGTCTCCGCGCCGACAGTTGGGATGAAGGGTGAAGACTGCAGAATCAGTGTCTTCTGTCAGGTCAGTGACTCTGCGGTATTCATTACCCTTAATGATGTAAAAGTAGTAATAGTCAGCAAGGTAATGGTTTCCATGTTGGCAGGCGGGGTGCAGAGCATGAATACTGAGGTCTGACCCTTTGTTGAAATTACTTGATCTCATATAGCAGCCGAGATCAGAGCGGATGATATAGTAGTAAGAGCTTGATCCACAGAAATCAACTCCTTTTATTTTGTGCTTGGGAATAAAACTTGCCATTTTGCCTTAACCTGCAACACAGGATAACAAACAAATGAATAAATAAATGTTCAGATCTAATGGTTTGCTGTTAAGCGCAATTTTTTTATAGATGGTTTTGAGCTATTTTTCCCAACACTCTTTAAATTAGTTAAGATCACATGTGAAGATGCACTCCTGTAAATATCATAGTGTAAATATAGTGTAGCGCAGCAGTATGTATGTAATAGTTGTGATTTGCTTTTTTCTTTAGCACTTTTATGGAGGCATGTGGGCAGCAATATATCATTTGAAATGTAATTTGCAAAATAGCAATGCATTTCTGTATTTAAATTTACAGTGTGAATACCATATGCAATGTTTGGAGAAAAATTATAATTAAAATTCAATAATATAAATTACATTTGCTGTTTCCAACACTGCTTTTAACATATAATTTAAATATATATTTTAACATTTTATTTTTATTTTAGTTGTAAAATTAAAATGAAAATGTATTACGGAAATGATTAAATATGTTTATCATGTTCTAGCAAAAATAGCAAAATTATCATTTAAAGGTTTTTCTTCCTTATTACAATTACACTCACAGTTAAGACACTTACGATTTCAGTTTCATTATATGTCCCGCAATGAATGTAGTAAAATTGAAAGGAGAATTGAAAATGAAATCTAAAAAACATACAACCATACTGATAGAGCAAGCAATAATCTGAAACAGTTGTCTAAGTTTATTTCTGTGAGTAAAGTAAGCTGCTGCAAAGCATTTTCAATTCTCCATTGAGTTTGGCTACATTCATTGCAGGACATATAATGGAAATGCAATCGCAAGTGTCTTAACTGTGACTGTAAATGCAATAAAGAAAAATAACATTTAAGTGACAATTTAGCAAAAATGTTTGCTAACATATCAAATAATTTCTGTAATACATTTAAATTTTAATTTTGCAACTTATAAAACATTAAAATATATGCTTAAATTTTTGGGCAAAAGTAGTGTTGGAAATAGCAAAAAATAAATAATATTAATGAAACTGAATTATCATTTTGCTCCAAACATGGTAGGCACATGGTAGGCTATGGAAAATGTACATTTAATACAGAAATGCAATGCCATTTTACATATTACATTTCAAATTTAATTTAATGCGGAGAGTTCAGGAAGTGCCGTATGAGAAAATATAAGTGCTGTTGCCTTGGAAATATTAATATATTTAATATTCAAAAATACTATTGATCTGCCTTATTTAAGGTGGACGATGATGCAATTTTCTTCTGGAAACCAACTATGTTGTATTATTTTCCTGTTATCTCTGTAAAGCTGCTTTGAAACATTCTGTATTGTAAAAAGCGCTGTATAAATAAAGGTGACTTGACTTGTAGGCTGCTGTGCCTGTCAATGTTTGCATTTAACATTTCAACGAAAAGCTCAATTGTTTGTCTTTTCTACAACACTTTATTTGTATTCAATATCGTCTTGTCATTTTAATATTAGGAATGCAATCACTTCCCCAGAAATCCTTTTTCATCTGTACATTAAGTATGTCTGCCCTCCATACATAAGTTAGATGTCCTGTCGACTCCTTGCTTACAAAGTTACACAACAATTACATATCTGTTTAAAAAATATGGTAGCAAAATGGCATTTAATATTTCTGAGTACAGTTTTTTTAATGAAATATACAATGTAAAAATGGCCTATACCCACGAGCACATGAACACAAATACAGGTCTTCATATGAGCTCCGAACACTCTTTATTAGAAACACACTCACCTAGACGTGTGTATCAGCAGTGGATCTGACGGACAGCTTCAGTCTGAGAGAGAGATATCTGACTGCTGCCTTAAATACAACTCCAGAGAGGCAAACACACCCACGAGCCTCGAGGCAGAACTTACTACAACTCGGGAGTTTTTCGTATAGTTTTCAGCGCACATACTCGAGAACACAGATTATTACTGCGTTATGGCTGTTGTGTTGCTATAAATTAAAAAACTCTCATAAAGAGACAGACAGCAGTGCAACCTTGTTACCAGATATACACTATCCATTATCAATCGCTTTTTTACACTGTAAGTAGCTGATAAAATAAGAATCATTCTCGTGTTTCGATGCTCCCCTAGTTATCAACTAGTTTTTATCAATAAAGTTTTAAGCTACTTGTCCGGTCGGACATGAAAAATTCTCTTTCACACTCGTGCCCCTTCAAAAAAACACTTTTGCAGGACAATCAAACAAGTGTTAATGTCAAGTCCTGAAATGCAAAGTTGAACCAAAGGATAGCCATTGTTAAATGTTGAATTAAAGACTTACAGTGATAAAAAAATAAAATAGGTTAAGCTTATTATTTTACCTTCTCCTTTTTATCCATTTTTGGTCATGGGACAGACTTAGTAGTTGGAGGGTGAGCGGTTGATATTGATATAATATAATAATCATTTAAAATGTTACAAAAGTGAAATAAAAACATTTCATAATTTTCTGACAAATCATTTTTGATTATTTATTTTATTACCCTTAAAAATAAGGTGTGTGTGTGTGTGTGTGTGTGTGTGTCTCAGAATGAGGTGCCAGACATTGCATTACTGGGTTCTGGAGGACAAAGAGCCATGGTGGATTTGCATAAAGCAGGTCTTCTGCACTGTGTGCTTTATCTAAATGTAGTCTCTGGATCCACCTCGTACGAACCCTGAGAGACAGCACACACACACACACACACACACACACACACACACACACACACACAGAGAGAGATGGGTTGAATGTCAAAAATGAGAGCAGTGTGAGTCAGAAGGTGCAGGAACCAGACTGATCCACCAAACTAGAGACTGTGAAAGACAAGATCATCCAGAGACTCAGTGGTTCTGGACTCAGTGGTTCCCTTTCAGTCGAGAACGTCAGACGTAGTCGACATCGACTGAATGGAATCATGCTAGGGAGCCAATTGTCTTCGAGCATGCGAGCACGAGCCAATGAAATTTGGCGTGTGTGATTTGCATCACAGTGGGTATAAATATTTAAGAATAAAGAGTGTGTTGAGTGTTTCAACGAGCAAGTGTGTCAGTATTCTTTTGGAAAAGACTCTCCCAGTGCTGGTGGTTTCTACAGCGCGGTGCAGCGGTGGTCGCGAGATTTGAGCAACAAAGTTTTTGTTTGTTTGTGTGTTGACGGTCGGTTGAGGGCGAAAAAAATTTGTACTTCACTGTTTCAGGTCAATGAAACTGTGTTGCTGCGGTCATACCCTGTGTGCTCCGGCACTGGTGATGGGTCCCATTTTCTAAAAGAACCATTTTCTGTGAGTGCGTCTTTTTCAAGATGCCATTCCATCCATGCGTTTCTGGATGCAATCGTTCCCTGTCCCCCCATATGGACGGTCACAATGGTTGTATCACGTGTTTGTAATATAAATGTGTATATAATGTATGTGTATACAGTGGGGAGAACAAGTATTTGATACACTGCCGATTTTGCAGGATTTCCCCGCTTACAAAGCATGTAGAAGTCTGTAATTTTAATCATAGGTACTCTTCAACTGTGAGAGACGGAATCTAAAACAAAAATCCAGAAAATCACATTGTATAATTTTTAAGGAATTAATTAGCATTTTATTGCATATTTGATCACCTACCAACCAGTAAGAATTCCGGCTCTCACAGACATGTTAGTTTTTCTTTAAGAAGCCCTCCTGTTCTCCACTCATTACCTGTATTAACTGCATCTGTTTGAACTCATTACCTGTATAAAAGACACCTGTCCACGCATTCAATCAAACAGACTCCAACCTCTCCACAATGGCCAAGATCAGAGAACTGTGTAAGGACATCAGGGATAAAATTGTAGACCTGCACAAGGCTGGGATGGGCTACAGGACAATAGTCAAGCAGCTTGGTGAGAAGGCAACAACTGTTGGCCCAATTATTAGAAAATGGAAAATGTTCAAGATGAGGGTCAATCTCCCTCGGTCTGGGGCACCATGCAAGATCTCACCTCGTGGGGCATCAATGATCATGAGGAAGGTAAAGGATCAGCCCAGAACTACACGGCAGGACCTGGTCAATGACCTGAAGAGAGCTGGGACCACAGTCTCAAAGAAAACCATTAGTAACACACTACGCCGCCATGGATTAAAATCCTGCAGCGCGCGGAAGGTCCCCTTGCTCAAGCCAGCGCATGTCCAGGCCCGTCTAAAGTTTACCAATGACCATCTGGATGATCAAGAGGAGGAATGGGAGAAGGTCATGTGGTCTCATGAGACAAAAATAGAGCTTTTTGATCTAAACTCCACTCGCCGTGTTTGGAGGAAGAAGAAGGATGAGTACAACCCCAAGAACACCATCCCAACAGTGAAGCATGGGGGTGGAAACATCATTCTTTGGGGATGCTTTTCTGCAAAGGGGACAGGACGACTGCCCCGTATTGAGGGGAGGATGGATGGGGCCATGTATCGTGAGATCTTGGCCAACAACCTCCCTGAACCCAATAGAAAATCTTTGGAGGGAGCTGAAAGTCCGTATTTCCCAGCGACAGCCCCGAAACCTGAAGGATCTGGAGAAGGTCTGTATGGAGGAGTGGGCCAAAATCCCTGCTGCAGTGTGTGCAAACCTGGTCAAGAACTACAGGAAACGTATGATCTCTGTAATTGCAAAAAAGGCATCTGTACCAAATATTAAGTTCTGCTTTTCTGATGTATCAAATACTTATGTAATGCAATAAAATGCAAATTAATTGCTTAAAAATCTTACAATGTGATTTTCTGGATTCCATCACTCACAGTTGCAGAGTACCTATGATAAAAATTACAGACTTCTACATGCTTTGTAAGTGGGAAAACCTGCAAAATCGGCAGTGTATCAAATACTTGTTCTCCCCACTGTATATGCAGCACACTGAAGCAGCTTTTGTGCATAGTTTATGTTCTTATTGTGAGGATCTACATGCACAAGGGTAGTCCAGACCGTGCGCTCATAGGTGAGCTCTGCACCGCATCCGACCTCGCCCTCTGGGGCACAAGTGTCGTGGCGTGCGTGATCGGTCTGGCGATGCCCACGTTAGTGGTCCAGGAGCACCATCGTTGGCTCAGCCTGGTTCTATGGTGGATGCGGACAAGGTTCGGTTCCTGGTCTCCCTAATTTCCCAGGTTGAGCTGGTCGGCGATGCGGTGGAGAACTGCGCCCAGCAGTTTTCTGCTGCCCAAGCGCAGGCGGAGTCCTGCCCTGGCGGCCCGCTTCTGCCACCCCGCCACCGGTGGCAGTTCCTTCGCCTGCTCGTCGCCGAGGGTGTTCCCCTGCTGCCACTCGGCTGGGCCTCCGCAGCAGCCTCCAGCCAGGCCTCAGCATAGAGCCGGCCGCAGTAGGGATGCCCAGCCCACTCTAGGCGCTGCTCAGGGATGGAGGAGGGTGCTTTGGAGTTGGTCATCCACTCCCTTCCCCCGGATGAGGGCCGGGTGTAGTCTTTGTTTGTGTGTGTGCCTGTTCCACCACTGGCTCCCCCAAAAGCCAAAGGCTCACCTTCCTGGGCCCCAAGAGGGCAAGTCTGGTGGTGTGCGACCCTGTAAAGCCTTGCACCCCTCAGCCCCCTCTTGTTCGCCAGCTGGCAGCTAGGTGCGTTCGAGGACCCGGTCATCCACCTTCTCACGCATCCCCTGCCACCCAGTGGAGTCAGGTAAGTTTTGCACCGCACACTCAGATCCCGCTTCGGGCCGCCTTCGGGCCTCTCGAGCCGGATCCCTGTCTTCCACCTCGCTGCCCCACCTCGGGTACACCTGTGATTCCCTGGCCCCTGGTCCGGTTTTGTCGAAGTCTAAAACGCTTCTAACCCATGCCCAGCCTGGCCCCATTCGGTACCTTCAGACCCGGCATGCGATTCACTTCGCTCGACTTCCGCCCAGGCTCAGTAATATTCATCATTCCTAGGTGTTGAGCAGAAATGCTCCTAAAATATTTTTTTAGTGAGAACCATCACACCTAGGTGTTGAGCAGAGCTCCTGTCCTGTGTGTGTGTGCTGCAGTCCTACTGGCGAAGGACGCGTGCTAGTCATTCCCTCCAGTCGGTATGGCCGATTACGACCATCTTGGTTCTGTGCCAACTGATACGGGCCCTTTTTCGAAAGCCTCCGTTCACTTGTAAACACAGAGTTGCATTTTTCAATGCCCCGTCCCCAAGCTTGGTCTGCAGCGTTCGACCTGAAAGACGTGTACTTCAGATCTCTATCATTCCACTCCACAGGCTTACTGTGTTCTCGCGTCCGAAGATACGAAGTATCAGTACATATAGTCCTACCCTTCGAGTGCTCCATAGCCAGTTGGGTCTTCAGGTCAACTGGGAAAGAGTAATCTCGCCCAAATGCCGAGTATCTCTTTTCTAGTATGGAGGTGGTCTCGGTCTAGCACATCTCTCAAGTGAGGTGTGCCAGCTCAGTGCTATTCATAAGTGAGAAAGGGTTCCACGGAAACTTTCAGAGGCTCCTGGGGGATATGGCAGATGCAGCCACATGGCTTCCTCCATATGGAGACCGCTTCAGCACTGGCTTCACAACCGAGTCCCGAGGTGGCCGTGGGAGAGTGACACGCTCCGTGTAAGAAGACAAACACCCTGGCCTGTCGCCAAACCCTCAGCCTATAAGCAGACCTTTGTTTCCCTGGGCTAGTGGCTCCTGGAACAAGTGTCTTCCAAATGTTGGCTGAGGGGCCACGTATAAAGGTACTGTTTATACTGTTCTGTTTATACTTGTACTGTTCTGACAACAATGCGACCATCGAGCTGCACTCCCCTTGCATGTTGCAACTCGCCCGCCACCTCCTCCTTGGAGTCAGAAGCTTCTAAGGTTGCTTCATTCCACCTATTTTTTTCTGGCCTGCTCAATCGTGCCGCTCACAAGCCTCATGACTCCGGTCCAGATACAGTGGAGACTCCATCCCCAGCTGGCCAGCTGTTTCGGACCACTTCTGGGCCGCACAGCCACGTCTGTTCCCCCTCCGGACTCGTCCTACGCCAGTTGTTTCTTCTCTGTCTGAGTGTCCCTTGACAAAGACTCTGGCCACAGCTGGCCCTGGGCCTGCATAAATGCGTTCCCCAGTGAGCTTTCTTGCACTATGGTGCTAAAATCAGGAAGAGATGGAACAGGTTTTGTTAGTTGCCTCTCATTGGCCAACCAACCTCCTCTCAACAGCCTTCCTGACACCTTCCTCTGAGCACGTTCTCAGGGATGGGGCATGATGGCACCCGCGCCTAGACCTTGGAAAGTTCCAGGTCTGGTTCTAGTAAGAACGGGACGCGGAGGTTCTGGCCTACCGCAATAATTGTTATGCAGTAGAGACCATCACTTCTGTGAGCACCCTCTAGAAAGACGCTTGCTCCTCTATTAGAATTCGAACCTGTTTGTTGAATTGAGTCTTCTCTCCGTGAGGAGATCAATCACTTCAGTGCTCCCCTTGAAAACTGCTTTTGGTTGGAGTGAGGGCAGTCCCCTCCACCTCAAAATGTCGTGGCTTCTACATTTGGGGCACATCATGAGGCAGTGGATTCAAAACCAAGCAGAGTGCAATTTGATCGTCAGGTCCCTGAGGCGAGCAAGGAGATATATCCACCTTGTGTCCCTTCCTTACCCTCTTGGGCTTTTTCTCTGGTGCTACTGCACTGCAGAGACCGCCCCTGAGCCATCTCAGGCAGTGAGTTAAATTTTTTTAGTTTTTTAAGAAACAGTTCTCCTGCTCGCGTGGTCTCCACAAGAGGGTAGGGACTTGCTAGCTTTCGGTCAAAGAGTTGTGCCTGGAATTCGGGCCGGCTAACTCTCACAAGTTGAGACCCCGGTCTGTATGTGTGCCCAAGGTTCCTACCTCTCCTACGGGACCAGGTGGTGAGCCTGCAAGCGCTGCCCCGGAGGAGGCAGACCCAGCCCTGGCTTTTCTCTGTTCGTCCGCCTCAGTGCGGTTATACGTGATCAGAATGCAAAGCCTAGACCTTAGACCAGCTCTATCTGTTATGGGACAGCAGAAGGGATGGCTGTTTCCAAGTAGAGGTTGGCCCACTTCAAAGTGGTTTCCTTTGTGCCCACCTGGGCGGTGAGCTCTTCCTAAGTGAGAGTACTCTCCCTCCTAGGCGTTGGCATACAGTGCCTTGCTGAACAGATGTTGAATAGAGTTGGGGGCTGGGCGACACCTATTCACATTCGCTAGAGAACTAGCATGTGTCGAACTGTTGCTTCCCGTGGGCTCCCTTCACATGAAGCTAGTTTCACTGTACACACAGTTCAAAGTGTCGCTTGCTGCGCCATTCCCCTCCTATGGACTGGATACGTGCGCAATTTTGCTCCAGTTGAGTTCCCTCTTAAACTGGACCCTGTTGAGCTCCTCCATACCCTTCGGCCTCGGACGTAGCGGAGCGTCCAAAGCCAGGCCTATCACTCGTATGCACTGGTGGAACCTGTGTTAGGCTGGGTCCATATGTTGTGATCCCTACGGCGATCCCATATGTGTATTATTCCACGGTACAGCTCCCTACGGTGCTCCCGTGTCTTCCCTCGGCAGAGCTTCCTCTGCCGTCACTGTTGGTTGATCAAACTCCCCCCTGTTATAGGCTGGAGTCATCCCAGTGACATTCCATATGTTGTACTGCCCGGTCATCCGCCCAGTTCATATGTGTATTTGCCACTATAGCTGGACCACCGCTGACCGAGTTCTCACGGCTCCTCAGCGTAAAGCAACTAGTGCGTGCATCCACTTCCATATTTATACCCGCTCTGCGTGGCGGAGTGTGTGATGCAAATCACGCACACAAAATTTCATTGGCTCGTATTCGCAGGCTCGAAGACAATTGGCTCCCTAGCGTTATCACATTCAATCGACGTCAACTACGTCCTCCGTTCCCTCCTTCAGGGAATGGGGGGCTGCATACGCAACCAGGACGTTGTAGACTGATGCATTTGCCAAACTGAAGAAATATTGTGGTCAAGACTGCTTCAGTTTTACTGACGTCTGGGCTGTGACGGTCATCACAACATATGTGAAAGAGGTTTGTAAATAGCCTATTCATGACCAGGGAAGGATCTAGAAAATTATTTATAGGGTGTATTGTTGAGTGAAGAGACCAAAGCAAGCAATAATGCAAAGTTCTTGTGGCTTTATGGTCTGACATAGACATTGAATAAGCAAAACAGTTGCATTCCCACCAAGTAATTATCTTACTGCATAAAAAATAATTAAAAATATGTAACAAATAGACATGTTCTATTAAGCACATCAACTGATTCTAAATATCTCTGAGCTTAAAGCCATTTAAGGCCAAACGCCAAAATACACGTCTGTTGGGTGTTGCCGTATCAGGGTGTTACCCCTGTTGGCATTGATCCCTGTTTGTTTTCACCCGACTGAACATATTCAATCATCTTTTGTCGTTGTCTGTTGGGGCAGTGTGAATATAACAGTTATTTATCATTCTCCAACTTGTTTGTTGGAATATGTTGGCATTTGTCTGTGGTGTGAGTTGGTCTAGAGACCACTGATTCTCAAAGTGTGGCACGCATACCAGACTCCCTCGAGTGGTACACAGAGGAATCACTGAATTAAATATAAATGAATGTTTCTGGTGTATGATGAAATGATGAAAAGTTCAACGAAACTGCTATCGTGGCTTCAATCTGGCAAGAGAAGTGCAGATCAGGGCCCGTTTTCCCTCGCTGCTTAACTACTATAGTAGGCTATGATGCATCGTTGAAGAAATCAACTGGATAGCCTTGACTGTTTCCCGAAACCATACTGTCACAAAGTGGTCATTCAACCACGATGGTTAATGTGTCATGCAGGTGTTAGAATGTGGCATGAGGAATGAGGAATGAGGTGGCATCTGAGGACTATTTCTCATTTTGCTTTATTTCCAGATTCAATCATAGGCTTGTTCTTACACACTAGAGCACATTCAAACATGCACACTCTTCATAAATGACGCTTTAAATCTCTTGACAAACTAAAAGATGTAAATTACATTTGTATGTATTCTAAATAAAATATATAGATTATACTGAATGTCAGCTTGCTTATTCTGCTCAAGAAAATTATTTATTCAGTGTACATGTCTAACACTTGATGGCTGCTCTCTCTCTAAGTCTTCGTCGTCGGTTAGGAACCTGGGTGTGCTCTTTGATACCAATCTTTCATTTGAAATTCACGTGACTAGTGTCTGTAAAACCACATTTTTTCATCTTAAAAGTATATCTAAAACACGCCATATGCTCTCATTGACAAATGCGGAACAGTTAGTTCATGCGTTCATGACCTCAAGGCTAGATTATTGTAATGCTCTACTGGGTGGTTGCCCTGCATGTTTAATAAACAAACTACAGCTGGTCCAAAACGCAGCAGCTCGAGTTCTTACCAGAACCAGGAAGTATGACCATATTTGCCCGGTTCTGTCAACACTGCACTGGCTGCCTATTAAACATCGCATAAATTTAAAAATATTGCTGATTACCTACAAAAAACTAAATGGTTTAGCTCCGCAGTACTTGAGCGAGCTCTTAACGCATTATAGTCCTTCACGTCTATTGTGATCTCAAAATTCCGGCCAGTTACTAATACCTAGAATATCAAAATCGACTGCTGGCGGTAGATCCTTCTCCTATTTAGCAACAAAACTTTGGAACAGTCTTCCTAACATTGTCCGGGAAGCAGACACACTCTGTCAGTTCAAAGCTAGACTAAAAACACATCTCTTTGACCTAGCATTCACATAATACATTATAGACTTCTATAATTCAATGTTAGGTTGCATAGATCAGGTCAGCCGGAACCGGGAACACTTCCCATAAATCCTGATGTACTCATTACATCATAAGAAGAATGGCATCTACGCTAATTTTAGTGTCTTTGTTTATCCCGAGGCTTTCCCGCAGCCTGCTGGATCCAGGCCGTATCCAGACCTGACAAAGGACCTTCGCCTGGACCCGATGACAATGCAGTGCTGAAGTGCCAACTAGTCTCTCCCTATGGAGGATCCCTTTCCCACTCTACAGATAAAGCGGTGTCGGGAAAATTCATTTCGCGTACCTACTCCGAAGTGACAAAATAAAATAAAATTCTGTATCAATATTCATAAGGAAAGACCAGTACTTTGTTTAGGCTTGGTTTGCAGGGAATTACAAACCTCGCACATATATTCAAATGCACATAAATTGAGCGTCAGCGTCAGTTCTGGCAGGCCAGGTAGTCAAGACGCTGCTAATGCTATTTGCTAACAACACTGTCCCGTCAGCTGATCTGCTCCAGCTGATCTGCTTCAGCTGAGCTGCATTAGCTGGGTAACTCCCCTCGCTGCTCAATGGCCAAGCTCAAACAAGGCGCCCTATTTAAAGCACATTTAGTTTGCTCATACATGCTTGCTGCTCGCTACTGCTGATCTGTACGCTGGTAAAATCACTCATGTTGTTAAACGTAAAAGTGCTGATTCTACTCACCCTATTGTCGGCTATGACTTCCGCCGCTGTCGAGGAAGAATGGCAAGACTCTTCTGAGGGAACCCGGCCATCACCATTCCAATCGGACCAGGGGCAGGATGCCTGCCCGGAAGATAACGCTACCGTTCATAGGAGTTCTCGGCGGTTGGCGAATAAATCCTCGTCCCAACCATGCATCGGCGATTGGCCCGTGGCAAAAATACTGGAAACCCTATTTACAAATGACATTCAGCCTCCGCGTGGCGCCTCTCACGAGGACCTATTTGTCCTCCTCTGCGATTCTCTAATTATCCCAGTTGTTGAATCTCCGCGGGTGCCTCCTCCCCAGTCCTCCGAAAAAAGCACACCTCGAAGCACAAAAATCCAGAGATGGCCAGCAAAGCCCCAGCACAAAAACGGGCCAGCTGCTCTGTTCGTCCGGGTCCAAGTGCTTTTTCAGCAGATGATCCAGTGCTTATGGCACTTTCTGATATCCAATCTTCTCTCCTCGACATGTCCGCTAGGATATCAACACTGGAAGACGGCTCCCTTTCTAGACCTTCCTCGACCCCCGTCTCTGCTCAATCGACATCCACCCCGGCTTCAACCACCGCTGTTGTCTTCGATCCGCGCCAGCCTCAAGTTGATGACGTCACCACGGAATTTGTACCTAAAAGGACCCTAGCAACCGCCGTACCTCTTTCCACTGGCTCGCCTTTTTTCCCACCAGTTGCTGCCATCTCTCATCAGCTGAGGGGACAGATATTGGCAGGTAATGACATTAACCTCGTTAAACTCTTCCTGGGCTCCGAGCTGTGTGAACGGCGTATAGTAGACTGTGGTGACGTACAGGTCGAGCTAAAAGATGGGGACCCTAGACTGTCAAAAATTCTAACTTTTCCCGAGTTCTGTACCGCATTCGGAGTTTATAGGGATGTTATTTGTGAGGTCCAACCAGTGCGCAGAGCCGAACTAGATACCTATCTGGCCATAATTTCTGACCTAGCTCTCTCTTACGGTGGGGTTCTGTTCTACGAGTATCACAAGTCTTTTTCTGCAAAGGCAGCTATGTTCATTCAACGCTTTAATCAGAGACTAGACTGGTCCGTGGTCGATCTCGCGCTCATAAGTAGACACTTCACAGGTCACCAAATCCTGTCCTGCTCCGTTTGCGGCTCTCTCTCGCATTCTGCTAATTTATGCTCTAAATCTAAGCCTATTTCTTCCATGTCTCATCCCGGCCCGAGCCATAAATCTGGCCCCCAGGTGAATAACTTTGGTACTCCTATTTGCTTTAATTTCAATGAAAATATTTGTAGGATGCAGAATTGTAAATATTTTCATGTTTGTAGCTACTGTGGGAATGCCCACCCAAAGTCTGTGTGCCCGAGGAGAACCCGCTTCATAAAAATGGAGCGAAAGAAATAAAACCATCAACTCCCATTAACGTCCCCAAGCTGGGACAGGCGTTGAGAAAGCATCCTGACTGCTGTTTTGTGGATTATTTACTGACTGGTCTTGTTCAGGTTTTTTTTGCTGGCCTGCTGCATTTTCCTGCTGTATCTTTTCATTGCCATAACCTATTGTCCGCGTCTCAGGAGCCGGAAATTGTGGATACCTTGCTCGAGAAAGAGGTTAAGAAAGGATTCATGATAGGCCCATTTGATAAATCTCCTTTCCCGATTTTTAGGTTAAGTCCTATAGGGGTAGCCACTCGAAAATATTCGGGTAAAAAACGTTTAATTATCGACCTTTCTGCTCCACACAATGGTTTGGCTGACAGCATCAATAGCCTTATTCTTTTAGCCCCATTTTCTCTGTTTTACAACACTGTCGATGATGCCATCAATTTCATAAAAAAGGCAGGATGTGGAGCTTGGCTTGCAAAGGCAGATATTTCCGATGCTTTTAAAGTTATGCCATTGCATCCCTCACAGTGGCATTTGTTCGGCGTCCAGTGGAGGGAAAAATTTTATTTTGCGGTTAGACTCACTTTTGGCTGTCGTAGCAGTCCAAAAATATTCGATACCTTGTCTGAGGCTTTGTGCTGGATTCTTCTTAATAACGAGAAATTATCATTCGTCCTTCATCTTTTAGATTTTCTCCTGGTAGATTTTCCTTCCGAAAAATCAGACTTCTCTATCTCGACTCTCAAACGCACTTTTTCTGAATTAGGCGTTCCTCTCTCGGAGGAAAAGACCGTGGGTCCAGTCAAAGTCATCGAATTCTTAGGCATTTCTCTCGATTCAAATCGCATGCAAGCTTCACTCCCCCTCGAGAAATTAGCTCGAATAAGACAAGTTATGAAAGTCGCAAAAAATTCAAAATCTTTTTCAAAAAGGGACTTGCTCTCTCTTTTGGGGCACCTTAATTTCGCGATGAGAGTAATTCCTCAAGGCAGATCATTTATTTCCAGGCTTCTTGACCTTTCTAAATCTGCAAAAGCTCTCAGTGATATAGTTACTTTAGACGCAGGATGTAGATCTGAGCTAAAATTTTGGTCTCTGCTTCTAGATAAATGGAATGGCATTTCCTTTTTTCTTAATGATTTCATGGAATCATCTTTAGCTCTTAATCTGTATACTGATGCTGCACCTTCCACAGGGTTCGGGGGGATTTTCAAAAACTAATGGTTTGCGTCCGCCTGGCCGGAAGAATTGCGTTCCTTACCTGCCGGTGATTCCTCGACAGCCCTATTAGAATTGTATCCGATCGTCGTTGCATGCATTCTGTGGGGTAAACACTGGGCTAGGAAACAAATTATGTTTTTCTGCGACAACGAAGCGGCGGTTAATATAATTAATAAGAGGCGTTCATCCGTTCCGTTTATCAACAGGTTCATGAGACGTCTTACATGGCTGTCCGTTATGGGGAACTATCATTTTTGTGCAGAACATATTCCCGGTTTGAATAACCAAGTGGCCGATTCTTTGTCTCGCTTCAATTTTCAGAGATTTCATCTCCTGTGTCCAGCTGCAGCACAATCAAGCCTGGAATGCCCGCCTTTCAGCCAAACCATTCTTGATTGGATAACCCTCTTCGATCCTATATGCATTCTGCTGCGCAGGACATGCGGGGGGGGTTTGGCTAGTTCTACATTAAAATCGTATGACTCTGCATGGTCTTATTTCATCAGTTTTTGTGCTTCTTTATCTGTAGCTGCTCTGCCTGTCAATATATCATATATTAGTGCGTTTATAGTCCACTGCTTCGAGGATCGAAAACTGCAGCCTTCTTCAATCAAAAGTACAGTCGCTGGCATTCAATTCCATATGCGCTGCCTGGATCCATCTGCCTCCAGTATTTTGGAAAATCCTTCCATTTGCCTTTTGCTGAACGGGATCTCCACAAGGCAATGATAAACGTCTTCCTTTTACTCTACCTTTGGTTAAACAAATCATATCAAAATTACGGGATGGGTGTTTTGGGCCGTACACCGATCAGTTGTTAGAAACAGTCATTCTCACAGCCTTTTTTGGTTTTCTAAGGGGTGGTGAGATTTCTTCACGCACTTGTTCATTTGACCCAAATCTCAATCTAACAATTTCTGATGTCTCAATTCATGATCACCATTTCACATTATTTTTAAAACATTCCAAAACTGATAAAAATTCTAAAGGCGTAATCGTGTACATCTCTGAGTCTAACACTGTGTTTTGTCCTCTGATTTCCATGTTGTCCTATTTGAGGTACCGCCCCATTGCTGATCCGCAGGAGCCGCTGTTCGTCATGCAGGCAGGGAAAACAATGTCCAGAACCTGGTTTTCTTGTCACCTACGCCTCCTTTGCCAATTCTGTGGACTGCCCCCGGACCGCTATACTGCTCATTCTCTGCGCATCGGCGCAGCAACAACAGCGGCAGCATCTGCTCCGGTTTTAACCCCTAAAGCTATGGGGCGGTGGTCTTCTGCTGCTTATGAACAATACCTCCGTCCCGACGTTCGGGCTATTCTTGACGCCCAGAAAGCCATGAGCTCAAGTCTCTAATTTGTTTCGCTAATAAACGCATTTGATCATTACTTTGCTCGTGCTCTGCTCAGTATAACTCCCCTGGATGCGCTACCAGCTGTTTAATTCCTTCATCTAGCTCGTTTCTCAGAAGGTGGCTTAGTCATCTCTTCATAGCGCTTACACTGTAGACCGTCAAAACAGTTTAAAGACAGATAATTCTAGGTAACAGCATGTTTTAGCTATTGCGGTCTTGAATAGTCATTTCAGTAATTAATTAATTTTTACTATAGCCTAATATAAATCGCTAAATTAGGGCGGCTCAGACGACACCGTTCGAGACACTCAATTTCTGTTTTGGGGGGATAGCTCATCTAGTCAAAATAACGTAATGATTATAACATATTGCAAATTATCCGTATATATTCGTAAGATTACTAAGCATATAAATTGTTAAAATAAATCATTCTCTGTATCTCAGAGGATTGCCAGGTGTGGTTTTGTTTGGGGGATATTTTAGCTCTCACAGTCCTAAACTGTGTGAGCGTTCCCTAATGCTGCTGCTGCTGTCCTCTGACTCTCTGCTATTTCATGGTGCTCATGAAAGGTCAGAGGACTCCCTGAACAGAGCCATACCGCCAAATTTCAATTCAGGAACATCAACCTGTTTGCAATCTATTCAATAAAAATTCTTAAATTATTTTTATTTTCTGTGTGTTCTTGACTTAATGGACCTGACAGAAATTGAGCGTCAGCGTCAGTTCTGGCAGGCCAGGTAGTCAAGACGCTGCTAATGCTATTTGCTAACAACACTGTCCCGTCAGCTGATCTGCTCCAGCTGAGCTGCATTAGCTCGTTAACTCCCCTCGCTGCTCAATGGCCAAGCTCAAACAAGGCGCCCTATTTAAAGCACATTCAGTTAGCTCATACATGCTTGCTGCTCGCTCTTGCTGCCCGCCACCTCCCCAGCTCCTCCTTATGCATAATGTGGCATTTTGCTTTATGTCATGTTGCCTGCTCTGTTCACAGGGGGGATATTTTAGCTCTCACAGTCCTAAACTGTGTGAACGTTCCCTAATGATGCTGCTGCTGCTGTCCTCTGACTCTCTGCTATTTCATGGTGCTCATGAAAGGTCAGAGGACTCCCTGAACAGAGCCATACCGCCAAATTTCAATTCAGGAACATCAACCTGTTTGCAATCTATTCAATAAAAATTCTTAAATTATTTTTATTGTCTGTGTGTTCTTGACTTAATGGACCTGACAGAACTATAGAACCAATTCTTAATGCTCATGTGAACGCCATCAGCGTTTATCACAGGATCGCGTTTAAAGTTTGTGTAGAGAGAATGG
Organism: Abramis brama; assembly: GCA_022829085.1. NCBI lineage: Eukaryota > Metazoa > Chordata > Actinopteri > Cypriniformes > Leuciscidae > Abramis > Abramis brama. The sequence goes on along the minus strand of CM040778.1, from coordinate 37,844,440 downwards.
TGTCGTCTTAGCGGCCCCTAATTTAATAACAAATGATCGTTGCGACGGAAGCGAATCAATCAAAACTAACTTTAGCTGGAAAATAACTTTATTAAAGAGCCGCTATAAAGCCCAAACAATCTCTGTTACCTTAAATTATACATTTATCTCTGTAAAGCTGCTTTGAAACAATCTACATTGTTAAAAGCGCTATATAAATGAAGATGACTTGACTTGACATGTCATGCAAACAAGAAACTCTGCTTCTTACCACAGGTTAAGACCTGTCGTTCCAAACACACAACTTTGCGTTGTGGATGTTCGTTAGAACTATGATTTCGGGGAAACACAGACTCGTTGAACTGCTGATAACGACAGAACAGAATTTGTGTGGCTGGAGCGACAGCTCTCGAGCTGTGCTTAGCTGTAGCCTATTACTCTACTGTATTTTAATATTGGTCATTATGGTGGTACTTGGACAGCCAAATATTTTCTTGGTGTAAAAAGTTTGAGAACCACTGGTCTAGACTAGTACACAGAGAAGACAACTGTTGCATTAATATGTTGATAATATATAACACAAAATAAATACATATATAGGTGAGAAAATTAACATGATATGAATATTAAATCCATTGAAATAACACTTATTAATAATATTAGTAATATTATATAATATAATATAATATTAATAATATTATTAGTAATTAACAATATGCATAATATTAAGTAAAAATAAAATCAAGTAAAATGAATATGCATACAGCTTTAAAGCAGCGTTTCGGTTGTTGTTATGGTTGTAAAAGTCCAGGAATTTTCAAAGTTGGAAACTTTTGATGGGAATTAACATGATTATATGGGAATAAACTGGAAATTTGCATGGAACATAAATGTAGTTGAAAAAAAAAAAAAAATATTGGTTAAAACAACCAGATTTAATGCAAATTCTTCTATTTAATGCAAATGCCAATTGAATTTCTACCCTGTGCATTCCTCCATCACATGCACAGATCATTTCTAGAATACTGGGGCCTCATTTATAAAACCTGCGTATTGTAACGCAAAGTTGAGATGTTGTTGTCCAGAGAGAAAAACAATATGTGGTGCCAGAGGAACCATTGGTCTGAGGGTGGTAGGCTGTTGTAAGTCTGTGCTCAGTACCCAAGGCAGAAACTGTGTGTTTGAAAAGATCACTCATAAAAGCAGAACCCCTGTCTGATATCACATACTTTGGGGCACCATGCAGAGAAAAACTTCACTGATCAGCTTACTGGCAGCAACAAGAGCAGTAGCTTCCCTCACAGCACAAACTTCAATCCACTTTAAAAAGTAATCCACAAACACGAGAATAAACACATTACCACTCAGCGTCCAAGGCAAAGGGCCCATGAAGTCCACCCCTGTGTACTCCCAGGGAAACTGGGGACGGATTGGAACCATGAAACCACCAGGCTTTCTCTGAGACGGCTTTGTTAATTGTCAGACAGCACACAAACCCAAATTCTATTTAAGCCTTGCCACCGTTTTAGTCACACCCAAATGACCTGCAGTGGATGATCATGAAAACACTCCAACAGAGACCTCCTGACAATCTGAGGAGCATAAAGCTTAAACTAGTTCATGGGATGCAATGTGCAAGAAGATTTTGGGTCTTTGTGATACAGAAGACCATCAAGAACAGCATACAGGGGATCTTCCTCAGGAGACAAACTCTTACCATCCTCCAATACCCTGAGCAGCTTCACAATGTCCGGATCGTTCAGCTGTAAACTTCTCAAGTGACCCTGTCCGTACAACAACACCTACGGCAAGGAACGCAAGTTCTACCAGAAAGACTCGGGAGAATAAATACTGTGACAGTTATCCATTTATTAACAACCCAGCAAGCAATAAAGTTCTTTGGCGAAGGCCCCATCCGTAGCTCGCAATCTGAGGGTCCGGACTCTGTATATCCTGCCTGAAGATCAAGGCAGGGGCGCAGTATGGAAGGGACCATCCTGGTGGTGGTAGTGGGGAGGATGGAGGGAAGGATTTGACTTGGAGGTGGTGGGGAGGATGGTGGTGAATTGGAGCATCAGCATCTGCGAACTATAACATGAATAAGTACCGATCTTTATACCATGAGTGTTATAATGTGGTTGGATAGATGAAAGGTAAAGTGACGTAACAATTAAGTCTTCCCGGCAGAACTTTATGCTAAAGCTTTCATTTCAGACTCCCAAGAACAGCGCGATCAGGAAGAATGTCAAGCGGCTGACCACAGGTAGGTAAGGGGTTCCTGGATAAACTATCAGGAACGCTGTTGGACACTCAATTATCACCACAAATTATGGATCATTTCAAAATAAAAGTCCTGCAACCGAAGTGATCACCGTGCAAACCATCCATTGGGGTTTGGTCATGACATCAACCACTTTAGACTGCTGTGGTCAGAAAAAACTGTGACATGCAGTCCCTCAATGTACGGTCTGAAATACTCATGCGCCTAAATTACTGCTAGATATTCCTTCTCGGGGTAGAGTAAGAGCATTCAGACTTGTGCAAAGCACGGCTGGTGCAGGCAATTGTACAGTCTCTACCTTCTTCATCCCTATGCATCAAAGCAGCTCCCAGACCAACATCACACACGCATCAACATGAATAAAGAATGGAAGTGAAAACTGGCGCAGACGTCAATTTTCTTTTGAGAAAATCCAAAGCATTTTGGCAATCATTTTAGCAATCATTTTGGCATTTTGGCAATCCCACACAAAAGGAATGTTGGCTCTTGTCAGTGCAAAAAGAGGTTCAGCATGTCGTGCATATTCATGAATGAATCGCCAGTAGTAATTAGTCAGGCCCAAGAAGTGTCTCACCTGCTTAGCGTTTGCTGGAGAAACAAAATCAACCACCGCCTTCACTTTCTCCTTATTCGGTAGGATACCATCTTTGGTAACTCGATACCCCAAGAAGGTAAGTTCCTTCCTACAGAACTGACACTTCTCCAACCTGATCGACAGACCACCAGACTTGCTTGCGTTTTAGATCTAACCGTTTTGATCATTTTTTATTGTCATTAGTTAAAAACTAGGGAGCCCTCCTGGGGCCTGTTCTTCGTACGTTGCTTAAAACATCCGAGATCAAATGAGACATCCAAGATGATATCATCGTGCTAATCATGATCCGGCTAATTAGGTTCTTCGAACACACCTGTTGTTTATGATTAGTATCGCTGGATTGAGTTATCTGAGATAACTGCGCGTTCATGCGCTGGTTTAAAAGGGGATATGTATCGATAGTAGAAACATTGATCAGCAACGCTGCTATTGGCTGCTCAGCGTGGCCAAAGAGCACGCACAGTTTTTCTCCTCAGCAGAGCAAGAACTAATAGTCGAAGTTTATTCGGAATTTTAATGTTTAATCAAAACGCCAGGGAACACCTCAAAGTCTGCAAAAGCCAGGAGAGAGGGCTGGCAAAAAGTAGCAGACAATTTAAATCCGTTAGAAGTGGCCATGTTAGATGTTTTTATCACTTATTAGACTATATATTTGTATTTTAATAATTGCATAATTATTTTGTTCATTGTAATGTCAGAGTCACCACACTAGAACATGGGAACAAATAATAAATAATAATAATAAATAAATATTCTACATAATGTTAATTTTTAGTTATATTATAGTCTCTTTTATAAAAGGCACTGTTAAATAACTTTACTTAATCTATACTTGTATGCTTTATGGCTGCAATATAAGTTGCAGGATTCCACATCTACAGAAAGGCCTACAGAAGAGTCTGCACAGACAGAGAGACATAGGCCTACAGGTGGGCAGTGTATAGACAACTTTTCCTTTTTATTTGTTGCATGAGGCATGTGTCTAATATCTCTTGTTGCAGGCACTTGACCACTGGCTTTTCTTTACAAAGAACAATTGAAATAAAACTCAAGGAACTAAGCATATTTGTCTTTTATTAAACATTGCTACATTCATTGTTTGTATGCCCTGAGGATGGTATTTTGACCGAAAGCTTGGTGATTAAATTTGCTTAAAGGATTCAAGTATGCAGACAGTTTATTTTTTGAGATTAAACATTTAATGAAAAGTTTTTTTTTTTTTTTTTTTTTTTTGGCAATGTTGTGTAATATGGCACATGCAACAATGTCACAGGCCCTGTCAGGTGTGCAACCCTCAGACTTTTCAGACACTGAAATCTTCCCTTTAGCCAAAGTTAATTTCATTGTGTGCCCTTGTCCTGGCTAGAGCTGCACTGTAACTGGTTTGGGTCAGGGAATGGGGTCATAAAACACCTGTCTGCAGGCAGGAACATGTCCTAATCACCTATGAAAAAATGCAGTTCTGTTAGGATCAGCATAAGTGTGTGTAATACAGTGAGCTTGATATTTAATTGTGGAACTTTTCTTACCACTTTCAAATAATGTGCATAAATGTGAATCTCTAAAAATTCTTAAGTCATGCACAGATCCTGGCCATTTTGCTTTCACATTTGTGATATGGAAGATTTTAGTCAACTGCCTTTTTTTATTTATTTGATTAATCTGGAATATTAAGAATCCCAATAGTAACTGGGCTGCACATTTACATTGGGAACCCCCTTTCTGTTCACATAATCCCCTTCATTGAGGCCTTGATGGCAGTCTATGGTCTAGCCTATAGTCTATGGTACCAATCACGTTAGTGAAGCCTGAGTGACATATACTGTAATCGTCATGATTGCATGATCTTCATAAAAAATTATGATAGCCTTAAAAAAAAAAAAAACTGCTTAAAAAAAAACTGCTTTACAACATTGGGTCTTAAGTGGCTTGGAAATGCCACAAAAAAAAAAACTAAAACTGTTTTTTAAACCTAAAAGCGCCAGGTAAACTCCGAATGACACGACAGACAGCACTTTCCATCAAGTTCTCTGCATCTCCAATAGTGTAAAGGAAAGAGCCACTCGCAAATAATCTTAGGCAATGCAAACAGTTTGTGCTGTAGTTAAAGCCCGACTCCGACAAGTCAAAAATAAATGTGCGTTTCCAACAAATTAATAATGTAAACGACAATCTCACGAGTCACGAGAAAAAATATATATCTCAGAAAGTGCACTATCGCGCTGCGCTGGACTTCAGCTCGGCTTATAAAGCCGGGATCTAATCCTGTTTACATGAAATAAGCCTGCTCCCGAGCAGGTTTAAGCTTGTTGCTATGACAGCAAGTCCAGGATGAGCTTCGAAGAACCAAACAATCCAAGATCATGCCAAATTGTCAACAATCAAATCCAGCTAACTGAGTTAGCGACGTACGAAGAACGGGCCCCTGGTTTGCAACAACGCTAACGAATGGACATAAATATTTTGTCCAAAGACCAGTTGTATTGATGAGTAGGTCTCAATTAGATTTTATATGTGAAATTTAAACCAATGTATGTGTGACCATAGCCATGCACATGTTCTATGCACAGTGATTACATATAGAAAGTTAACAAGACTGTAAGGCTGAAAATAAATTAAAATTATTTCCCTTGTCCTATATGTGTGAAAGTGAATGATGTATTATATATTTGCATGATGTGAATAATTTTGGCCTGGATAGTCTTATGGTCTATGCCAGGTAGAGATGTTCTAAGGTTGTCGTAGTGATGGTGTGTATGTTTGTGTATAGGCGTCAGGATATAGGCAAGGAGGCAGAGGTAAGTGAATCCAAACACAGCTTTATTCAAGGTAACGATAGTGCAAGGCAAGTATTCAGTGAGTACAAGTGCAGATTCTGTGAAGATAGCTCAGTGCGGGACTGGAAGCAGGTAAGCACATTCACTTCAGATATGTTGATGTCAAGCAATCACAGTTCATTAATACTTGTCTTTTCTCTTTCAGGTGCGGTCGATAGCAAGTAGGCCTAAGCTCAGAGGAAACACTGGAAGCTCGGGAACACATGGGATCACAGGCACTAGGGAATCATACAAGAGTCCTGGAGACAGCAGAACAATGATACAGAGGTTAGTGTTTCACAGGTAAGTATACGTTACATCTTGGATGCACCAGAGACTCATGAGACAACGGGTAATGATCGGTTCCTGTAGGAGGCTTGACGTTGAACTGGGGCTGTGGTGAGTGTTTTATAGTGCTTGATGATGAACAGGTGCGGGTGATTAGTATTCCGGAGAGAGTGATCATTGTGTGGTGGATGGTACCGAGCTTGATTGGTCCCTGACAATTGGAGATGGGTGTGTCTATCCTACCATAATCTGTGTTGCACAATTTAGTTCCGGTGCTACACTGGGAGGCCACATACAGGAACTACTTCTGTAGTGTTATGAGGTGTGAGCGGCCCGTTGAAGTTTCTCCACTCCCATCTCCTACATGTTGTGTGTGTCTTGATGCAGGCAGGACCAGACCCTTGCGGAATCTGGTTCTGAAGAAATTCAGTTGTCAGCCTGTAAGGGAAATAGACCTAAAGAGGAAAACACAGTTAATCTTAAACCTTTATACAAATTGCATTAAGATAGATGGTCTGTCTCAATATTTATTTGATGGCCTTAGCCAGACAGTTGTTACTGATAGTTTTGATCATTTAAGATTTTATATCATTAGAAGAAAATTTGTTTTAAAGGAGTAGTTCACTTTTAAAATGAAAATTCTGTCATCATATACTCGTCCTCATGTTGTTTCAAAGCTGTATGAATTTCTTTCTTCTGCTGAACAGAAAGGAAGATATTTAGAAGAATGTCAGTAACCAGGCAGTTTTTGGGTCTCATTGACTTCCAGAGTATATTTTTTTCCTACTATGGAAGTCAATGGGACCCAAAAACTGCCTGGTTACTGACATTCTTCTAAATATCTTCCTTTCTGTTCAGCAGAAGAAAGAAATTCATACAGGTTTGAAACAACATGAGTATATGATGAAAGAATTTTCATTTTAAAGTGGAGTATCCCTTTAACGTGAATGGTACTATAGACTGCCATCAAGGCCTCAATGAAGGGGATTATGTGAACCGAAAGGGGGTTCACAATGTAAATGTGCAGCCCAGTTACTATTGTGATTCTTAATATTCCAGATTATATCAAATAAAAAAAGGCATTTGACTAAAATCTTCCATATCACAAATGTGAAAGCAAAATGGCCAGGATCTGTGCATGACTTAAGAATTTTTAGAGATTCACATTTATGCACATTATTTGAAAGTGGTAAGGAAAGTTCCACAATTAAATATCAAGCTCACTGTATTACACACACTTATGCTGATCCTAACAGAACTGCATTTTTTCATAGGTGATTATGACATGTTCCTGCAGACAGGTGTTTTATGACCCCATTCCCTGACCCAAACCAGTTACAATGCAGCTCTAGCCAGGACAAGAGCACACAATGAAATGAACTTTGGCTAAAGGGAAGATTTCAGTGTCTGAAAAGTCTGAGGGTTGCACACCTGACAGGGCCTGTGACATTGTTGCATGTGCCATATTACACAACATTGCCACAAAAAAAAAAAAAAAACACTTTTCATTAAATGTTTAATAAAAGACAAATATGCTTAGTTCCTTGAGTTTTATTTCAATTGTTCTTTGTAAAGAAAGTGCCTGCAACAAGAGATATTAGACACATGCCTCATGCAACAAATAAAAAGGAAAAGTTGGCTATACACTGCCCACCTGTAGGCCTATGTCTCCTCTGTCTGTGCAGACTCTTCTGTAGGCCTTTCTGTAGATGTGGAATCCTGCAACTTATATTGCAGCCATAAAGCATACAAGTATAAATGAAGTAAAGTTATTTATGCACTTGCAGGTAGGCTAGTTCCTCCATATGACAGTTATCTGAGAGGGTTTATTCACTGTCCAGTGCAATGGAAACAAATGGACATTACAAAGTCTTATACTTTCTTTCCTTTGGAAAGTTAGAAAATGTCCACTTACTGCACATATTTCAGCTTCACTTTCTTGGGAACAGATACAAGTGTTGGTGTATTATGTAAAAGTGCACAAAAGAGGAAAACACAATGTCATTACAATGAACTACACTCGGGAAAAATGTGATCAATAACTCATGGCAAAATATTTTTACATTAACATAAGTTTATCAGTTTTCACTTTCACAAGTCAAAGCAATTCATCATTACTCAACATTTAACAGTTGAAAGTTGAATATTTTACAGTGTAGGCTACTAAGATCTTTTCTTTTTTTTTTTTCTCAGCCTTTTTCTTGGTTGCTTTTATAAACAGACAACCATTTATTTAACAGTGCCGTTTATAAAAGAGACTATAATATAACTAAAAATACCATTATGTAGAATATTTTTGTACTTCACTTTTATTTGTTCCCATGTTCTAGTGTGGTGACTCTGACATTACAATGAACAAAGTAATATGCAATTATTAAAATACAAAAATATAGGCTAATAAGTGATAAAAACATCTAACATGGCCACTTCTAACGGATTTAAATTGTCTGCTGCTTTTTGCCAGCCCTCTCTCCTGGCTTTTGCAGACTTTGAGGTGTTCCCTGGCGTTTTGATTAAACATTAAAATTCCGAATAAACTTCGACTATTAGTTCTTGCTCTGCTGAGGAGAAAAACTGAGCGCGCTCTTTGGCCACGCTGAGCAGCCAATAGCAGCGTTGCTGATCAATGTTTCTACTATCGATACATATCCCCTTTTAAACCAGCGCATGAACGCGCAGTTATCTCAGATAACTCAATCCAGCGATACTAATCATAAACAACAGGTGTGTTCGAAGAACCTAATTAGCCGGATCATGATTAGCACGATGATATCATCTTGGATGTCTCATTTGATCTCGGATGTTTTAAGCAACGTATGAAGAACAGGCCCTAGGTGTGGTGCTGTGCTTGTTTGTTTAGCCTTTGGAATTTATGGTGCCATTCAACTCTTGACAGTTTGGATCTCTGTGGTCCATAAAGACTGTAGATTTTCCGCCTGATGTTTACATTTCACACAACTTTTCTTACATGTCCAGTAAAATACCTTCCCTGATCAGATCCCATGTGAGCTGATGCTCCTAGAGAAGAGTTTGTTAACACTTGCGCCACTTTGTTTGTGGTTTTGTTGCAAGAGAAAATTAAAACTTGTACCTCCCCTTGTTACTGGGTTGAATATCTGATCAAAATTTAATCATCCTGTGGCTTTGGATGGATATTCAAGACATGGCAATCAGGTTGATCATTTTACTTTGGTGCATGCTGGGCATTGTCATTTTTCTCATTAACGATTCTTGCACAAATAGAAGGTAAAGAAGTTCTTTCTCATTCATTCTTCCTTTCAGTTTCCTTTCTTACAAATACTTTCTCTAACCATCTATTATCTCCATTCCTCCCAACACTAGTAGTGTTCCTGCCTTCTTGCTCCTTGCATGCACATTCCCTCTTTCTACATTCTGATTCTTTTAATTCTTCTTAAACATCCTTTCCTCTTCTAAACCGATGCTGAATCATCAAGAGATTAAAGCCATTCCTGGCCATTATAATATAATATATATTACAATCTGGTAATATAAATTATATTCTATAAAAATAGTATAAATTAAAAAGCATTTTATTTACTGGTCTCGGGGGTTTCTACTGAGTAATTTGTCCAGACTGACTTGTTATCTTCTCACTGATCTTTTACAAGGCGTTTGGCCTTGCAGCTCCAGCTGTGCTGGCATGAGCATTGTGTACACAGCAACAAACCAAACTGGAAACCGGTTACAGCTGCTTTGTTGCTGTGAACATTAAATGGACTGCAAGCACTGAGAAACATGGGGCAAATCATTGCTCAATAGATTTTTGTGACTACAATATAGAATTGGACACAATTATCTTGTTTTAGGCTGAGATGTCGCCAGTTGCATTCTTTTAAGAATCTATTTGAATATGAAAGAAAGGTTTGACAAACAGGTCTGATGGAGGGCGCCAAGATTGTTTTTTGGTTTGTCTCTTTTGAGACCATGAAAAACATACATGAGTGCAGCGATTGAAAAATCTGATATAAGACCAAATTAAAAGCTATGTTTTATAAGACCGAGCCTTAGTTTAAACCATATTTTGGGACATCAGTCATGGTTTTCAAAGAACAGCGATTCATTTGAGGTAATTCATATTGTTCTTTGTCTAAATTCTCTCATGAGACAAGGACAAGCTGTGCATGTCCTTTGAAACTATCAGGCCTGGCTACAAGCCTCTTAGTGACACAATCATTTTAATTATATGCATCAGTTTTACAATTTAGCGTATTTTCCGAATTTCAGTCTCTAGGACTTCTGCATAACAGCTGTTCTCTAGGACTGAGATCATTTTCCCAGATCATTTCTTTTGAAATAGTCTAATTGCATTGCACTGTTTTGTCCAACTTTACATTTCGCACACAAAGGATTCAAGGGAGACATTTTTACTTGTTATCTTTTAGCTCATCAATTCACAAGATTTTTTCACAAGTTAGCGTGACCATTTTCTCATTTCCAGTATTGTAATGTTGTTGCTGCAAACCAAATAATCAAATGTAACGACATTATTTACCTCAGAATTTAAGTTTTTAGTTTACAACCCTCTCTTGAGTACCAGAATAAAATTTGGATGATGTTGTTCCAGTTTAGGTTTCATCACTTGTTGCCAGGGTTGGGGAGTAATTGAATACATGTAACGGCGTTATGTAATCAGGATACAAAAATCCAGTAACTGTAATTCGTTACAGTTACGTCAAAAAACGTAGTAATCAGATTATAGTTACATTTTGAAAAAAGGGGGAATACTTTCAGGATTACAATGATTTCATTTAAAACTAAATAAATCAGGGTTTTTTTTGGCATCACTATATTAAGCGCTGCTTGATAGTAGTTCCTGGTTCTGTTGCCAATAATGACTCACATACAGTATGCCTCCCGCTGGTGCATGTGCAAATAACAGCTGTCAACAATCTCCACAGACAATAGAAACGATGCTGCCCGCGGGTAAAAACGCTTTCAATTAATGGATGCTCAAATCTGTAGAAATTAGGAGAGTAACTTTTTTAGTACCCAAAATGTCCTTTCTTAATCTCTTCTCTCTTAACGGGATGTTTGCTGTCTAGGTAACGTAGGGGAACTCCCACTGCCAACGGTCCAAGTTCAGTCAGGCAAATTAAGAAAGATCACGGCTTTAGTCAACATATAGGCCTATTTTAAAATAAACTAATATGTAGATTGTGTGTAGAATTTTTAAATGTTGTGTTTTTTTTGTTTGTTTTTTTGTTTTCCCTTGTATGTACATGTTAGTTAAAAAAAAAAAAAAAAATATCTGTAATACCATACTGTAGCCACTAGATATCTGTATAGTCCTTTACATAAATATATATTCAGGGCTGTGAAATTCTTAATAAAAAAAAGTTTTTTTTTATTTTTATTTTTTTATAATATTTGACCTTGAAGAAATCCAAAAGTAATCAGATTACATTACTTTCATATTGTGGTACTTGGATTACGTTACTGAATTTTAAAGTAATTTGTAATTGTAACGGAATACATTTTTAAAGTAACCCTCCCAAGCCTGCTTGTTGCGTGGGCAAACAAGGAGGTATTTAAAGTTAAAGCATGGGATGTCATTTCGCATCTATGCTGCCGCTATCATGTCCCTGGTATCTGGTATTTTATCTAATTCTCAAGCCCCACCGTATTTTGCGTTCTCCAGTCTAACTGGGTATACCGACCCATTTCTACAAATGTGTCTGTATGAGGTCCATCTGAATTTTCCCTCAACACTTCTAAAAAGGCAAAAAGAATTTACTTACCACAACGGCTGAAGAAAGAGAAGGAGATCAAACCTCTTACTTGTTGCAAGTCCCAATATTTTGCTGAAAAGACACTCGCAATCTGGAGAATCACGTTGGGGTCACCACTTTTGTAAGGACCACCCATTGGCCCAACGACGGAAATCCAATGGCCTGGGCGAAGGGATAATGCGTTTATGTCTTTTCAGCGCTCCAGTGAAGTTCACTTAATTTATTGGAATTTAGTTTCAATATTACTTTAGCTCTACGCTTAATCTGACTCAAATTTCAAATGATAATCAAATTTAGATTGTGTTTCTGATTACAAAATAATCATAAATATTGATTATGAATTAATTTAGATCTCTGATTATTCTGAGCATCTCATAATTTCAAATATTCGTTCATTAAGGACCCGGTGTCGCTTTGAGACATCACGTCGCGAATGTGCGCTCACGATCACAAACTAGCCAGTCCTGAAACAGTCAGAGGGTACAGTGCAACTATTTTACCCTAAGCGGCCGCTCACTGCTGACTCATAACAAAGGTGTAATTTTTTTTTTAATAGTTGCGAAATTGCAACGTGCTAAGTCAGTGATAGTCAGAAATCGGAAGGTCTCCTTAATGATGTGCCTCATGCTCCATTCATAGAGCCTTCGGTTTGATCTATCCTGGACAAAGATTTGCGGAAACACCAGACTGCACTTTAATCTACTAGTAATAATGATTTCTGAAACTTCAGAATAAATCAAGATGTAACATTTATTTGTCAGGTAAAATGTATCATGCCAATTACACAAGTGATTAAAAGCCAATTCAGAAATAATAAATACATGACATAATTTACTCAAAGATGACTCTAAAAGTAAGCAATGCATTCCTGACAGAAACACACAGTGGTGTATGAGTGTTTTTCAATGGGAAAACACTGAAACAGCACTGTATGGGGATGTTCCTGGTTAACGGGTCCCAGAGACTGCTCTGTCACCTACCCTTAAATACCCAGACCAGAACAAAAGGGTTGTACCAATTTTTTGGGGGGGTCAATCCATGTACCCCAGGGGGGTAGCACCTGTTTTCAGGAGATGTCTTGAAGGGACATCACCCAGAGAGGAGAACCAGGACTCTCCTAAGTTCTCAATCTTTCACATTAAACCAATGACTGCAGTGAAATTAAGACCATTTTACCAATCGCACTGAGACACTTAAAATGATACCAAACATGAAAAGGAAAAACAATAGATTCACAAGATACATCATATATGATATATAGAGATTCTTAGTGAACTTTTGGTGACTTGACTCACGAGAAGAGAGTCATTTATTGATGAAATTGCACAACTGTTTTCTAATTCTTGTGACTCTCAACAAAATATTGGCAACACCGACCTCCATATGGATGCCTCAACTCAAAATTCAAAGTTTAATATTCAAATAATTACAGAAAATGAAGTAGAAAACATAATCTCTAAATTGAAAAGTTCAAAAGCAAGGGATGTGTTTGGATTTGATACCAATCTTCTGAAGCATTATAAATCGTGTATCTTGGTACCTGTGACCCATCTTATTAATTTATCAATCACGCAGGCAGTCGTCCCTTTGAGTTGGAAGGTGGCAAATGTCATACCAATATATCGGGTGATAAATTAAACCCTGTTAATTATCGACCTATCAGCATACTCCCTATCTTCTCAAAGATAGCAGAAAAGTGGGTCGCTAACTCTATTATTGCACATCTTAATGTTTCCAATCCGGGTTTGCATCCTATGCAATTCAGATTTCGATCTCTACACTCAACTGAAACGGCTGTCTGTGTGTTTGTTGAGAAGGTGAAGTCTTATTTAGACAAGAACAGCTATGTTGCGGCTGTTTTTGTTGACTTTAAACGTGCGTTTGATACTGTGAATCACCTTATGCTCCTGTCTAGACTGTAAACATTTAACTTTAGCAATCAAACCGTTAAATGGATACAGTCTTATCTATCAGATAGAAAACAATGCGTGCAAATAAAGAATAGTAAGTCACCCTATCTTCACTATACGCAAGGTGTCCCTCAGGGATCAATTTTAGGCTCCCTGCTATTTTCACTGTTTGTAAATAACTTGCCCAATGTGTGCAAAAATGTGGACACGATTATGCATGCAGACGATACGGTAATTTTTACACAAGCTAAAAGTGCTGATGATGCAGCCCATCAGCTTTCATTAGCCTTAAATGACTTACAAAAATGGCTGAATGATTCATGCTTGTGCCTTAAATGTTAAAAAGACCGTATCAATGTTTTTAGTAAACCTAAAACAACCGCGGGCGCAGTAAAAGTTTGCATGGGTGGACAAGAATTAATTAATGTTGAGGAATTTAAGTATTTGGGAGTGCTAATAGACTTGAAATTATCCTTTAAAAAACACGTTAAAAAAGTAGTGAAAACTGTAAATGTTAATATACAGAACTTTAGACATATTCGTACATCATTAACAGATACAGCAGCGATTACATTCCTGCACTCTATGATACTGGCTCATATTGAGTACTGTATCACAAGTTGGTCCTATACGAGTCATGCTGCTATTGGGCCAATCGAAGTATGCTACAAAAGAGCATTGAAAATATTAGACAAGAAACCTTCGTCATATCACCATTGTCAAATTTTAGATAAATATAGGTTTTTAAATGTTGCTAATTTCAAATTATTTAAATCAGCCTGTCTAATCTACAAGGTTATACATGGTCTGGCGCCTCCACCATTGAGTGATTTTATTAAACAAAAGTCTAGCAGTGTTGCCGGGTCTCGAGTGACTAGAGCCACAATGAGAGGTGATTGTGAATTGGCATTTAGGCGGACCACCTTTTCACAGAACGTCCTGTCATATCAGGGAGTGATCTTCTGGAATAGTATTCCACTGTCAGTGAGGGAAAGCACAAGTCTTCCTACCTTTAGGAGTCATTTAAAACTGTGGCTGAGGGACATACAAACATGTGATCATGTTTAGTTAATCATTATATATCAGACGTAAAACAGAGTTAGTGCATTACAAAAAGGGATACAATTATTAGTGCAATACGGGTTGTGCAATAAGAGAAGGTATAACATGGGTTGTGCAATAGGGGTCAGTGTAATGCGGGTCAGTGCAATATAGAATGGTGTAATATGGGTCAGTGCAATATCAGGACAGTCAGGGCATGTGCAAAATTGGTGTGTGCAATACAGTCGATGCTTTTCTGTTTTCTATATGTCCTTTGTTGTTCACTCTTGTTGTTATTGTTTGTTCTAACATGATGTGATCACTGTTTTTGTCCTTGTCTCTCTGTATGTAGTTTGTATATAGTGGCTCTGTATGTATTTATTAACTTGTGTGTAACACCAACCTGCCAGGGAGTCTGCAGATGGAAATTAGCCTAAGGCTATAATCTGACATATTTACATTTGTGAAAATGTTCATTAATATGTATTGTCCCTTTTTCTCAAATAAATAAATAAATAAATAAATAAAGAGGAAGGGAGGAGGGAGAGGGGGATGCAGAGATAAGGAAGGAGATAAGTTTGGTCAGGGCAATGTCCTGTGCTCCGTCTTTGCTATCTTCTGTCCAGGGTGCATTTTATGGCTTTATTGCAGGGTGAGCTTTGGTCTTAGAAGGAAAATCAGTTCTTACATGTGTGTGTGTGTGTGTGTGTGTGTGTGTGTGTGTGTGTGTGTGTGTGTGTGTGTGTGTGTGTGTGTGTGTGCTTGATTGTGACAGGCTGTCCCGAGTGAATGAAACCAAACCGAGACTCCCTAAGTAACTAATGATCTTTGCAACGGAAGTGAATCAATCAAAACTATCTTTATCTGGACAATAACTTTATTCTAGAGCTGCTGTAAAGCCTAAACAATCTCTGTTACTGTAATCTCCTGTTATCACTGTAAAGCTGCTTTGAAAATCTATATTGTTAAAAGCGCTGTATAAGTGAAGGTGACTTGACACACACACACACACACACAGAGAGAGTGAGAGAGAGAGAGAGAGATGTGTGCCAAATAAATCTGACCAGTAGTTTTTTCTACTTATTAGAAAATAAGGGTTTCAGGAACTGCAAGTGTTGTAATATCCATGTCTGCCTTGCTTTTGGTAGTTTAAAGCCACTACCACTTGCTTTTTCCTTGATTAGCTTTCCAAACTGTGTCCTGAGCGTGGCCATTCTTGTTTGGACATCGTGTACTGTATAAACAATACCAGAAAACAAACAGCAACTTTAAAGCGAAGTGCCTTTTGTGGCATGATTAACTCAGCACCAGCAACAGCAGATGGTAGTAATTTTAGTACCTGGAAAGACTTGGTCGAAACAGTAGCACACCCCTCCAGCCAGTGCTTACCAAAAGGCAGAGCTGACTGCGCTGAGACAGGTACAGTTGGACAGTTTTCCTGAAGACTACATGCTGTTGAAGAGCGGTAAGCCTGTTCGTTCTAGCAGCCGCTTACTTTGTCTCTCCCCAGAGTTTGACGGAACCAGTGATTTAATGTTGGAGGACAATTAAGGCGGGTGGAAGGATTAGACCCAAGCACAGTACACCCTATTGTACTGGATTCCAGTCACCCTAACACTTGGCTACTCATAAAGGATAATGATACTCGCTTTTCCCATCCAGGACCAGAGCGAGTGTTTTCACAGTTCCGCCGAAATGTATGGATACTGAAAGGAAGAGAGGCAGTGAGAAAGCACCAGCGGACATGTCTTGAATGCTGCAAATTGAGGTCAAAGCCAGCCTCCCAGAAAATTGTTGATCTCCCTCCACCATGACTTCGGTTATTCAAGACTGCTTTCCATTCAACCGGAATGGACTGCTTTAGACCTCTTCTGGTCAAAGTAGGACGTCAGACGGAGACGTCGGACAGTGCACCTTGGGGTGTTGACATCCATAGATAGTGATGCCTTTCTCATGGCACTACGATGGTTAATAGGTCGCCGTGGGAAACCTGCAGAGTTATACTCTGACCAAGGCACCAACTTCCGAGGTGGTGAGAGAGAGCTTAAAGAAGCCTTCAGTCAAGATACCTTCAGGTTCGGAGTTTTGCCTCTAAATTTTTCTCAGGATACCCATCTCCACCCTCTAAAGACCTACTGTATTCAGTTCTTAATGTGAGTCAACCAACTAAAAGAGCAATATCAAAGATCTATGCATTAATTCTTGATGGCTTCCCTCATACATGGGACAAAATCAGGGCAGCGTGGGAAGGAGAGTTTGGAGAAATGATACCGGAAGACATATGGAAAAATACCATACAGTGTATACACACATCTTCTCTTTGTATTAGACATGGCTTGATTCAATTTAAGGTTGTCCACAGGTTGCATTACTCAAATGACAGACTGTCTAAATTATACCCTAATGTTGCACCAAACTGTCCTAGATGTCATTATTCTCCTGTTTCTTTGGGGCACATGTTTTGGTCATGTCCATCTTTGTATGATTTTTGGTCATCAATTTTTCAATCACTATCAGCTATATCTGGCGAAACACTGCAGCCTGACCCTTTGATAGCTATCTTCGGTGTAGCACGTGATGAGCTAAAGCTCTCCCACCTTCATAAAAATGCAATAGCTTATGCTTCATTACATGCCCGCCGTCTGATACTGTTGAAATGGAAGGCGAAAAACCCTCCCTCCTATGTCCATTGGATTAGAGAGGTGATGTTGGGATTAGCTCTGGAAAAGATTAGATATACAGTGCACGGCTCGGAGGGTAAATATGACAGAACCTGGTCACAGTTCATAATGCATATCAAGAGTTTGCCTTTTGCTTGACTCATTATTTTTCTTATTTGTTGGTAATTTAGTTTCTTGCTCTGTTTTCTGATCATTGTCCCTAGTCTCCTCAATGCCCGTATTCTGATTAAGAATTTTAATTTTTTTTTTTTTTTTTTTTTTGTATGCTTGTTTTCTTTTTTTTTTCTTTTTTGTGGGGATGCCACCTGGATGGGGGTGGGGGGTGGGGGGTGGAGTTCACACAACTTTTGTAATAAATGCTGAACTTATGTCAATGTTTTGTTGAAAATCATAAATAAAGTTGCAAAAAAAAAAAAAAAAAAGAAGCCTTCAGTCAGCTCAGCGGTGATCTACAACAGCAGCTAGTGAAGCAATGGATTAGCTTTCATTTCAATCCTCCAGCTGCTCCACACTTTGGAGGGGTGTGGGAACGAGAGATTCGTTCAGTAAAGGCGGCACTTTATACAACCCTGGGCTCAGTCACTGAAGAAGTGCTTTGAACCGTCTTCATAGAAATAAGAGGCCATCCTAAACTCCAAACAACTTGGTTACATTTCAACGGACATTGCTGATGTAGATCCAATCACCCCAAACTGCCTTCTGACGGGGTGGCCAGATGGTTCCCTACCCCAAGTCATATATCCAGTGTCTGAGCTCCCAGGAAGACGGAGATAGAGGCATTCACAAGTATTGTCTGACAGATTCTGGACGGCCTTCATAAAGTATTACTTACCTGTAAGTAAGGTACTTACCTTACCTGAAGGTCAGGGGAAAGTGGCAGAATCCATCAGCAGACATCAAACCCGGGACAGTTGTCATGCTTGTTGATTCATTCTGGCAGATCGGGAGAGTAGTAAATGTCTTTCCCAGGGCTGATAATTGAGTACGAACAGTCGAGGTACAGTGTGGCGAGCAGGACGAGGTCGAGGGCCGTGGGAGGACGGCGCGAGGCCGGTGGCGTGATTAGTGATGAGCCACACCTGCGAGCCGCACCGGTCTCGCATCTCTCACGGAGGAGCGGAGGCATAAAGGAGGAGCGACGATAGTGAAGAGCGAGAGAGGACAGGCCTGTGTTTTAGTTGATGTTTTGTTTTTGGTTTGTGTTGCCAGCAGTCGTCCGTGAGGGGCTGCTGGCTTTTATTTTAATTTTTGTATTTGTGTATTTATTTATTAAATATGTTTGAATGTTCGCCGGTTCCCGCCTCCTTCCTCCCATAACATCTAAACCCCGTTACATTGGTGCCGAAACCCGGGAGGAAGGAGGGACACGCTGTCGGAGAGCCCTCGCTGCTGGGAGGAATCGCGGTGCTGAGGAGGTCGGGCAGCACGAGGGAGCGTCGGCCGCCGATTGCTGCCCGAGGCGATGGTGCTGGATCGAAAGAAGATCAGGTGGGACGGAGAGCTCGCTGCCGTCCTCCTGGGTCGAGGAGGGATGGCTGCCATCCGCGAGGGAGCGGAGGAGTCGCTCCCGTTCGCCGTGGGCCGGAGCCTGTTGCCGTCGGCCATGATGGGGGCGGAGCAGGGGACGGGAGGCTCGCTGCCGGCTGCCCTCGACAGGAGGAGCCATCGCCGTCCGCCAGGAGGCGGAGGAGCGTCGAGCCGTCCCCCAACGGATGTCCAGTACCATCGCATGGCACCGCGAGTGAGTCTCTCAGCTGGTTGAGGGCCGAGCGGCAGTGTGTCCGGGAACCGGATCAAAGATTTTTTTTTTTTCTCTCTCCCCTCTCTCGTGTCTGTCGCTCCTCATGCTTCCGTCTCCTGTACTCTCGCCTCGTCTGTCCATACCCCCAGGTACCGCAGCCGCCGTGATCGGTCCCCCCGGGGAGGGGGGGGGGGGAGTAGGCGCAGCCTCGGTGGTACCCCCCGGCCTGCGAGGGGCGATGGGGGTATGTGGCGAGCAGGACGAGGTCGAGGGCCGTGGGAGGACGCCGCGAGGCCGGTGGCGTGATTAGTGATGAGCCACACCTGCGAGCCGCACCGGGGTCTCACATCTCTCACGGAGGAGCGGAGGCATAAAGGAGGAGCGACGATAGTGAAGAGCGAGAGAGGACAGGCCTGTGTTTTAGTTGATGTTTTGTTTTTGGTTTGTGTTGCCAGCAGTCGTCCGTGAGGGGCTGCTGGCTTTTATTTTCATTTTTGTATTTGTGTATTTATTTATTAAATATGTTTGAATGTTCGCCGGTTCCCGCCTCCTTCTTCCCATAACATCTAAACCCCGTTACATACAGATAAAGGACAAAGTCTACACAAGACCCATCGCTCGCCTGATTGTTCTGCCAGAGATTCGAGATGAAGGGGGTGACATCCACACTAGTGACTAATGGTAGACCATATGATGTCGGCCTTTCAATGGGGCAAATTTGAAATAAAATTTTGAGGCGGCTGCGTTTGGAAAGGCTGAGTCACGTGCGCATGCGCTACTTTCTGCCAGTCATCATCAGCAGAGAGCGTGACTAAGCAGAAGGTGCAAGCGGGACTGTGTGTGCAAAGGGTGCGTCAATAAACAAATGTAAGTTGACTGTTTACCAAGTTGACGATCAATGCTTGTCAAGTATGAGCCTTGATACAATGTTGTCCTTTTACAAAGTGATGCGTCTTTAAGAGAGATGAAGCCGTTTATCAATGCTGTCGAGTGTCAATGCGGGCGTGAATGTACCAATTATGTTCAGTGTTACTTTAAATTATTTATATTGCACCCAGTGTTTGATTGTATGTATGTATGTGATCATCACACTAATAGCTGAAACTCTTGTTATTTCAAGTTAAAGAACGCAATGTTTCTGATTATGTGCTGTTCATTTAAATCACTTCATAATTAGTTTCGGTTTTGAATGTTTTACCATTTCTGACCACTGCCTGTGTACTGCTGTGTTCTGTACAGCCAAAGGCTGTCAACAATAAACCTCCTTTGCATGGAACTGACCAAATCCAGTGTGTTCTGATCGACACCCCATAGAGGAATGCTAGAAATAAACCATAACCTATTATGGTCCAACCTTTTTTAGTCCTACTATCGAATATTAGTCGTATGCCATGTCAAATGGGTTTAGACCACCATGATGGCACAGCGTGCATTCATGCAACAATAATAATTATTGTGTAATATTTGACCAGTACTATCTGTACTATCAACTCAAGTAATGTAGATGTGTACTTTGTCCACCTCTGCACAATCTTGTACTTTGTACTTGTAAGTTGTTAAGGAGTGGTTGCTGTAATTCAGTCAAATCAAGTGAAGGTTCGTGTTCTCAGGCTGCTGGCATTTGAAGACAGATTACTTCACTGAAACAGTAGACATGTAAGTAACATTTTTCATAGATTTATTCACCATTAATAACATTCAATGTATAACAGTTTTAAAAATTAAAGTAAAAGCAACTCAGTTTGTGATCGTTTCATGATCTCAGTGAAAGTATTCAAGTCTTCCCGGATATAAAGTGCATCCGGAAAGTATTCACAGTGCTTCACTTTTTCCACATTTTGTTATGTTACAGCCTTATTCCAAAATTTATTAAATTCATTATTTTCCTTAAAATACTACAAACAATAGCCCATAATGACAACGTGAAAGAAGTTTTAGAAGAAAGAAGACATTTTTGCAAATGTATTAAAAAGAAAAAATTGGGGAAAAAATCACATGTACTTAAAGGATTCACAGCATTTTCTCAATACTTTGTTGAAGAACCTTTGGCACCAATTACAGCCTCAAGTCATTTTTTTTTTTTTGTATGATGCTACAAGCTTGGCACACCTAATTTTGGGCAGTTTCTCCCATTTTTCTTTGCAAAACCTCTCAAGCTCCATCAGGTTGGATGGGGAGCGTCTGTGCACAGCCATTTTCAGATCTCTCCAGAGATAATCAACCGGGTCCAATTCTGGGCTCTGGCCTGGCCACTCAAGGACATTCACAGAGCTGACCCGTAGAGTTACAGTCGGTGGCTTGGTCTGTGTCATTGTTTTCTTTGTTTTGCCCCTCCCTTGTTTCTCTTGGCATCACGCTATCCTTTTGGAGCATGTATGTGCTCTCTTTCTCTCTCTCTCTCTCTCTCTCTCTCTCTCTCTCTCTCTCTCTCTCTCTCTCTCTCAGGTAGATGCACCTGTTCGTGATTTGAGTGGCTGATTGATGGAGCTGCAGGCGGGCTGTCATGTGCCTTTTACTGAGGAGTGGCCTCCGTCTGGCCACTCTACCATACAGGCCTGATTGGTGGAGAGCTGCAGAGATGGTTGTTCTTCTGGAAGTTTCTCCTCTCTCCACAGAGAAATGCTGGAGCTCTGTCAGAGTGACCATCAGGTTCCTGGTCTCCTCCGTGACTAAGGCCCTTCTCCCCCGATTGCTCAGTTTGGCCGGGCGGCCAGCTCTAGGAAGTGTCCTTGTGGTTCCAAACTTCTTCCATAAACGGATGATGGAAAAATTTGCTGCAGATTTTTTTTTTTGTACACTTGATCAGTGATAGGGGTATCATGATCAGTGGTAACAGGAGGCACCTGAGCTCAATTTTGAGTGTCATGGCAAAGGCTATGAATACTTATGTACATGTGATTTTTTCCATTTTTATTTGTAATAAATTTGCAAAGATTTCAAACAATTTTCTTTCATGTTGTCATTATTTGTTTGTAGAATTTTGAGGAAAATAATTAATTTAATCCATTTTGGAATAAGGCTGTGACATTAGAAAATGTGGAAAAAGGGAAGCGCCGTAAATACTTTCCGTATGCACTGTATGTTGTGCCATTTGAAGAAATATATGTAATTTTCTCTCTTCACAGTTCCTGCTTAAACATGGAGGCAGCAGATATTTTATGTGATTCGCTCTTCCGCTGGCTGGAGAACCGAAAGGAATGTGCAGGAAAGCTGTTGGAACTGGCACAAGAGCTGGAAAATGTTCATCAGCGCAGCAACATCGCTCAGGTGGTCGGAGCTGCCACATCTGTGCTCTCATTATCTGGAGCACTGCTTGCCACTATCTTGACAGGAGGTCTGGCCAGCCCTCTATTGGCTGCTGCAACAGCAGGCACTTTAGTCAGCGTCACTTCCACATTGGTAGAGGCAGGTTTGTCCAGCAGTACCTTTAATAAAGCTACCGAATTAATTAAGGAAGATGAGAAGGCTGGCACGAACATTCAGAAGCAACTGCGAGATCTGAAGGACAGGTGTGGAGGAGCGCCGCTCGGGACTCATGCTGATGAGTTAGACTGTGAGGTCACCACTCAACTTATGCGTGCTCTGGCCAGAAGGAGTAATACTCCCGTACCCCTAGACTTTCTCAGAGGTTTCAACAGGGCCACGTTCTTTCGTCACATGACACCTGGTGGACTGGCTCCAGCCGAGGCCACGCGCTTTATTTGCCAAGCTATGAGACTCGTTAGTTCCTCTGTGATCACGAGTAGCCTGAAGGTGTCAGCCAAAGAAATGGTGAAGAACATCGAACTCATTGGCATTAAAGCTGCTGCTAAAGCAGGATCAAGGGTATCAAGGGCTTTCTTTTCTCAAGCATCCCATTTTAAGAAAATTGCAAAAAATGAACAATATGAAATATTCACTGCATTGCTCTTATGTTAGACAGTGATTTTGTGATTGTGACTTTCTTTCTAGGCACTGGGTGTGATTGGTTTAGGCATGTGTCTGTACGACCTGATTGTGAAGAGTGAAGAACTTGTAAAGGGCAATCGGGTCACAGAGGCCAGCAAGTTCTTACGGGATTCAGCCAGAGAAATACTAGAAGGCCAACAAAAGCTAAAGGAACAGCTGGATGCAATGCAGTAGGATATTTTATTTTCTAAACATTTTGGTATCTCTTTACAATAAGGTTCATTAGTTAACATTAGTTAATGTATTAATTAACATGAACTAACCATGAGTGTGAAGGACCAAGCAGTCAAGGGCAAAGAATGCAGGTTCCCTTTCGAGGGAACTCGCACTGCGTCGTTGAAAATGACTCTTTGGGGACGCTCCCTTAGCGTGCGCCTCTGAAGTATGAATGAAACTATTCCAATCCTGATTGGTGTTGCGTCATGACGTAACATGTGACGGCATAACCGGATGCATAAAGTGACGCTGGCACAAACACACATTAGCTTTCGCTCTTCAGCAAGCGCTCTCTGTGAAACTGTCTGTCTGAAATCTCGCGTTTGTCGAGGCAGCGCTTAGATTACGAGTCTGCAAAAAAAGGGACACACACGATCTGTGAAATAATACTGTTTGGGTGCGAGGCATTCACAATCAGCTCCTGAGGGTGCTGGCAGTGTTCACTGAGAAATATATCGGCGCGCGTGCAATTCGTGCGCTGTTGAATGTTTCAACCTCGCACCTGATGACTTTCTTCTCGAGGGATGAAAGCCAAATATATTGTAACGGCTCGAATCTCGCGTTTGCCGAGGCAGCGTGTAGATTACGAGACCCTATAAATAAATATTAAAACAGTATTGTCTGGTGATTATGGCTGCATTCAATTCTATGAATTAAAATGATGGAATTGAAATGATGGAATATATTATCTGACTTTAAGAAGTTAGATATTTTAATTCAACCTACCATCCAGACCGTGTTTCACTTATCGAGTGTTTTTGGCTGCATTTAATTATGAAGAATTAAAATGATGAGCAGCGAACGTCGAAAATCGTTTAAGATTTTTCTCTGCTGGTCCTCCGCTTCAGGGTATCGAAAATGAGACGAAGATGGCTGTCCCCCCCGTGGAGGGATGAGCAAGAATCGCTCCTCGGCGGAGCCCTCAGGAAATCGATGTTTGTGCAGCTTCGATGTTTGCGAAACCCAAAGAGTCTCCCCTCTGGGGGAGCCCTCAGGAAATCGATATCTGTATCCCGCCGTAAAGTGCGCTTCGGGCCACAATGATTTCCAGCGAACGCACACCGTGGCGTTCACCCCAAACGCTAGCAATAGGGCACCGTCTATGGTCACAAAATCTTTCTCGACTTTTTCCTGCCGGTCCTCCGCTTCAGGAGGTCGAGAATAGTGCTCGAAAAACACCCGAGGTCAGTCTCGAGGGGCTGGTTCCCATAGTAGATTTTGTAGAAGAATGGCAATGCCTTCCGAATATATCTATATGGGTCCTGAATATTATAAAATATGGGTAAAGACGGCAGTTCGGTCACCGACCTCCCAAGTTTGCTGGGGTGGTACCGACTGCAGTGGTTCCAGAACAGGCTCGGGTTATGGAACAAGAGGTACATAACTCTACTGGTCAAAGGGGCCATATAAATTGTTCCCCTACCAGAGAAAGAGTCCGGGTTTTACAGCCAGTACTTTATAGTTCCAAAGGAGGATGGCGAGCTGAGGCCGATTTTAGATTTGAGGCAGTTGAATCATTCTCTGAGGAGATTCAGGTTCAAGATGCTCACTGTTCCCATCATCGTGAATCAAATCAGATCCGAGGATTGGTTTGTCACGATAGATCTAAAAGACGCCTATTTTCATGTCTCCATCCTTCCATGTCATAGGAGGTTCCTGAGGTTCGCTTTCGGGGGCGAAGCGTACCAATATCGGGTTCTTCCGTTAGGCCTTGCACTCTCTCCCCGCACGTTCACTAAGTGTATGGATGCAGCTCTGGCTCCACTGAGGCTTCAGGGCATCCGTATTCTGAATTATATCGATGACTGGCTCATATTGGCCCAGTCTCGAGATATGGCAATTCGGCATCGAGATGTCGTTCTTGGCCACATTCAGAAATTGGGGTTGAGACTCAACACTAGGAAAAGTGTGTTAAAACCAGCTCAGCAAACTACTTTTCTGGGCATAGTATGGAATTCGGTTACGATGCAGGCACGTATGTCTCCCGCACGTGTCGAAATCCATCCTGACCATGGTGTCAGGGATAAAGCTAGGCCAGGCCATCACTGTAAAGCAATTTCAAAGACTGCTGGGCCTCATGGCAGCGGCATCCAACATAATTCCTTTGGGCCTTCTTCACATGAGGCCCCTTCAGTGGTGGCTCAAAGCCAAGGGATTTTTCCCCCAAGGGGAATCCATTCCGTATAATAAAGGTTACGAGTAGATGCCTTCGTTCCTTATTAATATGGAAGAAATCTTGGTTCTTGTCCCAAGGGCCAGTATTAGGGGCGTCATGTCGCCGGAAAACCATTTCAACAGACGCTTCCCTCACTGGCTGGGGCGCGGTTATTGGTCGCTTTGCCAGGGTCTGTGGTAGGACCATCATCATTCTTGGCATATAAATTGCCTAGAAATGTTGGCTGTGTTCAGGGCTCTGAGGAGTTTCCTCCCAGACATCAAAGGTTACCACGTCTTGATACGTTCGGACAATACATCAGTGGTAGCGTATCTGAACCGACAAGGGGGACTCAGATCGCGCCCTCTATCCAGATTGGCGCATCAGATTATTTTAGGGTCCCAAGGGAAAATATTATCTATAAGAGCAAAATATG
Source organism: Abramis brama (assembly GCA_022829085.1). Classification (NCBI taxonomy): domain Eukaryota; kingdom Metazoa; phylum Chordata; class Actinopteri; order Cypriniformes; family Leuciscidae; genus Abramis; species Abramis brama. Next base: position 37,818,603 of record CM040778.1, on the reverse strand, counting down.
TCCCGGGGGTTCAGAATCAGGGAGCAGACATCCTGTCGAGGCAGGGGCTGAGGCCCGGGGAATGGAGACTCCATCCAGAGGTGGTGGAGCTGATATGGCAGAGGTTTGGACCAATGGAAGTGGATCTTTTGCGTCTCGAGGGACTTCCCACTGTCCACTTTGGTTCTCCCTCACTCATCCAGCCTCGCTGGGGTTGGATGCCATGGTACAGGCCTGGCAGAGGCTTCGCCTGTACGCTTTTCCCCCGATCGCTCTGCTCCCGGGAGTCCTGGAGAGGGTCCGTCAGAAGGGCATCAGTCTTCTTCTGGTAGCCCCGTTTTGGCCGGCCCGAGTATGGTTTTCGGACTTAATTTCACTCCTGATAGCTCCGCCAGGGCAGATTCCTCTGAGGAGGGATCTGTTGTCTCAGGCGGAGGGCACTATATTCCATCCTCGCCCAGAGCTGTGGAAATTGTGGGTCTGGCCTTTGAGGGAGCTCAGTACCTAGATGCTGTCCATCATCTGGGGTGGTCGAAACCATACTTATCTCTAGGGCTCTGTCTACTAGGAGATTATATGGCCTCAAGTGGAATGTTTTTTCCACTTGGTGTAGAGAACATGAGTTAGGTCCAGCTAACTGCCCAGTGGCTTCAGTTCTGGACTTTCTTCAAGATCGTTTCTCTACGAATTTCTCCCCGCCCACACGTAAGGTGTACGTGGCTGCCATTGCGGCGTTCCATGCACCACTGAGTGTTGGGCCTTTGGGGAGGCACCAACTGGTCATACTATTTCTCCATGGTACATAGAGGATGAGACTGACAGTCAGGTCCAGGGTTCCTTCCTGGTACCTGGCGGTGGTTCTCGAAGGGCTATCCCTGGCTCCCTTCGAATCCCTTCAGTCGGCTTTGCCTAGGACCTCACGTTCTAGATAGCCTTTCTCTTAGCTACTTCTTATAAAGAGACTGGGAGACCTCCAAGCCCTGGCATTAACGCCAGCTTGCTTGGGGTTTGCCCCGGCGGAGTTAAGGCCATCCTGCATCCGAGACCCAGCTATGTGCCTTAAGTGCAATTTAACATGGCTAGGTCCATGGTCCTGCAAGCATTTCATCCTCCACCACATGTGTCGGCAGAAGAGAAGAGGTTCCTTGCTCTGCCAGTCAGAGTTCCGAGTATTACCTTGAGAGGTCCTCTTCTTGGAGGAGGTCGGACTTACTGTAGTGTGTTTCGGGTCACCTAATGAGGGGCTCTCGGCTAAACAAACCATAAGTAGGCCTACAAGGTGCGCAATTTGCCTTCACCTTTGGCCGTAAGGGCTCATTCTACTAGAGGCATGGTGTCCTCTAGAGCCCTCCTCTCGGGAGTGCCCCTCCAGGAGATCTGTGAGGCAGCTGGTTGGGCTACCCCACACACTTTTATCAGCTTTTTTTAGTCTGCACCTTCCTAGTACGCCTGGCGCACATGTGCTCTCGTCCTAGCTGGGTGCCTGAGATCAGTTTCACTCTAGGGCAGGCCTTTTCTCGGTGCGTGGCCTAGTGGGCATTCGTTCCCCAAAGAGTCGTTTTCAACGACGCAGTGCGAGTTCCCTCGAAAGGGAACGTCTCGGGTTATGACTATAACCCTTGTTCCCTGAGAAGGGAACGAGACACTGCGTCGTCCTGCCACGCCCCTCAATGCCTGAGAGCGGCTTGCTTCATCGCTAGGCTAATGTGTGTTTGTGCCAGCCTCACTTTTATGCATCCGGTTATGCCGTCACATGTTACGTCATGACGCAACACCAATCAGGATTAGAATAGTTTCATTCATACTTCAGAGGCGCACGCTAAGGGAGCGTCCCCAAAGAGTCGTTTTCAACGACGCAGTGTCTCGTTCCCTTCTCAGGGAACAAGGGTTATAGTCATAACCCGAGACGATTTCCAAACAAAGAAAATTATTTATTAAATGCCAAACAACGTTAAAAATTAAATTACTTGAAAACAGAAAAAAAATAAAGTCAGGTCTGGGCCCATAAAACTGAACAGAACCAAACTTAACAATAATCAAACCAACTAAGCAAACCAAACTAAACAAAAAGCATGACCTCCCAAATGACACACATGGGGAACATATACACAAAGGACTAGTCCATTACACATACACAGGGAATAACACAAACATCACTTAACACAATTAAAATAAATAAAGTAATTAACTTCAGAAATATGAAATAAGAAATTAGTCATAAACAAAGTAATATACCCAAAGAATTATAGTCAACAAAATATACATAACATTATAATAATAAAATCAAACGTACAATTAATCCTGCACCCCCAGCTAATTGGCAGCATGGATTAGCCCAACTAAACAAAATGGTGGCCACTAACGCCAGCCGGCCGGACCTCCACCGAAGCGCTGCGTCCCAGACAGCGCCAAACCTCCGCTCTTCCCACGTAAGCAACTTAAACTCAAAGGAAATAAACATTAACAATATTCTAAATAATAACTAGAAAGTGTGCACCCAAACTAGTAATTTATGGCAGAAAACAAATTAAAAATAAAAGTGAAAATGAACCAAATTATCTGTCATTATTAAGAAATACATATATGGCATGATCTGTAACCAAGGTTTCTGCAACAAATGTTTAATCATGAAATACTAAAAATAATCCCAAATAATGTGTAATCAACCCAGAAAGAAGGATTCATGTATGCATGGGTTCTCATTTACCGTCCTTTTGAGTGGCCACGTCATTGGCCATCACAATGAGCAATACATTTGTAGCAGTATTTCATAATCTTTGTTAATGTTAGTTAATAAAAATTCAGTCGTTCATTGTTTGCTCATGTTAGTTCACAGTGCTTTAACCCTCTGGGGACCAAGCTGTTTTTGGGGTCCTTGAGATGTTCTGACATGCCTTGACATTTGTGCTTTTTTCAGTTATTTATAAACATGTTAATGGCAAAGGTGTAAATTCACTCTATATAGCACAAACAGGGCTACCATAATATGCGAGCAACGTGTATGTAGATGTTTGTATTTTTAAGAGAATAATGTTTATGCGTGGTTATTGGAAAAAATAAAAATGAAAGTTGCTGAATTAAGACCACAAAACACATATTAAATATGTGTCCACAAGACTTTTGACTAATGGATGTTGTCCCGTTGAGTTCTAGCTTCAAAATGATGTGAAAATAGTCTTGCAAAAAAAAATACATTGATTTAAATGGTGTAAAACAGGTTTTGCTTGGAAAGCCAATATGCGAGGAGGAGGAGTAGTTTACACCTTAGATTACAATGTCCCACCCACTCTGCATAATGACTCTGCCTAATGAGCCATTCATTCAGGTGTGACACTGACTGAGCCACAATGCAAGGACAAAAGATGTATTTAGACTTAAATTGACCATTTAAGATTTCGCTTACATCTCTCTTGTAAATATGTTTTGCTATTTTATTAAAAATGTTACAATTACAACAATAATTACAATTTCAACAATATTTCAATTGTACTCTTTCTTTTTAAAAAAAAAAAAAAAAAAGATTATAGGCCTACATTTTATCATATGTATTCATTAGTTTGAATATAGCCAACATTGGAACATCTAACATCTTAGTCTATGACTTTATTTTTGACAAAAATAGTATTTTATATATACATATATATATATATATATATATATATATATATAACGTTAGATATGAGCAGAAATTGCTAAACAAAAGCTTATTTGATGTGGCAGTATATTCTACAGTAGCCTAAAAACTGTTTAATACGTTGCTTATACAAATATATTTTATTTCAACATATTTCAGTCGATTTTTACTCATCTCAGTAGGCTATAGCAAAGCAGTTTATTCTTTCACACACAGACGCGCGATTCATATTTAGGCTAAACAGTCTTTACAAATATGTACCCTTCATTCATCTCACAGAAAGGCGAGTCATATTATAGAAATGCGATTCATCTTTTTGCGGTTTACATAGGCCTACACTAACGTTATTCCATAACGTTATTCCACATCAACACTTGAGAAAAGAAAACAGCCTACCTCACTCCTCAGCGAGATCTGCTCCTCATATCAGGAGATATTGCTCCTCATATCAGCACTGTTCTGAGGAATCTTTTCTCCATAAGGTAGGCTATATTATGCCTCACTCGCGGCGCTTTGTTTACAGCTGATGTGGGGGCGTTTCACAGACTGAAATGGTTCTCAGAATTTGCATTTGAATAGCACACGCTCTCCGGGGAGTGGTCAAATTACTTTTAAATGGCTCGTAATGAGCTCGACTGGAGTCGCTCTCTTTTTATACAGATTACAGAAGCTGAGAATATTTGTTTTTTATATAAATTACTTCATTTAAAAGATGCGATCTCAAGCTTTATGCCCGTGGGTCTGTTTGCCTATTTGACTGAATTTTCGCGGAGTTATAGATCATTTTCGAACGCGTTTCAAATGGGAGTTTACTGACAGAGAGAAGGCAGAAATCGCATCATGTTCATTTTTCTTTATTTGTCAAAAAGCAAAACACTTTATTTTTATTGTGAGTATACAGAAAAAAAATAGAAACTGAACAGGATCGATTGATGTATTACACGGAAATGAAAGATCAAAATTAACAGAGCATTAAGTGTTTATTTTTCATTGCTAAAAAAAAAAATGAGCAAAACGCGCGGGCACGTTTTTGGTCCCCAGAGGGTTAACTAATGTCACCAAATACAATCTTTGATTTTAATAATGTATTAGTAAATGTTGAATAAACATTAATAAAGATAGATGCTGTAGAAGTGCAGTTCATTATTAGTTCATGCTAACTAATTTAGTAAACGTCCTGGTTGCATATGCAACCCACCGTTCCCTGAAGGAGGGAGCGGAGGACGTAGTCGACGTCGACTGAATGGGATCACGCTAGGGAGCCTATCTTCTTCGAGCATGCTTGAACGAGCCAATGCGCGCAATGGCGATGTGAACATATGTAATGTCACTGGGATGACTCCAGCCTAACAGGGGGAAGGATCAACCAAACAGTGACGGCAGAAACTCTGCCAAGGGAAAGACACAGGCTCACTGGAGGGAGTTGTACCGTGGAAAATACACACATGGGATCATCGTAGGATCACAACATATGGACCCAGCCTAAAACAAGTTCCACCAATGCATACGAGTGGTAGGCCTAGCATCGGACGCTCCGCCACGTCCGAGCCGCAGGGGGTATGGAGGAGCTCAACAGGGTTTGGTTAAGGGGAACTCTACTGGAGCAAAAGATGGCGCACGTATCCAGTCCATAGGAGGGGAATGGCGCAGCAAGCCGACACAACGAGCGGGGCTACGGTGTTAGCTAGCTTCTATGTGAAGAGAGTACACGAGAAGCAACCGGCTCGACACGTAGGCTATATAATCTAGCGAACGTGTTAGGTGTCTCCCAGCCCGCAGCTCTACAAACATCTGTAAGCGAGGCACCTTGCACCAACGCCCAGGAAGCGGCTACACTCCGAGTGGAGTGAGCTCGCAAACCTGGGGGACAAGGTACACCTTGGGACTCATACGCCAAGATGATGGCATCCACTATTCAGTGGGCCAACCTCTGCTTTGAGACAGCCTTTACCTTCTGCTGGCCTCCATAACAGATGAAGAGCTGATCTGAGGTCCTAAAGCTTTGTGTTCTGTCAACATATATCCATAGGGAACGGACTGGACAGAGAAAAGCTAGGGCTGGGTCTGCCTCGTCCGGGGGCAGCGCTTGCAGCTTCACCACCTGGTCCCGAAACGGAGTGGTAGGAACCTTGGGCACATATCCAGGCCGGGGTCTCAGTACGAGATGAGTGTTAGCCGGCCCGAATTCCAGGCACGATTCGTCATCCAAAAATCATGCAGGTCCCCTACCCTCTGGATGGAGGCCAAAGCGAGCAGGAGAACTGTTTTTAAAGACAGAACTTTTAACTTAGCTGTCCGCAGTGGCTCAAACGGAGATCTCTGCAGTGTAGTAAACACCAGAGACAAGTCCCAAGAGGGTATAGAGGGGGGACGAGGGGGATTTAATTTCCTCGCACCCCTCAGGAACCTGACGATCAGGTCATGCTTTCCAACGGATCTCCCATCCACTGCATTGTGATGTGCGGCAATTTATTTATTTATTTATTTAATTTATTTATTTAAATAAAATATACAGCCCACGCTCCAACCCCTCTTGCAGGAAAGAAAGCACGGCACGGATCAAGCAATTTCAGGGGTCTTCACGATGAGAAGAACACCATTCAACGAATAGGTTCCACTTTAAGGCGTAAGCGTACCTTGTAGATGGCGCTCTCGCAAAAGTAATTGTGTCTACGACTGACTGTGGTAGATCACCTAGAACCATAGGAGGAGGTGACGAGCGAGTTGCGACATGCGACTGGGTTGTAGACCACCTTGAAGGTTGATGTATGCAGCGGCCGCAGTGTTGTCCGTACGGACCAGTACATGCTTGCCGAGCAACAATGTTTTAGGCGTCTCAAATCATGGTGCACTGCAAACAACTCGAGGCAGTTGATGTGCCAATGCAGTTGGGGGCCCGTCCAGATCCCCGCCACTCCATGCCCGTCGAACGTGGCCCCCTGTTGGAGGCATCTGTGAAAACCACAGCATGTCTGGACACCTGTTCTAGGGCCACTCCGGCCCAGAGAAACGAAGGGTCTGACCACAGGCTGAGAGTTTTGCGGCAGGCTGGGGTGATTCTCACCTGAAACATGCCACTGTGCCACGCCCCCCTCGGGACTCGGTCTCATATGAAGCAGGCCGAGTGGTATTACTATGGCTGCGGCTGCCATATGCCCCAGGAGCCTCTGAAAATGTTTCAGTGGAACCGCTACTCTGCTCTTGAGCGTACTCAGGCAGGTCAGCAATGACTGGACACGTTCCTCTGTGAGGCATGCTGTCTGTTGAACCGAGTCCAGCTCCATACCGAGAAAAGAGATCCTCTGCACGGGGGTGAGTCTCTTTTTCCAGTTGACCCGAAGACCCAACTGGCTGATATGTTGGAGCAAGACATACCTGTGTTCGCACAACTGTTCCCGAGACTGAGCTAGTATTACCTAGTCGTCGAGATAGTTTAGAATGCGAATGCCACGCTCTCTCATAGGAGCAAGGGCTGCTTCCGCGAGGTCTGAGTGTGCGAGGCAACACTTACCTGACTCCACTGGTCGGCAGGGGTTACGGGAGAAGGCGTACTCGGGTCCTCGAACCGTACCCGGCTGCTGGCTGGTGACACAAGAAGGGACCGAGGGGTGCAAGGCTTTACAGGGTCGCACACCGCCAGTCTGACCTTCTTGGGGCCCAGGGAACAGAGGAAATTGGTCTTGTGACAATTGGGGTACCACTGGACACCGGAGAGCCAGTGGCAGAATGGTAATCGTCTGAAGAGCTTGTTCCCCCGTCCCCGGGCAGCCTGTATCAGGGACGCTTAGTCTTACAGTGGCCACCTGGCTTGGCAGTGACTGATACACGCTGGGCGGCCTGCCTGCGGCTCGCTCTACGCTGAGGCCTGGGTGAAGGCTGCTGCTGTAGGCCAGAGGGAGCGGAAGCGGCGGCAGGGGGGTGCCCTCGGCGACGAGCAGGCAGAGGATCTGCCACAGGCGGCGGGGTGATGGCAGCAGCGGCCCGCCGGGGCAAGATGTGTTGGATTGCCTCCGACTGCGCCTGGGCGGTAGAGAACTGTTGGGTGCAGCTCTCCACCATGTCGCCGAACAGCCCAACCTGGGAAATTGGGGAGTCCAGGAACCGAACCTTGTCCACATCCAGTAAATAGACCAGGTTGAGCCAATTGTGGCGCTCCTAGACCACCAGGGTGGATATTGCTAGGCCGACCGCGCAGGCCGCAACGCTTGTGCTCTGAGGAGCCAAGTCTTTTGCGGTGCGGAGCTCACTGGTGAGCGCACAGCCTAGACTACCCTCGTTTATGTCCATGAGTGCTTTGGCCTGGTAGACCTGAAGCAACACCAGGGCATGCAAAGAGGAAGCGGCTTGCCCACAGAGGCCACATTCAAGATGTGTCAGAGCGTTGCTTTCCATTTTGTCCAGGTTTATATGTCCTTGGAGACCCATCTTTTTTAAGCCCGGATGTAGAGACAACTGAATGAATTCAAATAAGTATTATGATTGGGAGACAAATTATGAGAAGCTGGTGGCTGCCAGGTTCGCCATCTTTTCAAGTATGAGTTACAGAATTGGGCAAAGTTTGCGCTTATGAAGGAATGGCATACAGATTACTTGATAAAAATGAGGTCTATAGGACAAAGTAGGGCAGATATCGTCTCGGTTACGTATGTAACCCTCGTTCCCTGAGTACAGGGAACGGAGACGTGTCGTTGGGGGAGTTCCCTGACGAATTGGGATCACGCTAGGGAGACCAATTGCTTACGAGTGAATTAAAACGAGCCAATGAAATTTGGCATGCAGGATTTGCATTCCTCAGCCCGCCTACCAGCGCGGGTATGAAAAGGCGGAAGCAACACATGCATAGTGCTTTTCGCTGAGGAGCCGAACGGGGGGGGGGGGGGGGTGGGGGACGACGTTGCGGAAGCCCAGCCTGCCTGAGGAAGGGCTGGAATACACATATGTACTAACCCATTGGGGTAGTGAAACATATGGCAGTCCCTGAGGTGGTCCCAATCCAATGGAAGTGGGAGCGTACTCAACAGGGACAACAGAACGAGTCTGTCAAGGGGAAGACACGGCTGAACTGCACGTGGCATCATGGGTCACCGTAGAGACCACTGGACAAAACACCCAGTCTACTAGCAACTCCTACTAGAGGTAGCAGACCTGGCGCCAGGCGGTCCGCCACGCCTGGCACCGGAGGGGTGATGGAGGAACTCACGAGGCTCACCAACGTAGGGCGCCAACGGAGCAAAGGACGCATGTATCCGGCCGAGGCACAGAGTGGCGTAGCAAGCCGACACAACCTATTCCCTCGCACCACTGGCCGTAGCAAGTACTCGGGAGGAAACAGGTTCCACACGTAGGCTATAGAATCTAGCGAACGTGTTCGGTGTCACCCAGCCCGCAGCTCTACAGATGTCTGTCAGCGAGGCGCCTTGAGCCAAAGCCCAGAAAACGGCAACACCTCTAGTAGAGTGAGCGCGCAATCTGGGAGGACAAGGCTCACCCAGAGACTCATATTCTCGGATGATAGCATCCACTAACCAGTGGGCTAACCTCTGCTTGGAGACAGCCTTCCCCTTCTGCTGGCCTCCATAACAGACACAGAGCTGATCTGAGGTTCTGAAGCTTTGCGTTCTGTCAATATAAACACGCAAGGCGCGGACGGGACAGAGAAAAGCTAGGGCTGGGTCTGCCTCCTCCTGGGGCAGCGCTTGCAGGTTCACTACCTGGTCCACGAAGGGAGTGGTAGGAACCTTGGGCACATATCCGAGCCGGGGTCTCAATACAACATGAGAAAGGCCCGGCCCGAACTCTAGGCACGATTCGTCGACCGAAAAAGCCTGCAGATCCCCGACCCTCTTGAAAGAGGCCAATGCTAACAGGAGCGCTGTCTTAATGGACAGGATATTAAGCTCTACTGGCGACAAAGGCTCAAAAGGAGGACTTTGAAGAGCTCTAAGTACCAGAGCTAGGTCCCAAGAAGGTACAGTGTGCAAAACATGGTGGATTTAACCTCCTAGCACCCTTAAGGAATCTGATGATTAGGTCGTGCTTTCCCAAAGACTCACCTTCTACTGCATCGTGATGTGCGGCTATTGCAGCGACATACACTTTGAGGGTGGAGGGAGACAGCCTTCGCTCCAACCCATCTTGCAGGAAGGAAAGCACGACTCTGATCGGGCAAGTTCGGGGGTCCTCCTGACGGGAGGAACACTTTTCGACGAACAGGTTCCACTTCGACGCATAGAGGCGCCTCGTAGAGGGGGCTCTAGCGGAAGGGATGGTGTCTACCACTGCTTGTGGCAGGCCATCTAGAACCACCGCATCCTGTCAGGGGACCAGACATGGAGTTTCCAGAGGTCTGGACGCGGGTGCCATAGAGTGCCCCGTCTCTGAGAAAGGAGGTTCTTTCTCAGAGGAATCGGCCAAGGAGGGGCTGTCGCGAGGAGCAGGCAGGACATCGATCTCTTCCCACAAGACAGGGGCACCCACTGACCGCACACGGGTGAAGTGGACGCCCCTGAACTTGGGAGGCCGGCGAGCAAACTGAATTGCATAGCCGAACCGAATGGTGCGGATGAGCCATCGGGACGGACCCGGAAGCGCGAGCCAGGCTTCCAGATACCGTCTCAACAAACCCACCCGAACCACCGGCGTACCCGCGGAGGGGCAGCGAGGTGGAAGACAGGGACCCGGCTCTGGTGGCATTGTAGCGACCGAGAGCGGGGTCTGGGCGTTTTAACTTGACACCAACCTGCTTCCACCTGTGGGCAGACGGCAGAGAAGGCCCGTGGGCATTCTGCTGCGGGCTGCCCGGTGACGAGGGGAGGGGGAGAGACGAGGAACGAGGCCCTGACTCCTCTTGACCTGGTCTCTGCGCCTCCGGGCCCAGCTGCAGACAGGAGCGACGCAGCCGAGGCTGCGTCACTGCTATCCGCGAGCTGGGGAGAGGGGAACGGGAGTGGCGCCGTTCGGGGGCGGAGCACACTGCCATTCTGACCCTCTCGGACGGAGGAGACTGGTCTTACTGGTCTGCCAGACTCAACCGTGAGGGGAAACGAGGAGCGAGGCCCGGGGGCATCGAGTCCTGGTTTCCACCTCCTCACCCAGCGAGAGACGAGAGTGACAAGGCCGTAGACCTCACTGTCATCTGAGCACTGGGGCCCGTGAGTGACTCAGAGGAAGTGGACTGCTCAAACTTTGGGTACCGCTGACTGGATGACCAGCGGCGGAACAGAAATGAAATTCTCCACCCGGCCCTCCCCCGGGGGAAGGAGTGGTGATGACACGCACTCCCGAAGAGCAGACATCACATACTCCGGGTCGCTCCTCTCAGGGTCGTTGCCCTTCCCTTTGCTGGGGGGGAAACGAACTCCGGCGGGCTGGTTTTGAGGCGCTTCTGGACCACAGTGTGGACATCGTCTGACCGAGGGCCAGCGCCGAGACTAATCACGGTCAGTCACTAAGCGCAGCTCCACCCCGAATCAGAACTACCCACGTGCACTGAATGTGCAGGGGTAGTGAGAGAGGAAAAACTTCTGCAGATTTAGGCATATTTGGCTTACCATATTGGCACCAAAATGCTTCCATACTGCCAAAAATTTTCACACGCATCCAGGCACTTTAGACCCAGGAAGTGTGGCTGTCAAGTCTGAAACTTCAGCACGAGAACACACCATTACAGTAGGAACTCAGCATCATTTTCAGAGAATAACAGCGATCATGGCCGTCAACCAGGCATGCAAGACAGTGAACGTGGCCATCGCCTCGATGACACACGGCACGCTGAGCGTTCAAGCCCTCAGGCAGGATGAACAACGTGCCGATGTGGTCATGCTCTCATGTAGAGAGCACAAACCACCCACGAACAGAGTCTCATCATGTTTGCGATTGAGTGAGTAAGTGGAGTGAGTGGTTCGTGCTCACTGTAACCCTCAGATCACCAATGTTATTCGCCAAAGTAGCCCTCCTCTGGTGCACCAGAAGAGAAACTAGATCGGGAAATAAGCAAAGGGACTCACCTCATATAGGCACGCGAGTCTTGATCTTGACCGCGCATCTTGAGCGCCGAATGACGCGCGCTGGGTTGCCGTGACAACCCGCACTGTCAACCGGCGCTCGACGGCACACGGCACGCTGAGCGGCTCGAGCCTTTAAAAAGGGGAGACGAACAACGTGCCGACGTGGTCATGCACTCCTGAGAGAACATGAACCACCCACGAACGTAGTCTCACACACTGATTAGGCATGTGAAACAATGAACGTGGCCGTCAAATGAGGACAGGAAACGATCGCATCCAGAAACACACGAGTGAAACGTCATCCTGAAAAGGACACGATCTTCACTCGTGTTGCTCTTTCAGGAAGAAAGTACTCTCTTTATTGTGCTGAAGCACACAGGGGACCCAACGCGGCAACACAGCGGGGAAACTGCAAGCCCGCTCAACCGTTTACCAGCTGTGAAAACAGCTTTTGAATTAACAGTGTAGACGCAGCCGGCAGACAGAAAATCGCGCGGTCGCTGAAACGCCGTCACGCCAACACAGAGAGATCCCTTCCCGAAACAGCAGACTCGTAGAGCGTAAGATAGATAAAATCTTAAAGCTCATTCACTCAGAGATGACATAACCGGTCGGCTCCGAAGCTAAAAAGCACTATGCATGTGTTGCTTCCGCCTTTTTATACCCGCACTGGTAGGCGGGCTGCGGAATGCAAATCCTGCATGCCAAATTTCATTGGCTCGTTTTAATGCACTCGTAGGTAATTGGTCTCCCTAGCGTGATCCCAATTCGTCAGGGAACTCCTCCGACGACACGTTGGAGTTCCCAGGACGAAAGGGAACTGACATTTATTGAGGGTATAGGATGATGATGGGGAGACACAATATAAGAGTTGCTTTAATGTATCCGGTGAATAACTCTTTGACATTGCTATTTTAATTTAAGCATTACTTTTTGCACATTTATTTATGTATTTGTATTATTTATATATATTTGCGTTTTTTTCTTTTTTTCTTGCAGATGTATTGTAGCAATCTTCATGCAATTGTACTGACACAGGGTTAATGGGTGGGTAATTTGGGAGGATACAATTATGTTTGGAGAATAAATGTACTGTTTTGTCAATCCGAAAGAGAAAATAAAAAGTGTGAATCATAAAAAAAAAGAGATTGTACAGTGCTGCAATATTGAAACCGCAAACAATAATGAAGGTCTAAAGGTAACTGACTCGCTCTACAACTTTTCTCATTACAGTGAAATCATCCAAAAATTGTTCAGACTGAAGAGGATCATCGAGAACATGGGGGGATATTCTCTCAGCATGACTGAAAATGGACAGAACATAATGGCGTATATCATGGGAACATGTACAGACAATGAAGTTGTCTCCTGGCTTCAGGGATTAACTCATCAGATTCAATTTGTGAATCTTCTAAGATTTTTTCTGGAGAGGTTGGGTCCCATTCTTGAGGATTTGACAAAGCCTGGTGGAGGTCACATAGACATTGTGTTTGTGGCTCATGGCAGAATTGTTGACGAGTTTATGCCAGCAGGAGGACTGGTGCCCACACCTAACATCACAGACACCATTCTCTACTCTCCGTGGAATTGCTTCATTGACTCCAACTCTGCATATGCAATTGCTCAGGGTTTCATTCAAGTGTCAAACAGACAGTTTTACATCTCTCCGGCTGAGGTTAACAATATGGTTTACTGTGAGCCGGACCCTTTGCCAGATCACTGGAATAGCATGCGAAGATCTCGCCACAACATCCCAGGGATCCTTCTAGCCCCACTGACCCCTGAAGAAGGAGCATGGACCCTTTTTCACCAGTTTTGGATGAATAGAATGGAAAGAGAAGACCGTGTTATTATTCCATATCTTGTCCCACAACATCAGGTAAATGCATTCGGAGAGATCCCCCTGTACATGTACATATTTGCGACATCTTTTATACTCATGCTGTATAATAAAACAGCTACTCTGCACCTGGCGGCTTGTTTGATCCGAGACGGAAGTCCATTAAGGCCAGTAGAGTGGCGAAGACAGTATGCCTACACAAGTGATGGAACGGTTATGACGGTGAACATGGGTAACAGGAACGTGGACCCTGAGTTGTTCAGAGCCTTAAGATCATTATTTGACCGAAACCGTAGATAAATCAGCTGAACGGCCTCTGGGTCAGTCCTGATATGTAGTAAACACAGGGCTGGAGAGCGACCCGGAGCGGGGCAGTTTAATGACCAAGACCAGACCATTGTTTTCATGTTTAAAAGAACATATATAAAAGAAGTGACAGTTTAGGTCTTTCTATTCCATCATATTTACCACTGACATGTTTCAACCACAACATGAAGATAAATAACAAATTACATACCGAGTATTGTCCTATGCTAGTTCCAAATGTCACATTATGGAAAAAATTTTGGTTTCCATTTAACAAACATTAAATATTTCAGTAAAAAAATACTTTTTTTTTTACTTTTCTATATCCAATTCAATTAAATTCACATTTATTTTTTCAATAATTACTAATCTACTATTAATAATCTGCATTATATTATTATATTAATCACTTTAATCATCATGCATTTTTTTATCCATTAATTTGTGTCTTAAGGCCCGTTCACACTAAGGATGATAACTATAAAGTATATAGAACTTTATAAGAATCGTCCTCAATATTAAAGAATATGAGAGTTCACACCACAATGATAAGGATATAGAGAAACAATATTGTTGGAATCACTTTCAGAACGATTTTATCAGCTGATGAACGATAAAAACATTGGCAGCCAATCATAATCCATCGTGCTGTAACGAGCTCGAGCATTTAAAGAGACAGACAAGCTTATAATAAACAGAACGATATCGCCTGCTGGTGTAGATGCTAATATAGTTATTGTTATCGTTCTTGGTTTGAATGGGCCCTTCCACCCTTCCATGATAACAATTATACAATAACAAACTAATTATAAATCATTTGCAAACTATTAGTTTATTCATAGATTATTAATAGTATCGCTAACACATAAACAGACTATATACAAATAGTCAGTTCTTCATTCATTGTTACTGTAATAAACAGGTTTTTTTTTATTAGCTCAATGTAAAGACATAAATTATGATTTTCCATCCTCTGTTAAGAACTTGTATCTGATGTATTTTAAAGGGGCATTCCACCCATTTGAACATTGTTTTTTATTTAAAGTGGGTCATATATGTAGTCGAAATGTAAAATAAATTTTGAATTTGGTGCCTTCGTGACCGAGGAAAGACAAAAAATAACTTCAGGACGCATTTGTATGAAAGACAACAACTCCCACAATGCACCACATTGCACAGCTCCGCAAGCCACTCCCACTAATCTAGAAAGCGCATATCTGCCTATAAGAGAAATCACTCTTCCGTCTACAAGACTAGCTACCACCAGAGCTTGAAATTAATTTCACATTCACACAAAATGTCTAGTTAGTTGGCGAACTCATTACTCCTCGTTTGTATTTCTTTCGAAAAGGTGAATTATTGCATGGTACCTGGATGTTCAGTCAGAACATATGCGGTGCGAAACTAGGATAGTTCTCAACACAAACGTCCGTGTCCTCGTCTGATTCAGAGATTTCGTCCAGGAGAAATTGTCATCGTTGAAATTCTTTGCCGCAGACGGACTCTATCTCTGTGTTCGTAGTTGCATCTTACAGTCTATGAGTTGCATAGTGAGATCACCGGCGCCACCAGTCCGCCCTAACTCGAGCCAGTCCGGGCTCCTCGTCCGCGGCAGGCAGGTCTTCTGCCTCGGCTGCTCTTCGCTATAATGCGGCTTGTAAAGGTAGCCACAAACACCTGATTCAAGCATCAGACTTCCGAAATCATCTTCTTCTATATCATATTGAGCACTCTCCTCCGCTATTGTCATAACTTTACATCTGCCTCCACAGCGCCTGTTAGCTTAGCTTCAAACAAGATGGAGGATATTGCTTTCAGTTTCAGAGAGTAAAGTCCCACCCACTGATCTGTAATAGGTCTGTAGCGTGAGCGGGTCCCGCCCCCTGGGAAAGATGAGGAACGAGTGTTGTAGTCTCAACAGAAATCCCCCCCTCTTACACTTCCTCCTACAATGACGCAAAATGACGATTTTTGCGTCATTGTAGGAGGAAGTGTAAAAGGTAAATAACGGATTTCTCCCGTCTCAGGGGAAAATGAGAGAGTGTTGCACGACCATTCAATAGTATGACTGGGTTTCTAACAATGCAAAGCTTAATGCAAATGGGTGGAGTGTCCCTTTAAACCATATATTAAAGGAGTTGTTAATATTCATCAAAACATTAAGAAGTCATTAAATCACGGTAAATAAATGCTCTCATATAAAGGGAATTGATGCAAATTTAAGGCTTGATTAGTGTCTATAGAAACACTTTACATGGAATAATGAATAATAACGGTAGGATTAAAGCTCATAATTATGTCCTCTTTTTATTCCTTTAATTACATTTGAAATCAATTGTAATCAATGTATTATTCTTTGTTTTTCTTATTTCTTATTCTTATTACATTCTTTGTTGTAAACCCTTTTTATGTAAAGCACATTGAATTACCATTGTGTATGAAGTGTGCTAATAAACTTGTCTTGCCTTGACTTTTGTGTGACTGAATCTAAAGTGTGAAATATTTAGCCCTAATAAAACATTTATTAAGGATAAAACATAACTAATTTATTTATTATTAAAATGGCTTGACAGAAAGAAACATCACACAGCCATTGGAATTTGTATAAAATACAACACACACACACACACATACACACACACACACACACACACTCTCTCTCTCTCTCTCACAAACACACACACGCTCACGCACTCTCACACACTCTCTCTCTCTCTCTCTCTCTCTCTCTCTCTCTCTCTCACTCACACACACACACACACACACACACAAACACACACACACTCGCTCACGCACTCTCACTCTCTCTCTCTCTCTCTCTCTCTCACACACAAACACACACACACTCACACACACACACTCTCTCTCTCTCTCTCACACACACACACACACACACACACTCTCTCTCTCTCTCTCTCTCTCACAAACACACACACGCTCACGCACTCTCACACTCTCTCTCTCTCTCTCTCTCTCTCTCTCTCTCTCTCTCTCACACACACACACACACAAACACAGCGCGGGCGGCAACTCAAACCAATTTATAAACCGCTCATTAACACAAAACTCCGAATATACACACAAATAACCACATTCAAACACATTAACTGACTCAATCCAGCATTACAACATGTCATCCACCGATACCAAAATCTTGACTTCATCTATTATATTTCAACACTTTATAACAGATCTATATTATGCATCATACCTGTCTCGATCAAGTCCAAAGCTGTTCTAGAGAGTGGGACGCGATTAGCCATCAGTGAGTGGAAATGACACCCAGGGGTGTAGCACCAGATGTTGGGCCCCGGTCACAGAACCAAGGACTGGGCTCCTCACAACACCACAAACGCCCAACACTGCTTTATTTTCACGATTATTCAAAACTTCTTTTTTATTTTCACAAGGTGAAATTCAGAGGGTCAAAAAGAAACCATTAACATATCAACAAATCAATATAATACTAACATAATAAATATATTACACCTGACCTGCATAAATACTTTGAATCAAGCAATCAAAAAAATCTTATGCTAGATCCTTGACACCTACTCGAGATTTCATTTACAAAGCCCACTGACGAGTTTTCATGTTAGCAAAGGCACGTATTAGATCTTTGAAGTCCAACTTCTTAGCTAGTTGGCTTTCGATGGAGAGAAGTGCCAAGCTGTTTAGCCTATCTTGAGACATTGTTGATCTCAGGTAGTTCTCAACCCCCTGCAACAGTTACTGGTAAAGTGCAGAAAATCCTCAGTGCAATGCACACTTCTCCAAAAATACTCTGCAGTTGCATCTTAAAGATGGCATTACGAAGCTCAAATGGGGCCAGAGTAGTTGGAAATGTTGCAGAATATACTGATTTCATTTTCAAATTCAGAAGTCAGGTCTTCTTATCAGTCTTTGACTGGCTTCAGTTATCTGAGCTTCACTCATTACTGTCAGCTTCAGAATGGGAGCAAACGCTTCACATATTTCTGCTGTGATCTGAAACCTTGTGCTCAGTTCACTAATGATGCGGTCAAGTGCAACGAAGAAAACATTGTGTTTGAAAGCTGTCTCTGCTCTGTCTTCGCTTGAATCATCTGATGTGTTTTCTTTTTCTTTTACGTCTGTCTGCCTTGTGGAACTGAACGGGAATCTCCAATGCTTGTGCAACCAGGGAGGCTTCAGCCAGCAAAGAGTTCCATTTATTGCGGATGCCCTGCATTTCATCTAGCAGTGCTTTGATATTTGCTGCCTCGATATCGAGAGAAATATCTCCTGCTTGATGGACAATGTTTCTTTGCTCAATGCACTGTAGTATCTTCACCCACACAGTGAGAAGGACAATAGAATCAAACGTTTGTAATAAGAGGTCCACTGGAGGCAAGTTGAAAAATGAAAACCCAAATGCAGTTTATTATAACTAAAACAAAACATGAAACAAAAACATGGCGTGGCATGAAAACAAAAACCAAAGCATGAACATGAACTATGCACAACAGCAGACTTACAGGAAACAATACTTGACCAAGACACATGGCAAACATGAGGGCTTAAATACACAGACTAATGACAAGACAAGGGACACCTGTGAACAATGATCAGACAATTAACCAATGACAAGACATGGCAGGATCACATGACAAACCGGGAATCACATGACAGACATGGAAACAAGGCATGAACAAACCCAAAACGTGACAGAATCCCCCCCTCTAAGGGCGTCTCCCGACGCCCAACAAAACCAAAACACAACATAATACCAGGAGGGTGGTGGAGTGGAGGAGGTCATGGGGGAGGGATGGTGGGCCAGGCCCGTGCAGGGGGACAGGACAAGGGACGTGGCATGGCGTGGACGGGCCTGGGTCGTGGCATGGCGTGGGCGGACCTGGGCCGTGGCAAGGCGTGGGCGGACCTGGGCCGTGGCAAGGCGTGGGCGGACCTGGGCCGTGGCAAGGCGTGGGCGGATCCGGCAGTGCAGGAAGCCAGGGCGGATCCGGCAGTGCAGGAAGCCAGGGCGGATCCGGTAGTGCAGGAGGCCAGGGTGGACCAGACAGTTCAGGTGGCCAGGGTGGACCAGACAGTTCAGGTGGCCAAGGTGGACCAGACAGTTCAGGTGGCCAGGGTGGACCAGACAGTTCAGGTGGCCAGGGTGGACCAGACAGTTCAGGAGACCATGGCGGCGCGGCCTCCATGGTCCTATCAAGGACCCTACTGCCCCCCCCCCAAAATTTTCTTGGGGACAGCTATGGGGTTATGGGCTGGAACAGACAATGGCTCAAGAACAGAAATGACGTGGAAAGTCTCAGCAGTCGTGACGTGAACAGGCTCTAGCTCGGCAGACGTGACGTGAACAGGCTCTGGCTCGACAGACGTGACGTGAACAGGCTCTGGCTCGGCAGACGTGACGTGAATTTCAAATGTGTGCACCGACCACACACACCATATGGCTGTGGCCATAACTGTTAGTGTAGCCATAACTGAGGATTCAAGATTAGTGGCAGCCATCCTTGCTGAGGGCTCAGGTTCAGGCGTGGCGGCGGTCATCTCTGCTGAGGGCTCAGGTTCAGGTGTGGCGGCGGCCATCTTGTCAGGAGACACAGGCTCGGCGGCGGCCATCTTGTCAGGAGACACAGGCTCGGCGGTGGCCATCTTGTCAGGAGACACCGGCTCGGCGGCGGTCATCTTGTCAGGAGACACCGGCTCGGCGGCCGACGTGGCGTGAATAGACTCAGACTTGGCAGGCATGACGTGAAGAAGCCCAGACATGGCAGACATGACATGAAGAGATTCAGGCTTGGCAGACATGACATGAAGAGATTCAGGCTTGGCAGGCATGACATGAAGAGATTCAGGCTTGGCAGACATGACATGAAGAGATTCAGGCTTGGCAGACATGACATGAAGAGACTCAGGCTTGGCAGGCATGACATGAAGAGACTCAGGCTTGGCAGGCATGACCTGAAGAGATTCAGGCTTGGCAGGCATGACATGAAGAGACCCAGACATGGTAGACATGACGTGAAGAGATTCAGGCTTGGCAGACATGACATGAAGAGTTTCAGGCTTGGCAGACATGACATGAAGAGACCCAGACATGGTAGACATGACGTGAAGAGATTCAGGCTTGGCAGACATGACATGAAGAGACCCAGACATGGTAGACATGACGTGAAGAGATTCAGGCTTGGCAGACATGACATGAAGAGTTTCAGGCTTGGCAGACATGACATGAAGAGACCCAGACATGGTAGACATGACGTGAAGAGATTCAGGCTTGGCAGACATGACATGAAGAGACCCAGACATGGTAGACATGACGTGAAGAGATTCAGGCTTGGCAGACATGACATGAAGAGTTTCAGGCTTGGCAGACATGACATGAAGAGACCCAGACATGGTAGACATGACGTGAAGAGATTCAGGCTTGGCAGACATGACATGAAGAGACCCAGACATGGTAGACATGACGTGAAGAGATTCAGGCTTGGCAGACATGACGTGAAGAGATTCAGGCTTGGCAGACATGACATGAAGAGTTTCAGGCTTGGCAGACATGACGAGAAGAGATTCAGGCTTGGCAGGCATGGTAGACATGACATGAAGAGATTCAGGCTTGGCAGGCATGACATGAAGAGTTTCAGGCTTGGCAGACAAGACGAGAAGAGATTCAGGCTTGGCAGGCATGGTAGACATGACATGAAGAGATTCAGGCTTGGCAGGCATGACATGAAGAGACCCAGACATGGTAGACATGACGTGAAGAGATTCAGGCTTGGCAGACATGACATGAAGAGTTTCAGGCTTGGCAGACATGACATGAAGAATTTCAGGCTTGGCAGGCTTGGCAGACAAGACGAGAAGAGATTCAGGCTTGGCAGGCTTGGCAGACATGACATGAAGAGATTCAGGCTTGGCAGGCTTGGCAGACATGACGTGAAGTGGCTCAGGCTTGGCAGGCATGACGTGAAGTGGCTCAGGCTTGGCAGGCATGACGTGAAGTGGCTCAGGCTTGGCAGACATGACGTGAAGTGGCTCAGGCTTGGCAGGCATGACGTGAAGTGGCTCAGGCTTGGCAGGCATGACGTGAAGTGGCTCAGGCTTGGCAGGCATGACGTGAAGTGGCTCAGGCTTGGCAGATACTGTGGGTTTGTGGGGCTTCTCCTCAAAGCCCACAGTAAATGAGGAACCGCTCAATAATAGGGCATAGTCCATGTATTGTGCCAGAGACCAATGAATTTTTCCCCCAGGTAGCTGGTAGCAAACAGGCTCATTCAAACCTACCCTAAAAATGTCTTTGAGCGCCACATCATTAAAGTCCACCAGGTGAGAGAGTTCACAAAATTCTGCCACATACGATTCAATGGGAAGATTCCCCTGGCGTAGGTTCAGGAGGGAAACCGCTGGGTTCATTGTTGGTGGTCAAGTATTCTGTAATAAGAGGTCCACTGGAGGCAAGTTGAAAGATGAAAACCCAAATGCAGTTTAGGCAAGGCAAGTTTATTTATATAGCACATTTCATACACAATGGCAATTCACAGTGCTTTACATAGAAGAAATTAAAATAATAAAAGAAATAAGAATATTAAAACAGTTTAGAAAAATAAAATAAAATACAGTATAGTACAAACAGTCGGGCGAGCAGTAAAGACCTGAGGACTGGTGTGATATGTTCATGTTTTCTGGTTCTGCTCAGAATCCTGGCGGCAGCGTTCTGTATGAGCTGCAACTGTCTTATGGTCTTTTTGGGAAGGCCAGTGAGGAGTCCATTACAGTAATCCACCCTGCTGGTGATGAAAGCATGCACAAGTTTCTCTAAGTCTTGTATTGTCTTATTATAACTAAAACAAAACATGAAACAAAAACATGGCGTGGCATGAAAACAAAAACCAAAGCATGAACATGAACTATGCACAACAGCAGACTTACAGGAAACAATACTTGACCAAGACACATGGCAAACATGAGGGCTTAAATACACAGACTAATGACAAGACAAGGGACACCTGTGAACAATGATCAGACAATTAACCAATGACAAGACATGGCAGGATCACATGACAAACCGGGAATCACATGACAGATATGGAAACAAGGCATGAACAAACCCAAAACGTGACAACGTTTTGAAGTACTTCTTGAGCCCATTTGCTTCAGACCTGGCTTCATTGGTTAAATTACATGTGGTCAAGACAGACTTTATTGCCTCAATGACAGAGGGCAAGTGGGATGCCACCGCACGAACACTGGCAATGCGGGAACTCCATCGAGTGTCAGACAGTCGTGTAGAGAGCAGCCTGTTTTTCCTTTCAAGATTGACCACCTCTCTGGACTTGCACTGAAAAAATTGTACAACCGATTGATAGAGCCAAAACATGTCGAGACCTCAGGAGTAGACTCAGCTGCATGCACACCGACCAGGCTGAGGCTATGGGATGCACAGGGGGAGAATGTTGCAAGTGGATTGACTTTTAAAATGTGTGCTTGCACACCTTTCACCCTCCCGGACATGTTGGCTCCATTATCGTACCCTTGTCCTCTACAGTCTCCTAATGATATATCATTGTTTTTCAACTCAGAGATTTCCCTGCCAGTCTTTTTATGGAAGTCTACAAACTGAAGAAACCTCTCAATAGTCTTCCACAAACCATTCTCTTTGTCTTCATACACACATCTCAGCATAAGCACATTCTGCTCTGTGTGTGATATATCTGGTGATGAGTAATAGATAGCATCCCTTCTCTCTGCTAGGATATTTCTGAGGACTCTTTTGCCACAGAGTTCAATGAACTCATTCTGTGTTTCAGCACTTAGATAATGAGCTAATTGTGAGTTGTTGTTTTTTGGTCTCACTTTTTCTAAGTGCTCATGTAAAAGGGGATCGTAGTGTGATAGCAACTCAAGTGTACCAAGAAAGTTGCCATTAGAGACATCATCTAAATTTGATGTGGTATCACTTTACTTGAAGGGGTGTGCATAAGACTGACATGACACCGTCATAATCATGACATGACACATGTCATGAATATAAAGGAGGTTTTATGCATGTTTATGACAACTGTCAAAGATGACATTGTGTGAGATTTCTTTGTTATGGCAACTTGACATTACCAAGACAACACAACCTGTCATAAATATGTCATAAACATGACATAGCAAATTAATTATCAAACTTAAGAAACCACTTAGCTTTATGGGTTAACATTTCATTAAACTGTCATGTGGTTGGTTTTGACATTGGCTGTCATGAAGCCATTATAACATTTTAATGACAAATTAAATTTGTACCACTGTAGTTGAGGTCAAGAAAAACATTCATGACACAGTTATAATGGCCTCATGACAGCCAATGTCAAAACCAACCACCTAACAGTTTAATGAAATGTTAACCCATAAAGCTAAGTGGTTTCTTAAGTTTGATAATTAATCTATGTCATGTTTATGACAATTTATGTTGTCTTGGTAATGTCAAGTTGTCATGACAAAGACACTGACAGGTTATGATGTATTGGTTTATGTCAAGTTGTCATAACAAAGACATCTCAAACAATGTCATATTTGCATTAAACATGTCATAATTGAGCAAATGACACTTAATGACAGTTGTAATAAACATGCATAAGACCTCCTTCATATTTATGACATCTGCCATGTCATGATTATGAAGGTGTCATGTCAGTCTTATGCACACCCCTTCAAGTAAAGTGTTACCTTTGATGTTTTACCCCTGAATGCGAGATTCCTTGAGGCTGAATGAGGGTCACATCCACAAGCCTCTCCAGAATTGCTTTATTTTTTTCTACTTCTTGTTGCCACTGTTTTTGGAGGAGACTGTCAACACCTGTTGCTGCAGTTAAGGAATGTGCAAGACTTTTCCATTTCAGCTAACACTGCTTATGTGGGTTGCTTTTCTCATGTTCTGGCAATTTTCTGTACATTTTTCTCCATGTAATATTGGCCAGCTTTAATACATCTTTGCTATTGTAGATGGTTTGGCCAGCTCATGGGAGAACAGAAGGCATGGGATGCAGTAAATTGCTTTACAACTCTTACTGTACATCAGCCGATCTCTTTGGGTTTGTTCACGGCCATTTGCTGATTTTGCATCTGAAGGTATTTTGGAAAGGATTTGCCTTACATATCTTTCAGCTCCACATCTGATCATTTTGTTGCACCTGCACAAGCCAGTTTGCTAACAATTAAGTCTCTTTGAACATTATTTATAGTTGCAGGCCATAATCCTGGATCTTCTGCTAAAGCATCCTGCTCTGACTTTTCCTTGGCCAGATGCTCATCACGACAACCTTTATCTTTCCTGCTCTTTCCATCCTCCTTGTCCTCTGGATCTTCCTCATCTTCTCTTTCCCCTTCCTTCTGCTCACCCTCAGCTACACAAACATACTCCTCATGTTATACATAATATTCATTCAGTTACATAAAGCTGGCTGGTGTCACCTGTCACACAGTTCCCAGTTAGTGCTGTCAAGGTGCCAATACCAGTCAAATCTCACAGTTCTCCGTACCAATTGCAATAACATAGCAAGAACTTTTAAAACAGACTAATTTTACCTACTTAACTTTTATTTATCGGCTACTGTTTTTATTATTGCTTGACACAAATTTCATGATCTCAATTAAATTATTGTGATTTGAATCCGATCTTGATTCAATATTGATTCATTTGGATAAATATTAGGTACAGATACATGTTAATTTTTCTCAAGAATAAAATATCTCACCTGTAAACATACAGCGAGAGCCCTGTAAGCTGGTATTATTATTAGAGGTTAAAATAACAACTCAAATTTAGTATAATATGCTTTTTGTATAATATAATAATGTTATAATATTTAAAAAATATATGTAAAAAATAATTAATATGTTATATGTAATATAGTGCACATATTTAGCAAAATACTCCTCTCTATGGCTAATTTTTCTATGGTCATTAAAGGTAAACGTTATGTGACACTGTTCTCCAGCTGTTTTATTGACCTCTTTCTGCGGTTAAAAAACACTGATTGCTCTATATTATGTATGAGGGATATGTGGATATACATTTCGATAAGTTGTACTGTATCTTTCAACATACCTATGGTTCATTCGTGTTTATTTAGGCTAATAAACTAATGAAGAATAAAGGCCTATTTATACTTCTGCGTCGAACTGCTGCCATAGCTACGTCGTAGGCTGTGTGTAGTGCGCGTACCCTACGGCGTACCCTGACGTGCACCTCTCCAAAAATGTAACAACGCGTCAATTCTACGCGGACACAAGCGCTGTGATTGGTCTGCCAGAACCCCTCCCTCGGGGTTTCACATGCTCCCTAGGTGCGCGTCAACGCGGACAACGACACAGAAGTATAAATTAAAACCAACACGTTGCCTACGGCGTATAGGCTCCGGCGTAGGTCCGACTCAGAAGTATAATGAGGCCTTAAGAGATGATCGGTTCACATGCCGCTTGAACTGAGGCACAGCGATCTGTCACGTCACATTTACAAACGCCAAAACGGTATTTATTGATTGAATTTCTAAATAAAATTGACAGAATCTGAGAATTTGTTTCATGTTAAAAGTGAACTGCTCTGTCTGTCTGTGTCAGTGTCCTCTTTGCACTGTGATTTTTCTCTGCGTGAGAAAATGGATGTGTGGCGTGAGGGCGTGTGAGTCTCAGTCTCAGCTGGCACTGGCAGCCCTGTTAACATCAATAATACAAATGTAAATAATAGCTACATTAAAATGTTGCCTTCAGTTCTGATTTGTCGCTCACTTATACGCTCAACAGACTTCTCTGTGATTGGCCACAGTGCTCAACAGACTTCTCTGTGATTGGCCACAGTGCTCAACAGACTTCTCTGTGATTGGCTACAGTGCTCAACAGACTTCTCTGTGATTGGCTACAGTGCTCAACAGACTTCTCTGTGATTGGCTACAGTGCTCAGCAGACTTCTCTGTGATTGGCTACAGTGCTCAACAGACTTCTCTGTGATTGGCTACAGTGCTCAGCAGACTTCTCTGTGATTGGCTACAGTGCTCAACAGACTTCTCTGTGATTGGCCACAGTGCTCAACAGACTTCTCTGTGATTGGCCACAGTGCTCAACAGACTTCTCTGTGATTGGCTACAGTGCTCAACAGACTTCTCTGTGATTGGCTACAGTGCTCAACAGACTTCTCTGTGATTGGCTACAGTGCTCAGCGCTGCAAACAGGAACGCTGTAAACCTGGACCGCTCGAAAGCAGCCGTCTATCTGTGTGTATCTAATGAAGTGTATCTGCGTGTATCTAATGAAGTGTGTCTGTACTCAGTAAAACCAGGACTGCAGAAATACTGGTATCGTCACATTTGCACAATTTAATTATTTAACGTTTGAACAAAGTATCGGTAGGCTACTCTTGACAACACATACTTCACTGAGGTAAAGATAAGTAATAAGTTACAGTTTTCTCTCGCAAGTCTCGCCATTCTTCCTACCCCCAAAAACCAGTCAGAAGTTGTCTACTTTCTTTCCCTTTCTCTTTCTCTTTCTCTCCACTCTTTTCTTTTTTGATAACCTGATTTAGGCTTCTTTTTTTTTTTTTTTTTGTAATGCGAGGCTCCTTTCCAAGACACAAGCTGAATTTAACCGCTGGACTACAAGACCAAACCATTTTTCCTTTTGATAGAGGGGATCGCTAACATGCGAGGGCATAAGCTATTAGGAAAATAAAGAAAATGTATAATTTTTATGGATGAAAAATTGAGTCTTGTGAATTTTTATTCCTACTGATAACCTTTTATTACAACTATGTGATTTTGTCATTTTAATATTGTGGATTATTAATATATATCAATATATCTTTGTGGGGCCCCCCCCTTCGCCGCGGGCCCCTGTTATTCAGTCCCACTATTGCCCCCTGTCCGACGCCCCGATGACATCACTCAAACATAAAATATATTATTTTAACACACATATTGAACATATGAACAGTTTTCCCAGACTCTTATAAGGATATGAACAGCAATATCTGCACAGGACACACAAATAACAGAAATAGATTTTTATAATTTTTGACAAAGTTTGCTGGAATGATCACAAAACTCAAAACACAACAATAAGGCTACGTCTACACTAATCCGGATATATTTGAAAACAGAGTTTTCATGTAAAAACGCTCCGCGTCCACACTATCATTTTCAAACGTTTTCCAAAAGTTGCTCATCCACACTGAAACGTATGAAAACGCTTACATCTCCCTACTGCGCATGAGTAAAGCTTTGACCTGCGTCATTTCCGCTAGGTGTTTATTTACTTTCCGGCTCTTTGAAACTTTGCGGCAATGTCGAGGAAAGGCACTGAGTTTTTTAAATGGACCGACAGTGAGGTGGAGTTGTTGCTGCGAGTAACACAGGAGTATAAAGTGGCCAAAGCAAGCGAGAATGTAGACTGGGAGACGTGCCAAAACAAATACGGCGAAATACTGGACCGCTTCAAAGAGCAATATCCTGCAAATGACGTCGATTACCCCCACAGTAAGGACGAGGTCACAAAACTCACAATAACTACAAAATTAAAGGCTATTAGGCTTAAGTACAGGCATGCAGTAGACTCCGGAAGGAGAAGCGGGCATGGAAGAGTGGTACTACTGTACTTTGAAACCTGCGAGCAGATCTGGGGTGGTTCTCCAGCCATCACCACCATTAATTGTGGCATTGAAACAAGCGACATAAACAACAGAAGCAGCACCACCAGTGATGAAAGTTATCCACCGTCAGTCAGTCGCGATAGCCCTTCTCCTTTGCTCTGTAGTTCTGCTCCTTCTCCTGCTACAGCAAGTGAGGACTCAGATGGGATGTCTACAGAGACTCAAAACAGACGTGACAGGCTGAACGCAACGCTGTCATCATACAGACAAGAGAGGCTTAAGCGAAAATTGTCAAATGAAGGACAGCTCATTACACTTGCACAAGAAGATCTTAAGCTAAGGAGGCAGACATTTGAGAGGATGGAGGCTGCAAACAGAGAGTTTTCAGAAAACATTGGCAGACTGACATCAAACATTGAAAAACTTACAAATTCAGTTACAGACGTATTTTTACTTATGAGACAATCAATGGCCCAGACTCCATTTGTTGCACCACCGCCGCTGCCACGACGTTACAGCTCACACCATCAGCAACCTGGTTACCTCTATGGTTCAGCTGTTGCCTCTGCTCCCTCTTCAGCACCAACCAGACAAACACCACCACAGCACCATGAAGATTCTGCTCCTTTTTCGTACACTGAATATCTTTACTCTAATGACACAGAGTAGTCATGTCTTTAATACACATGCTATATGTGCTTGTTAAAAAAGAAACACTTTTTGTTATTGTTGGTTTAATTCTAATGCATTGTTCAAGTTTCCTGTATATAGCCATGGTTACAATGTTGGTCCTGTGTTTAAGGTCGTCAAACTATGCTCAATCGTTTGTGCTCCGTTTGTGCTGGTTTGTGCTGTAAAAATTTTCGTTTGTGCTGTTTTGGTTTTTCAGATATTAAAATAATATTATTAGGTCATTCTGAGGTCACTCAGCCCCCCCACATGCTCCAAATTCACCCAAATTAGTCTTGTTAGTTTGTGCTTCGTTTGTGCTGGTTTGTGCCGGTAAAATTTTCGTTTGTGCTGCGTCGGGTTTTAAAATATTAGAAATTGAATTATAGACGATGACGTCACCAGCCCCCCCACATGCTCCAAATTCACCCAAAATAGACGCAATCGTTTGTGCTCCGTTTGTGCTGGTTTGTGCTGTAAAAATTTTCGTTTGTGCTGCTTCGGTTTTTTAGATATTAAAAGAATATTATTAGGTCATTCTGAGGTCACTCAGCCCCCCACATGCTCCAAATTCACCCAAAATAGTCTCATTCGTTTGTGCTTCGTTTGTGCTGGTTTGTGCCGGTAAAATTTTCGTTTGTGCTGCGTTGGGTTTTAAAATATCAGAAATTGAATTATAGACGATGACGTCACCAGCCCCCCCACATGCTCCAAATTCACCCAAAATAGTCTCGTTCGTTTGTGCTTCGTTTGTGCTGGTTTGTGCCGGTACAATTTTCGTTTGTGCTGCATCAGCCTTTAAAATATTAGACACTGAATGAACGCGAATTATAGACGGTGACTTCACAGGTCCCCCACCTGCTCCAAATTCACCCCAAACATGCTCAATCGTTTGTCTTCGTGTGTGCTATAATTTTTATATATATATATATTTTACAGCTAGTTGAAGTAACAAGTTAAGACCGAAATGGATTAAATCATTCAAAAGTGAAAAAATTATCAAAAATTAAATTTTCCACAAAAAATAGGCTATTAAACATTAAAAAAAAAGAACAAAACACACGCAATATGTATTAAAATAATACAAAATACAATACAAAATAAGAGCCTTTCTTAACTGAGCAGTGAGCACCAATAATAATTGAGCACAATCAACATCTTATGATTTCTAAAGAATAATGTGACATTGAAAACTGGAGTAATGATACAGAAAATCCAGCTTTGACATTACAGGAATAAATTACATTTGAATTATATTAAAACATTAGGCTATAATATTAATTATATGAAAATATCTATTTATAGGCTAATCATTTTCACAATATCAGCAGCACTTCCAAACTGTAATACATTATTACTTTGTTACTTTTATTTAAAGGTAATTATTTACCTTAATTGTAATTGTTAATTAATTTTAAAGCATAACTACAGAAGTAGAACTTAACATTTCTAAAACAAACGACTAGGGCTGTGTAACAATATGTAATATGAAACCGAAGTCCCGACGCTCCATCCACGAACCTTGTGAGAAGGCAGAATCGCGACACACTCCTTCCAACTCCAGAGTCCAGATCCAATGCTACCACATCTTCATATCACTATTATTTGAAGTTAACATTATTCAATACATAGACTTACACCACAAAAATAGTTTAAATAAATAATAATTAGGCCTAAATAATAAATTCTTTCAAATTGGTCAATTCCAGCATTATGGACTTGCCATTTGCAAGTCAAAACTTAGTATAAATGATCAGAAAATGCACTTAATAGGCCTACCAATATATTGAAACGTCTGTTATATATCCATAGGCTTCTCCCTTAATAAAGGAGTCCAGACATTAGAAAATATCAGTCTACTCATGCGTTTTATATTTAATATGAGGGAAATAGCTTGTGCGTTACATTTTTTTAGTAATTATGAATTACACTGCGCAAACCAAAAGTAGGATGAAGAAGCGTTGTCTCTCCGCAGAACATAAATTATTCATTTTATTTTTTCCGTATTTTTCGTGTTTGCATTTATGAGGAAAAAACAATGTAACGGACGGAGAACTGCGTTACGGACTGACCGCTCTAAAAGACTGCTTTAAAACTTTCACAGAGACAAAAGCACAAAGCCTTTCTTTAAGGTGAAATTCGTTTTGTATTAATTGTATCTTAATTTTAATCATTGTTTCATCTACCAAATGCCAGGATTTAATAGGCAAAATAAGAAGTAAATAGGCCTATATCAGACAATAGATAATCTGGACATAGAGGCGCCGGCGCCTGAACTGCAGTTGGTCTCATAAATGAATCGAAACTCAGCGCCTACTTGCATCACAGACATGTCTACTTTTAAACAGAACAATTCAAAACGAAAGAAAACAGACTGCTCTCTGCGTATGTGTGAAATGCATTCACGAAGATGCAGGCTGGTTGAAGTCATTTAATGGGCTGGTGAAGTCACCGTCTATAATTCGCTTTCATTCAGTGTCTAATATTTTAAAGGCCGATGCAGCACAAACGAAAATTGTACTGGCACAAACCAGCACAAACGAAGCACAAACGAACGAGACTATTTTGGGTGAATTTGGAGCATGTGGGGGGGCTGGTGACGTCATCGTCTATAATTCAATTTCTGATATTTTAAAACCCAACGCAGTACAAACGAAAATTTTACCGGCACAAACCAGCACAAACGAATGAGACTATTTTGGGTGAATTTGGAGCATGTGGGGGGCTGAGTGACCTCAGAATGACCGCATAATATTATTTTAATATCTAAAAAACCGA
This sequence comes from Abramis brama, assembly GCA_022829085.1. Taxonomy (NCBI): domain Eukaryota; kingdom Metazoa; phylum Chordata; class Actinopteri; order Cypriniformes; family Leuciscidae; genus Abramis; species Abramis brama. The sequence continues at coordinate 37,787,779 of CM040778.1, read as the reverse complement.
AGCAGCACAAACGAAACTTTTTACAGCACAAACCAGCACAAACGGAGCACAAACGATTGAGCATATTTTGGGTGAATTTGAAGCATGTGGGGGGGCTGGTGACGTCATCAACAATAATTGAATGTATAATATTTTAAAACCCAACGCTGCACAAACGAACATTTTACCGGCACAAACCAGCACAAACGAAGCACAAACGAATGAGACTATTTTGGGTGAATTTGGAGCATGTGGGGGGCTGAGTGACCTCAGAATGACCTAATAATATTCTTTTAATATCTAAAAAACCGAAGCAGTACAAACGAAACTTTTTACAGCACAAACCAGCACAAACGGAGCACAAACGATTGCGTCTATTTTGGGTGAATTTGGAGCATGTGGGGGGGCTGGTGACGTCATCGTCTATAATTCAATTTCTAATATTTTAAAACCCGACGCAGCACAAACGAAAATTTTACCGGCACAAACCAGCACAAACGAAGCACAAACGAACGAGACTATTTTGGGTGAATTTGGAGCATGTGGGGGGGCTGAGTGACCTCAGAATGACCTAATAATATTCTTTTAATATCTAAAAAACCGAAACAGCACAAACGAAATTTTTTACAGCACAAACCAGCACAAACGAAGCACAAACGATTGAGCATAGTTTGACGACGTTTTGCGTTGGGTGGGGGGCCAACTTCACGCAGGTCTTTTACCGTAATGCTCTGTTGGCTCTGATGACAGACGTAAAGTTTAAATTAAAGTGAAATTTATTTTTGTGGACATTTTCAGTTTCAACAATTCATGTTTACAATGCATACAAGTGCATGCGTTAATTTCCACTGTACTGTTTGATAGAGTGGTGGAGTTTTTTTTATTTTTTTTTATGCAGTAACAACAACAAGTAGCCTAACTTTTTTCCCCCTGCTGCATATCTTGAAGCAATTACACAATAAATGATTGTTAATAAACAAAATGAATTTTAATCATTTATTGAATCAGTGTATCACTTTTTACAGATATGATGAATATAATGTGTTACAATGTTGAGTTAACACTTTCCAGGAGCATAAGCACGTTAGATTTTATATCATGTTAACAGAAAACTATATAAAACAAACTGAATGTATAGTTTAATCACACACGCTCAATGTAATCCAAACATGACTCCGTGTACTGCTTTATACAGATATGGTGAATATAATGACCGTTTCAATGCTGTTTGCATTAACACTTTACAGGAGCCTAAGCACTTCAATAGACATTATATCACGTTCACAATCTGAAAGTATAATTTAATCAGACAAGCTTAATGTCTACCAAACTGAATTTTGCTTAACTTTTCCATTCAGAGAAATAACAGTAAGTGGCAAAATGTATATGCAATAATCTGAGAGCATCATTCAAGGGTCAAGAAACTTGGTGAGCACATTTCTTACTCGCCTCCCCTCATTTTCATTGCATTCTGTTCTGATATTATTGTTCCGTGTTGGTGGCTGGAAGTCTCTGTCATATTGGACAGCTGCAGCAACATTTTGCTCTGGAATGATTTCTCTGTTAGCTTCACAAAAGTTATGCAAAACAAAACAGGCATTGATGACGAATGGAAGATCATCCACATTTATGTCCATTGCCCTCCGTAATGCTCCAAATCGTGCTTTTAAACGTCCAAATGAGCATTCAATCACCATTCTGCACTTGCACAGTGAAAACCCAAAGTATTGTTCCTGAGGAGTAGAACCTCCACTCGCATACTCTTTCATAACAACGGGCAGCAGGGGGTATGCTGGGTCTCCTAGAAGAAATACAGGAACAGGATCTTCTCCCTCCACGATTACTTTTGGACAAGAAGGAATCTTTCCATCTCTCAAGTAAGCATTGATTTTTGAATTCGCAAATATTCGAGCATCGTGAACGCTGCCAGGCCATTTAATAACAACGTCCATGAATGTGTACTTGTAATCACAGGTAGCCTGTACATTCAAGGAGAATTTGCCTTTCCTGTTAATGTAATCAGTGGAGTTTGATGAAGGCTGCTTAATTTCGATATGCGTGCCATCAATAGCCCCTAGACACTGTGGCATTCCGTGTGTTTCATAAAAGTTTGTGACAAGTGTCTGTACCTCTGGTTCTGTGAATGGAAGTGAAACATACTCGGGACCCAGGTGAAATGTGATAGCTCTGCACACGTCTCTGATTATTTTAGACAGTTTGTCGGGCTAATCCAAATGCATTCGCTGTTTTCCGCAGTCTACCTTCGTCGCTTAAATAGTATAGAGTACATGCAACCTTTGTAACAACGTCCACCGGTGATCTCAGTCGTGTTGTCTGGCCTTGAATGTGAGGTCGTAATAGTTCACTCAGATGATACAGAGAATCCCTAGACATTCTAAAGTTTTCACGCCACTCCTCATGCACGACAATTCCACGCACAAAGTTATCCCACCACACACGGCAGTGTCCAGGTCTCACCCAAAATCTCCGCTCCTTGTACGGTCTGAAACGCAACTGTCCTCGAGTTCCGCCGCTAAACAGCAACTGCGAGTAAACATTCTGGCTTCTTTGAAGAAACGCAATCTGCAGTATGTACAAACTGACATTAATTTTTAACAAGGCTGTCAAAACGGAGAGCATCCAAAACAACTGCTGTACAATGTCGTTCACCATCTTGGCTGAATTGGTCATATGACTGCATCACATGACTAAAAATGCGTCATCGTATTCAAAAGCCTCCGTTTTCACAGTCCACACTACGACGCGAAGACGGCGTTTTCAAATTTATCCGCTTTGGAGTGCGTTTTCCAAAAGCTACGTTTTCGTTGACTTAAAACGCCATCTCAGTGTGGACGGAAGGCCAAAACGGATAGAAAAATATACGTTTTCAAACAAAAACGTATTAGTGTGGACATGGCCTAATATTAACATTTAATGAAGATCAAGCAGTGTGAATGAGCACCGCAGTTACACCAGTTTTCAGCGTCTGCCGTCTCACTATATTGGGACGTGAACATATGAACTCCACCAGAAGCAGAGCTGCAGTGAAACACTTTATTCTGATGCAGCAGATACTCTACTGACTATGAGTAACTTTGTGAGTCTGTGTCAACTAATCCTCTCAGTCTACTAATACTCAACTATACTCTTATAGTCAACAGAATGTCTAAAGAGGATCATCAAATTAAAGTCACCAAAAAATCCAGTGTTTTGTTGTAATTGAATTGTTCTATTATCATTTCATTCCATCATTTTGATGCTAAATTTCTATTAACCAATAAAACACAGACGTAAAAAAAAGGAAGCAAGATTTTGAAGAAAAATGAAATGTAATTTTGGCATATATATACACACATTTACAGTCATATTATTGTTTATTATTAATAGAAATGGGCTCTTCTGCTATAAGCTTGAATCACTGTAATATAAAAGCCCACAGCTTCTGATTGTCTGCATTTCTCACCGCTGCTAAAACACACTGTAAAGGGGAACAGTTCAGCAGAGAATAATATTATATTATTACAGTATCAACTGAGGTCGGGTTTGCTCTCGTTTCAGGGCTTATATCTGAATTTGACTTTATGAGTTATTTTAACCATGTTTAAACAGTTATATTTGTGATCAAACACTAATTTGCGGAAGAACCTTGAATTAGGGAACTAAGGAAAACGTTAACAGAGCAAACAGAGTAAAAACTTAACTAAAACATAACACACACACACTACAACATGGAGTTTGTTGTGTATTTGTGTGGACAATGATGGACAGAATCAGTCAATAATATCCTAAAGCACACACTAAGTTAAGTCAGGTTAGCAGTTTAATACAGTCTATATGAGCAGCAAGTGAACAGGAATACACACGACCCATCTGGAGACGCCATTACTCAGCGGGTTTACTCGATCGAGTTCAGTCACACTGGCTCACGACAAGAGGAGAGATTTGCAAGTCTGATCATCTTTATTTCAGTTCTTTCAAGATCAGCCATGAAACTGCCAGATACTTTATCAGCTCCTACTGACAGTTGAACCAGTTTTGTTTTAACACACTTATGATAACACAGTACAAGGAGAATATTGAACATCTATATAAGTCAGCTAGATAAGTTAATGACAAGTTGTTAAACATTATACCCGTACAACGGCAATTACAGTGATATAATCAGCAGCGCAATTGCAGGTAGAATTAAAATGAATCACTTTGCATGTTTATTGAGAACATTTATGACTGAGAGGCAGAGATAAAACATATTTATGTCTACACTGGAATGAACTGTGTGTGAAAGAGGATTTGAACACCTAGAATACATTTACAAAATATATTTCTGAATCTTAAGACTCTAAATTCAATCTATTGAATTTTGCCTCATTGATGCCTTTATTATAAACTATATGAAGAAGGGATGCACTGATACCGGTATAGGGCCCGATACTCAAATGCTCCGATACCAAAACTGATACCATGCAGTGTGTGTAGCTTTACAAGTCATAACTAGTCCTCATTTTAGATGAGCTCACAAAAATAGTTAACTGACCACTACTAAATTTTACTTTATAACTATCTTAATTAACCATGAATTGCAGTAGAAATACAAGAATAAAGCATTTATAGCTATTTATATACTGCTTATTAATGTATATTAATGCTTTATAAATGAATTAACTGTTTACTACTGCTTAACTAATGATTAATAGCATGCAGTTATTATAAAGTGTTACAGAAAAAGTACTAGGCTTTCAGCTGAAATTGCAATTACAGTAGTTGTGTTTGTAAAAATTGTTATTTAATTGCATTGTAAATGTTCCTCCAAGATATTATATTTCAATATCATTCCTGCAGAAATGCACAGAGTTTCCATCATTCTGATTTAAATGTGCTTTTATCAGTTTTGAAAGTGTGTTCATTTGTAAAATGTGCTGCAAATATGTAGTTTTGCAGATGGTGAAGTATGAATGACACAAGTGTGCTTATTGAAGGCATTTTGTGTGAAAGTAATAAAAAATGATTCACAGTTTGATTAAGATAGACTTCTATATCTCTGAACGAGTGAAGAGTTTTGCACATATATGGCTCCAGTATTGACAGATGGAAATAACTGTATATTCTGGCCACGTATGATAACGGTCTGGACTGTATTTGCATCAGGGCTGTGATATATACGAGTGCACTGGACAGGGCTCAGGGAACTGAAGAGCTTTAGCAAAGTCCTTTTAGGCAAGTCGTGCCACTCGGCCGCCATCTTGGCAACGCCTCCGGGCAGCTATTTCGGACTAACAAGACCAGGCTCCTATCTAAATGAATGGGCAGAGAGTCAGAACTGCACTTTCACTGGTCACTGGGACATAAAAACTGCATGTATAGAAACAGCAGTAAAACATGATAAAAATCGCTGAAAAAGTTTGATGACTTTGCCCCAAAATAAGGTTTAAAACGCCTTTCCCCCCACAGGTTATACTTTTACTACGCATGCGCAAGGGTTCACGTCACGACACCAACTTCATTTACGTCTCTATCCAGAATGCCGGTGTTGTGCATATTCAATGTCAATATTGTTCTCCTTTATTTAAATATAAGCAGGTTTGCACTTTATCAGTAATAACAATTCATTGTATAGATCAGTTGTTTTAACTATTCATTAAAATGAATCGGTTCAAATGAATCATTAGTTCGCGAATTGGACGTGTCATACGGTTGTGTGATTATCCCAGCAGTTAGGACATGGACATCCCACAAGGTTAGTGTCAACACAGAAAACATTACATCACTGGATAGGTTTTTTGTTTATTTAGAGAGTCATTTTATGTCAGCTGAATGTGCGGAACGCATTTCAGAGAAGATAAGGCAACGTATTTTAGCACAATTCACACCCAGCGGTAATTCAGGGGAAAAAAAATCTCCGAATGCTCCAACATGAAACGTTGGTCTTCCGACCTTTTACCATTATGTCATTTTATTTAGATTAATATGCGTGCGGGAGAGAGAGCAAGACAGCGCTTAATTTGGAGACGTTGAAGTCTTGTTTACATTTTCGCCTGTCTTCGGAAAGAGAGAAAGAGAGTGCGCGCGCGCGACCGGGGCTCTCCCTCTCTGCTTGTCCTTTCCATATGGTTCTTTCAGTTAAATATGCGCCGTCACTGATCTTGCACACACAACAACTCGCTGTCCCCAAATCGTCTCCGCTGTCGCAAAACCTCAACTGTGCGCATGCGTCAGTGGAACCAGACGATAGGTTTAAATGTTTCGCGGCTTGACTGTTAAAAGCAGATGATTGGCTTTCCAGCGGGAGGGGCGGGACATGTTCATAGAACCGCCATCTTTGCCGTTACGGGTTTTCCTTATATAGTTCTATTGAGGATTGAGGAAGTGGCATGTCTCTTATATAAATTGTCTCTGGCTTTAGTCTCCTCAACTCTACATTTACAGGTGATCCTTCACAGGTAAGACATGTACAATAGTTCACATGTGACTTCAAATAAGGTGTCTTGTTTCTTTGAGTTTGTGATATAAATGATTATTTTTGTTTAAAAGCAGAGGCTCTCTTCTTTCTTTTGATATATTGCATGTTCAGATATTCATAGAGCAAAGTATTCTGGGGGCCGTGAAACTCACAATCAAAAAATGCTGGTGGTGGAAACAAAAGAAAGAAAGAGAAAGAGTTAATAGCAATGTTAATGTACACCAGTCTCCTCTTCTCGTGATGTTTGGTGATATTCCCCAGATCCTGAGCTGAAGCTGATGATGGGTTTCAGCTCTTCATCTTTGCTCTGCTGCAGATCTGTGTGATGGGGGGAACTCAGAGGATCTGTCTAACATCACTGGTGTGTTCACCTTCGGTTCAGAACTAAACTAAACTATATTCCATATGTCAAGCTATGAATGAGGCATTTATGAATGAGGCATATGAGGCTATACTTATTTAAAATTATTGTAAATAACAAATAAGTTATCAGTCTTTGGTTTGTATATTTCTTTTGGATTTGTCTTGCAGACTCTTCTAACCATCCTCATCACCTTCATCCTCGTGGATCTTCCAGCACTGCTAGAGCTGGGAAAGATAAGGACCACAGCCCTGTTTACATGAACACTAACTTGGAGTTTGTTTTATCAAACGATCCACCTGAAAATGCAGTTCAAGTTTCTGATGACAAGGACATTTATTATTACATTCTTGGAACTGGGAAATGTAATGAGGAGAAGTTAGAGTCAATTAAAAGTTCAGATATGTCGAAGCCAGGTGCTAATAAGGAGACACGTGGATTTATAGTAAATAAAGACGACTTTGAAATTTTAGAGTGGAAAAACTGGGCAGATGTAAAGAAAGGCAGGATTCGATTTCACCCAATAATCATTTGTAAAAGTAAGTACATTGTTAAACATAGCGGTATAAAATTTCAGACCATAGACGACATAAAAAAAACAAAAAAAAAACGCTGTGCTCTCACAGTTTGTATGCTGACTTGGCGTTCATACAAGTCACTTGTATACAAGTCAACAGTCATTTGTTTAAAAACACTGATGCTTGTGATTTACGTCCTGGGTCGATAAAGACCTGGGGAATGCATTTAAGAGTTAAAACAGTCTATTCATTTATATTTAAATAACATAGATTTATATAAAATTTATATTATATAAAATATATAAATGTATATCTAAATAAAAGAAAAATATATCTTTATTTAATTTATTTAACTTTAATAATAATAATAATAATAATAATAATAATTCATTACATTTATATAGCGCTTTTCTTGGCACTTAAAGCGCTTTACATGGAAGGGGGGGAATCTCCTCAACACCACCAGTGTACAGCTCCACCTGATGATGACGACAGCCATACTGCACCAGAACACACACACACACACGCACACGCACATACGCGCACACGCACGCACACACCTCATACACACACGCACACACACATAGGCACACACGTACGGCGTTCCGATCGGGTCTTTAATGCAACTTTGCAACATGCACTTGTCTCAATGAACGTGACGTCTGCGTCTGCAAAATGTGACGTCTGCGTCTGCCAATTAATTTATTATTATCATTAATTATTATTATTATTAAATTGAACGAATATCACAGGGGACACATGTATCAAAAAAAATCAAAAAATAAAAATAGGATAAGGAGCTGGAGGTAGAGCAAGGCAATAAAACAACAGTGAGAGATAATTCTTAAAACATTTAAAGCAATAGAAATTAAACATGCAATACATGAAAAAAAAACATTTATTAAAACTAAATAGAAATAAATAACATGAAACAACGAAAAAATATATATTTTTGTCATCTTCAGGAAATCAGGAGGTAACTTATAATGAAACCATAATCTTTTTTTAACAACAGCAGTTTTAGCGGGTTTCTTATTAGCTGATTAACAAAGACAGTCATAGAATAACTTTAAAGGTAGGGTAGGTAGGATTTGTCTAAAAAACTTATTTTCCAAATTTGTTTAAACTTTATTTATACATCAATACATAATTAAAATGTAAGTACTCTGAAAAAGAAAGTATAAAAATCGAGTGTCTGTAGACCTTTCACGACTGTTTTAAAGTCAGCTCATTATTTCCATTCACTCCACCCCCTCCCTTCTGGGCTCCTTCCAAAGCCACGCCCCCAAAACACATGAACGCGCGACTGAGCTGAAGACGGATTATATACCTGAGACGAGCGGAGAGGAAGGAGCACAGTGCATGTAGTGACATCATGTCAGAATCACATGTAATAAAAAAATCTAATGCTAATTGCTTATGAATATAAACAAATAAGATGTATTTTAGTACTCACTATCAAGCTAGCATATTGATATTGGTAAAGTTTCAATTTAAAAAATATATTTTTTGATTCGCTAACGAGCTAGTAATATCAGCTAAAAACAGGTTGCATTGATAAACTTTTTTCCATTACCATCAGTTACATTATGATGAAGATGAATTTCGTGTAAGATTCATAACATGGTGTTTGGGGGTTGGGAGATATTGACAAAAATGAATATCTCGATATTTTATATCCAATATCTAGATATCGATATTCAGGCGATATTTTTGCCATCCTTCAAAGAAATATGTGCAAACTGGCAAAGAAGGTCCAGTTGGTCTTTTGACTTGCTGCATTTGACCTATTGTAGGCTATAGAAAAAAACAATAAAGGAGCTAACTAAACAGAATCTGTGGCAGCCCCTACTTTTTCCACTTACAAAAAAAAAAAAAAAAAAAAAAACTTAACTAGGCACTTCTTGCAACAGTGATTATTAAATCAAACAACAATATTGTTGATGATCAATTCAAAGTAAAAAAAAACATTTTCAAAACGGTATAAATCCATCCATTTTTTCCCCAAAACGCTATAAATCCATCTTCTTTTTTTCAAAAATGTATGGTTTGTCTTTAAAAAAAAAGTCTTTTGTCTTTTATTTTTCGTGTTCGCATTTATGAGGAAAAAACAATATTATGTGACAGTTCTCCATTATGGACGCGAGCGCTCTGAAAGCTGCACTAAGACTTTCAAACTTTAACAGAGACCTCAAAACAGAAAGCACAAAGCCTTTCTTTAAAACGAATTTCGTTTTGTATTAATTGTATCTTAATTTTAATATTTTTTTCATTAACCAATTTTCTGGATTAAATACATAAAAATAAATATAGGCTATCAATCACAACATAAGGTGCTTGAACTGGAGATTATATCATCATGAACCGAACTGTAGCCTCGCCTCACAGGCCTAAAAAATGTGAAATATATTTACAGAAATCTGGTTCTAAACAAAACCATCCAAAACAAAATAAATCTATGTAGCCTAATAAATGTGCATTTCTCCGGTGCGTTCACTAGCCTACTGCGAAGATCGCGAGTCTATCGTCAACTTCATCTTTGCAGCCGACACAGAAATTAATAAACAATTAAAATATCTTATTGCAATATTTTACATATTCATAATCATTACTTTTGCTGGTTCTTTGAGGCAGCTTTTTAGGTTGATGCCGTTTTGGAAAAGAGCTCTTCACGTACAAACACCGTTTCACCAGGGCACAGCGGCCCTTCAGCACATAAGAACAAAAAGAGAAAAAGCACAGACTTACTCATTACGAAACTTTGATGTGGTTGAACAGGTGAAACAGTCACAAACTCCTCTGCAACTCAAACCTTCTCAATACAAGTTATGAAGGAAGAGAACAGCATTACAGTTGTTTTCAGCGCGTCCTCCTTTGATTGCTGTGTTGTGACTGGAAAAGTGCGTGCAGGAGCACATGCGCAAAACGTAGGTTTGTAAAATGTCCTTTTGTAAAATAAAAATAATTTTAGGGGAAGCAGAGGAGGTCGTGCAAGACGCCGTGGCGTGCAACTAGGGTCCGAGGAAGTAGAGGCCGAGGACGGGGTGGTCGCTGGAAAGCCACGCCGATATTGACAAGAGTTTTATTTCTTTGTTTATCCAAAGATTTTTTGTTCATTACCTTTTCTTGTACTGTCTTCTTTTTTTGCCTTGTTTGCCTTCGCTAACTGCATGTCGGTAATGTGAATTTTGATTGCTCTTTCTCTGCCATTGTTTTGCTATTCCTAGGTTCCATGCCTCTTGAATTCCTCAAATCAAACGTGCGCGCGCAAGTGGGCAGATCCCGTGGCAAAAGGGTGGTTGCCATGGTTGCGAGAGAGTGACAGTCGCCTAAGCCAATCCTTTGTTTCGTCCCGAATGGAAATAATGAGCTGTGTTTAATGCAGATTAAACGGTCTAGAGTCACTTGATTTTTATACTCTTTTTTTTCAGAGTACTTACATTTTAATTATTTAATATATATAGAAAGTTTAAACAAATTTGCATTTTTTGTTTTTATAAAATCCTACCTACCCTGCCTTTAAAGAGACAGACAAGCTTATAATAAACAGAACGATATCGCCCGCTGGTGTAGTTGCTAATATAGATATATTTATGTTCTTGGTGTGAACGGGCCCTTACACCCTTTACTCCACTCCGCATCGTGCCTAACAATGTCCCTCAGCTGTTCTAAATAAAATCATGGCTTCGCGGGGCTTATTGCTTTAGTAAATCATTTGCAAACTATTATTCATAGATTATTAATAGTATCGTTAACACATAAACAGACTATATACAAATAGTGAGTTCTTCATTCATTGTTACTGTAATAATTTATAATTTTTCTATTAGCTCATATGTAAAGACTTAGATAATGAGAACTTTTTAAGAACTTGTATCTGATGTATTTTAAAGCATGTATTAAAGGAGTTGTTAATATTCATCAAAACATTAAGAAGTCATTATATCACAGTAAATAAATGCTCATGTATAAAGGGAATTGATGCAAATTTAAGGCTTGATTAGTGTCTATAGAAACACTTTTCATGGAATTAATGTATAATAATGGTAGGATTAAAGTACATAATTATATGTCTTTTTATTATTTTAATTACATTTGAAAAAAAAATTAATCAATGTATTATTCTTTGTTTTCTTATTTCTTATTAAATTCTTTGTTGTAAATCGTTTTTTATGTAAAAGCACGTTGAATTACCATTGTGTTTGACGTGTGCTATATTAATAAACTTGTCTTGCCTTGACTTTTGTGTGACTTAATCTAAAGTGTGAAATATTTAGCCCTATAAAACATTTATTAAGGATCCATTACTTTAAAAGTAATTTTTTTTTGTGAGGATCAAAATAGACAAAAGTGATGCAGAACTAATGTATTTTTATTAACTTGGCTTGAAAAAAGAAACATCACACAACCATTGGAATTTACAGAATACAAATATAACAAACACACACACACACACACACACACACACACACACACACACACAATTACTCAATCACTCTCACACAGACCTCTCTCTCTCTCTCTCTCTCACTCACTCACTCACACACACACAGACCTCTCTCTCTCTCTCTCTCTCTCTCTCTCTCTCACCAATCACTAATAATGTAACAACAATCAACCATGACTGTGTGATATAACTTCTGAGAGAAGAGTCGGCGTCCTTTTAAGACTCAGATGCTGTGCCAGCCGACCTCTGCTCCCCACCATTCTTCTGGCCAATGTACAGTCACTGGACAACAAGCTCTGTGAGTTTCCGCATGGACAGGACGAGAGACCTCTCAAGGAAAAGCAAAGGAGGAGGTGTATGTTTTATGATCAACGTCTCTTGGTGTGATCGGGGAACCGGTCTTTTCAGGGTCGTTCTTGTACGATGTGGAGTGTGACATCCACGGGGGAAATATCCACACCCAGGAAATAACAGCTGATAAACGACACGTCACAGCTGTCAGATGACGCTTCTGAGGAAGACTGCAGGTTGCAGTCGAAACATGTCAAGGTAAAGAAAAAGTTTTTTCTCCACCTGAACATTTTGTCTTTCTAGAAGAAAACTATCCAAATTTAAGACTGATCTCATCTTCAGGAAACTAACATTTGATGTCTCGTGTATTAACTCATTCTCCAGAATCCTCTTAGAAAAGCCTACGGTTGCTATTTGGGATTGTTGGCTCGGCTGGTGTTATTGTTTGGCATGTGTTTATGTAAATATCGTTTATAGATCAGTATATGTTTGGAAAGAGTTTCTGACCTTTTGGCATTTATTTTTTCTTTTTCTTTGTTTAATTCTTGAAATACATTATATCCTTCTCGGGGTACTTTGCAATATGATTCCCCCTTTATTTTCTGTAACTCATCAGTTTAGGCAGCTGGGACAGGTATACGGTATTCATTTGTCATTCATATGTCATTGCAGTGTAAATCCCCCCCGCAAGCCAACAGAGACCAGGCACTCAAGGAACTGTACGGGAATACTGGAATCCGCACAGGATCATATTTGCAAAGTAGGCTACCCCGAGAAGGATATAATGTATTTCAAGAATTAAACAAAGAAAAATTTAAATAAAACGCCAAGGTGTGCCCCTGAGGCCGCATTTATTGTTCCGGGGACTTTAACAAGGCCAACCTCCGTACAATGATTCCAAAGTAGTTTCAGCACATCATTTGCAGCACACCAGTGGATCGGGTTTTGGATCATTGCTATTCTCCTTTCAAGGATGCATACAAATCCCTCCCCTGTCCATCTTTCGGCAAATCCATTCTGTTTCTGTCCGCTTACAGGCAGAAGCTGAAACGGGGAGCACACGCCCTCAGAACTATCCAGTGCTGGTCAGACCAGTCGAATGCTAAGGGCTTGTTCGACTTCATGCAGCTCTGCGCAGACCGATCGGCGGCTGACTTGAAGCAGTGCATGCCGGTTAGAAATTTTGTCCGACTTGATACAGCGCCGACGCCACGTGAACGTATGCCATCAAAGTACCGCGAGTGCAATTCGAGAGTAGCCGGAGAACTCAGCCAGCGCAGCTTCTCAAGAGCGGCTGCACGAGGGCTGATGACGACACAGCTGTTCCACGATTGGCCGGATTCACCGCATGACAACGATCACGTGTGTTTCGTGTTTATTTTGAACACCTTTAGTTCCTCTAAATCTTTCAAATCAGTTTATTATAACAGTGAACACTCTTTTCATGTCGTTGTCATGTTATATTGTGTCATGTTTATCAAATTAAAACTGCTTAAAAAACGTAGACTCCACTTCATTGATAGTAGCTTATGTTGAACTTTATTCTTGTTCAAACAGACGCTGTATAAAGCTGTGCATAAAGTACTGAATGAAAACGTCTCTGAAACATCTGTGTATTATTTGGCAAATATTGCATTTATTTCACTGCAGCTGTGGTAAAGTATGCAAACACCACGTGAGCGGTCACTACGGGAACCAGAAAGTGTCCGACTTCACGTCTCCGTTTGCAGCTCCTCCCCGCCTGCACGCGGCTACTCTCGCCGATCGGTTACATCCAGCCGCAGCCGATGTCGAACACACCTTAAGACTGTTTTGATCACGTGGACCGGGAAATGTTCTGGTCTGCCTCCGACGATGACGCCTAGGTCTACGCAGACACGGTAAAAAATTTTATCAGGAAGTGCATATAAGACCAAAACAATATGAATTTACCCTAACCGAAAGCCATGGTTAATATGAAGGTAAAACAGTAGCAAAACTCGAGAGCTTGCTAATTTGAATGTGAGAACTTGAAAAATTAATATTTATATTTGTAAGTTGAAATTTATACTTGTAGCTCTGATGTGAAAAGCTGCATCTATCGATTTGCACACACAGACAATACTCAGAACCAGTGGCGGCTGGTGATAATTTTTTTTTGGGGGGGGGGGGGGGGGCAAAATACAAAGCAGAAACTAAAAAGCTATTTTGATCTCTTTTTATTTACATTTCAGACCAACAAAGTAGTAACAAAAAGCATGTTTCCTACTTGACCATAATGTTGCTCTCCTTTATACAGACCCTTTCCAAAAATTAGAATATCATGGAAAAGTTAAATTATTTTAGGAATTCTTCAATGTTAAACTAATTTTATAAAAAAGGCTGATTGCTTGCAAAGTGAGATATTATAAGCATTGATTTGTTATAATTTTGATGATTATGGCTTACAGCTTATGGAACCCACGAAATCAAAATTTTTGAAAATTAGAATATTACATGAAATCACACTGTAGTAATTTTGGCAGTGTGGGCAGGTGAAAATCTAGCCTGGTTCTACCAGAATCTTGTACATTTCATTTGTACAGAGAGTCTGGAATCTCTCCATTGAGAAACGTTTACTTCCTTGTAGGCGGGTTCTCTGTTAAAGTTCAAAACTATTGGATCTGCCCAGAGTCACTCAGGATCTGCCATAGCCAATCGCTAACGTGTGGTCGTGACGTATGTCATGCGCCGAAACCGGCCGGAAACATTTACAAATTCAAAATGTATATTTGACACTAAAGACAGTGATGTATTCAGTCAACTGTCGAAGCTGGGTCTAATCATTAACAATACGCCGCTGCGGTCGTTTCGGATCTGCCGCAAATGCTGTACAGTGATCACCAGGCTACTGCGCGATACGGAAACAACTTTTCTGCCTCCTTCACTTGGTCCTCCATTAGTGCAACAAGAGGGGAGACGACAACAACTATCAGCTTTGCATCCCTATCGTTCGCCTTAGCTAACTCATTCACCACTAGAACTGCCATGGCAGTCATTTTGACCGTTTTGAATTTTATATCTGCAATAACTTGAAAATGAAAAAATAAATACAATCCTGCTGGTGCCTGACTTTTCCTAAAAGTGTCTGTATTTTCATTTAAAATGTTTTTCATATAAATTACCTATGTAAATTACACATAAGGCAAAAAAAACAAAAAACAAATGAACATATTTACCTATTTCGGCCATAAACGGTCATATTGACCGCACTGAATTTCGCGGTATTATTATACCAATATACGCAACAATAAAATGTGGTAAAAAAATACACTAAACATATTCAACAACAAATCATTTAAATGTAATGACATTCAGAACAGAACAAGAATAAAAAAATAACTAAAGTCAAAATGAAATGCTTTATAAGCTAAAGTGAAAGTAAGCGGCGTTGGGCTCACGCAACTTTCTAATTAGAATCAAAATGTTTCAACATTTGCGATGTATTTGGATGCTAAACTATTCTTTATCATAGGCTTTGAACTTCACTCACGTTCCAATATCGACGGAAAAAATCATCCTCTTCACACGCATAAAATGGTACGAATTGTAGCCTACTAGTAGGAGAAACAGAGCAGTGGAATTTGTATATGTTAGGTTGACTATTTTATTATTATTCACTATAATGAACAGGCTGCAATGCTGGAATATGGTGTGTGTGTCGGCAGGCGCGGGCGCGATCGAACAGTGGAAACATGAAAACATCTTTGTCATTTTGTTCAGGGCATCTACGAATATTATTTATTTATAAATTATAATTAAACTTACTTGTTTAAATGTACAGTTTGGTGTTGTTTTGTTTTTAAAGACATCCTAATACAATAAATGCATTAATCTCTCAATTGGGGATTTATCATTAAAGAATAGAGTTTTGAATAGCGATCAAAATGACCGCTTGCGGCAGTTCTAGTAGTTATGGAATTCTGGCACTTCTAGTGCTAGCGGAGTGAGCTGGAAAATCAAACTTTTCCCAACCCCGTGGGGAGGAGGGCCACAACATCATGGCCACCAACAAAACTTAGCAAACATTGTTCTTGCTCCGGCTTTAACTTCTGTATATTCGGCAGTTTTGCAACAACGGACCGAATAGCTTTTCTCACATCTTCCTCCGCTGCCATTACTCCAACTCAAACTGACGCACTACATCAACGTCATCGTTCACAGCCACTCCCTCTGTTCGCTGATTGGTCCTACAAAAAATTGGTTTCTGGAAACCTAAGAATATACAGCAGTCCCAGACGTAGTACTGAAGGAAAATGAAATTGAGCGGAAGTACGTAGGAGGGCGGAGCCAGGCTAGTGAAAATCCTGCTGAAAATCATCTTCATCTTCATAAAGCATCTTCATAAAGCTTTTCTGCTGAAGGAAGCCTGACGTGCTCTAAATGTCCTGGTAGCCGGCTGCATTGACTCTGGACTTCCAGGACATTAGAGCACTTCATGCTTCCTTCAGCAGAAAAGCTTTATGAATTGCATGGCATCTACTTTGTATTCTTTATAAAGCAATGTTCTATGCATTTGTCCCTGTCAAATAAATATTAAATAAATAAAACTCATGCTAACTTAGTGTTTAGCTAATTTAGTGAAGATTATAAGTACCAGACAAAAAGACGACGTACGTTATATGTAAAAAATCTGCACATTGAAACATATGTTTGCGATGTCTGCCATTATATTCCTGTCTCTCTTCAACGTCTCGTAAGTTAGCATTTGTTTGTTGTAACGTGGCTGTTGTACTGCGATGCCCACCATGTCAGAGTTCATCTGCTGTCAGTCAATCCTGCATCACCATGGCGCACACACTTAACGTTACCATGCTTCGTCCTCTGTCACTTGCCTGCTGCTGGATGTGTAAATCTGGTTGTTCATCAGCTACTGTCTGATGGACCGAAAACAGACAGCTCCCCCCTTCAGACTGGGGGGAGAGAGACGGCCCAAACATATTCTTTTCATGGTGAAGTGAGCACACCCAGCACGGCAAAGCCGGGTGTGACAATATGCACAGCAGAAATATTTACACTGGACTGAACACAAATATGCCTTCAAAAACAGTAAACTGAAAAAGATGAAGTGTTAACAGTTAAGCATTGAGGAGTTTGGTCAGGTGACACGTATCGGCCAATCAGATCATGGAGTGTCATTTTGAATGGCAGTGTTTTGAAACGGCAATCATGTGCTTTATGTCAGATTGTGTGTGTTATGCAGAACCGTGTTCAGTGTGTTTAAAAAGTGCCATTCTGAATTGCAAAATGTGTGTAAAGCAGAAAATGTGTTTAGACTTTTGGAGACTTGAGAAGAGGTTTTGCTCTCGTGTGTCGGTGTAAATAATTGTGCTGTGCGTGACATTTTAGTGTGTCAGCAATAGGAATAAGGTGGCAAACACACAAACTGTGCACTGTGTGTATACCACATCCTTAAAGATGACGCACGTTGCATTCTGTGTGTGGGTGAATATGGGCTCCGGGGCACAAGAGCACTGATGTGTGAAACTGCCAAATATGAAGACAGACAGGAATTAAATGTCTAGAAAGGTAGAAAATGAATAAAATGTACAAGAAAAAATGTGTGTATTTCTAATGCCAATAGAGACGCAATAGTAATGCCAATAGTGACACAAACACGAAAAGCGCTGACGCAGGTAAATAAAGCAATTGACGTAAATGATGTAACAATTAATGCACGCAGGAAATATGTTAATGCACGTAGAAGCAACATCTGCGTAAATGTAGAGATATTGTGCGTAATTAGTTATTTTAAAAAGCATGGTCTTTAGGGCTCTAAAAAGAGAGAGGGCTCTGTCAGGCCTTGGAGAGGCATTTATTAAAGTAAATAAACATAAAATGTCAAAAAATGGGGAAATAAAGAAAACAAAAGGGGATCTGGTGTCCTCGTTGTGCCAGGGAATAGTGAAGGACGGGTAGTGAACAGATGGGAAGGGTCCAGGTAAGGTGGTGGGGGGGTGGGGGGGTGGTGTACGGTGTCCGGCGGTCGCACGCTCTTCTCTCTCTCTCCAGTTTTCGTTGTACAACAAATGGGCCATCAAACTTGTAAAACACATGAAGGATTGAACTACTAACCAGAACTACGAACCAGCAGCCGAGATTAAACGAGGCAGAGAGGAGGATCTGATTAAGATATTTTTAGGGAGGACATGAAGTTTCAGAGAGAGACAGAGCAGGGAGAGAAAGGACAAATTGTTTTATCTTCTTGACAGATTGGTAGAGAAATAAACTTTAAATTTGTAAATTAAAGCTGCAGTCCGTAGCTTTTTTGGGTTAAAAATTATCCAAAATAAATTGAGCAAGTACATAACCAGCCAGTGTTCAAAACTCTCTGCTTGCCGTAGCTCGATTCAGAACGGTAAGCTTGTAATAATGATTTTAACTCCAGTGGTACTGGTGCATTTCCACAGGAGATTCGAGCATGTCTTTGTGTCATTACATCACATCTGTCCACATAAAGAAGAGTCTCGGCTAGTAGGCTATGAGTGTGAGGATGTGGAGGTGGAGATTTATAGCCTTTTCTCACAGCACTTGAAATAATTAAACTTATATCGGATCCAGAATGTTTCAAACATCAATCACCAGTGACAACTGGAGATTCACCCATTGTAAAACGCAAAAGACTTCGGACTTCGGAGTGGCTACAGAAATAAAGACACTGCAACCGGCCCATGCGAAAACAAGGACAAATATCGAAATGGGCATTAAATGCTGTGCAATGCTGATGTTGTTAACATTAACAATTTGAGAACAAAGTATAATTTGCACGGTTTGACATGATTTAATCAGCGCAATTTACTGCAATGCTTTTTTCCCTTAGTTGGTCAGAACAAAATGTGGATGATACTTACTTGTTTAGACGACATTTTCCGGTGAAAATTCTTATGTTGTTCATATTTCCAAAAAGTAGGATCTGTGATTGCGTATGACAGTATCCACACCGACTGACAGACGCACATTCTCCTCAAAACATCGGATTCATCCGCGCTGTGCCGTGCCGAGGCACAACCCACGTAAAGTTGATGATTCCACGAATAACTGCAGTTGCAGATTTCTAACAGAGATGGCGACAAAGAGGAAAAACTGTTGACTGCAGCTTTAAACAATCATATACATTATTTTTATGTTAGTTATCATTTGTAAAAGGAAACAAAAAATAATTTCTGTGCATTGTTTATTTTTGTAATGCAAGTTATAACTTGTAAATGTAATAAGGAAATTATTCTGTACATTAACAGTGTACATAAAACAGATTGGAAGAAAACAGTTATTCTGTAGACTTTTCTTGAGCGGAGCAGGAGATCCGGGATGGGCTGGTAAATCTGGGATCCGGGGTAAAGCCTCTGCCGGAGGGACATCATCTGGGATCAGTGCATATTTCCACTGTCCACTAACAGGTTTTCAGGGCCGACTCAGTCGACGGCTGCCAGTCACAGGCCGCATACTCAATGAGTAGGTACTTAATTTCAATGAGTACTTACTTACCGAGCGCTAAAAGAGTAGGTACTTTATAGCCAAATCTCGTTGAGTATGAATGCGATCCGTACAACATTCGCCATGTTGACGTTATCATGTGACCTACGACGTTATCACAAGCGCAATAGCTTAAAAATTATGAGCGACAGGTGTACCAACACCTGATTCATCAGTACCTCGACAACCATACCCATTACGGTTTTCTTCAACGCCAGCAAAATGTTTCCAATGTCTGTACAAAGACGACGTAGGGCAGCTGCTCGAAGATCTCGCCTTAGGAGAAGACTATTGATTTCATTCTCTAAACATGTAAGTACGAATTCAATTAAATTAAAGTACGTAAAAATAACATTAACCAATAATGACTTGCCATGCTAGCTCACCCCAACATTTATAATGATAAATGCTGACCAATACTCAATTATATTACATATTTTCTTACTGAGAATATGTTGTAGTAAACATGCCTAATTTACTGTTATTGTCATAACATACTATGCATGAATAGTGGACAAATGCAGCCAATGAATGTGAATGCATCCATTTTCAGTCAAGAAATTAATGTATTAATTAATGAAAGAATTATATTTAATTGACTACAATAGGAAACATGAACAACAAGTAAACAAATGGATAAAACTAAAACTAACCATCACAATAAACAAATGCAAGTCAACAACACATGAAACAAAGATTTATTAAAATTTCTCATTTTAACAAACTATCACATATTTACAGGCGGTGAACCCCACATCCTACTGCCATCTAAACAGAGCTGTTCCCATTCTGCGGCTTTATTTTGATGAAGCAGCTGACCACCGTGCCCACCTTCGCCTGTCTCTGCCGTCCATCAGGTCCCTGATTGCTGCAGTCAGACTGGAATCTGACCATGGATGGGAACGGGAGATCGAGGTGCTTGTGTTCCTCTACTGGCTGGCCCATGCAGCATCCTACAGGATGCTTTCACGGACCTTTGATATCCCAAAGTCCTCTGTGCATGACATTGTGCACAGAGTGAGCAAGGCCATCATGGGAATTTTGAGGAGGGTTATTTGCTTTCCGACCGGAGATGACCTGGAGGCAGTGGGAGCAGGATTTGCACAGCTGGCTGGATCACCAGCTTTCAGCAGAGCAGTTGGGGCAATAGACGGCTGTCATATCCGTATTAAACCGCCAGCAAATAACTCCCACTGTTACTTCAACAGGAAGCTGTTTCACTCCATCCAACTCCAGGCCATCACTGATCACCGGGGGAAATTCCTAGATGTCTTTGTGGGATATCCTGGGTCTGTGCACGATGCCAGGGTGCTGAGGAACATCCCTGTGTATGCTGAAGGCCTTTATCCACCTGCAGGCAAGTGCATCCTCGGGGATGGAGGCTATCCTTGCCTGAGTGCCCCCATCTGCCTCATCACCCCGTACAGAGAGCCGGTGCAGAACCCTGTGCAGGCTCGCTTCAACAGCAAGCACTCCCGTGCCCGCAACATCGTGGAGAGAGCTTTTGGGATGCTGAAGACACGCTGGCGCTGTATCTTCTTCAAGGCCTTGGAGGTGAAGCCTGCCTTCGTGCCTGAGGTTGTTGCGTGCTGCGCTGTGCTTCACAATCTCGCTCTAGTCAATGGGGACATCGTTGAGCCAGAGGATGAGGAAGACCATGATGACGGCCCCCCTGATCCCCACAACCTTGCAGCAAGAGTGGGAGAACATGTGCGGGACAATCTGGCTGCCGCTGTGACTGCTCCAAACATCCCTGTGCCTGCTCTCCATGAGCACGACTACCTTTAAAACATTAAAAAACATCAAAATGTTTTACAATTCATGTTGTCAGCATTCCTTTTCTTTCCAAATGTCATTTTATAGGTTTACAATTACATGCATTTTTTAAATAGCTTTATTACTTTTGTTGTGTAATGGGCTAAACCACTGAACTGGTAAGCAGAAGATTGCTGGTCGATCTCCACAGCCGACGCCACGAGTGTGTCCTTGAGCAAGGTTCTTTACTCTAGGATGATTTAGGGTCATTGTCCCTGTAATAAATGCACAGAGTCACTTGGATAAAAACATCTGCCAAATTTCAAAATTCAAATGTTTCATGAATTGTCTCAGGCATAAAAGTTAAAAGTTGTTAATTTCTTAGCTTATTTCTTCAAGGTACTACTATAATACAAAATGCATACATATTTATTTACTACCATTTCTATCTGGTGGGTTGAAAGGTTAATTCACCTAAACACATGAATTTAGCTATTATTTACTATCTTTAAATTCTTTACATTATTTACAATTTTGCTTTCATGTTATGAGATCCCTCATTTATTTTTTATTTATATATTTTTTTTAAACCACAAAATGTGATTTTTGTTAAGTTTGTTCTGCTGGTTTCGGTTCATACAATATCGGTCAATGGAGCCCAACTTTCAGAAGCTTCCTGGCATTATTTATTGCTTTTCAAGCTTCTGAAAGTCCATTGACTAATATTGTATTAAACCATCAGACCAAACATGACCAAAATCACCTTTTGTGTTCAGAGGAGAGAGAAAAATAACACACACAGAGGAATCAAACAACATGAAAGTAAATACTCGATTATATTTATGTCTTTGGGTGCACTAACCCTTCAGTCACTATTTCACTGGGTTTAGGTAATGCAAAATTTAAGATAATTTGTGTGAAGAGTCCAACTTAGGTCATGGAGGGCCATTGTCCTAGTTTTTCCAACCCTAATTATACACACCTGAATCTATTTAAACCAATTAATATCTGGCTACTAGTAAATTACAGACAGGTGTGTTGGAACTGAACCCTCCATGACCTGCCTTGAATATCCCTGCATGAGCTCTGTACGCATTTAGAAGTCACATAATACACTACAAGTTTAATTGTTGCTATAATGTATGGTTGATGCCTAGAAATGGTTTGTTTTGTAAACAAAGTATTGTGCAAAAGTCTTAGGCCACCATTTGATGTTGTTGTAGTAATAGTATAATTTTTATTCTTACTGATGTTTGCCTAAAGAAGCCATTTTGTACAGATTTGTTTTGTTTTTTTAAGTTCAAATCTCCTTTATTTTCTGTTTTTATCTTAATAATGATAGCAAACTATGGATGTTCATTAAAGCATAGCTAAAACAACAAAGCTGTTGGTGGCCTACTATTTTTGCACAGTACTCTGCGTGTGTGTGTGTGTGTATATATATATATATTACTTTCATTTATTTTTTAGCAATAATCTCAAGAACTGAAAGAAATCTCTCGTCTCTTTCCTTTTTTCCCGCTCTCTCTTTTCCTCTTTTTCACTTGCCTCCCGGCGCCATCTCTCTTCCCTTTCCCTTGCTTCTCTGGCTTGCCTCTCCTCCCTCGCTTGTCTCTCTCGTTCTCTTCTGTCCTCCTTCTCCTATGAAGTATGCGGTTTTGGACGCAGCCACTGAGATGTTCTCAGAAAGAGGGAAGAATAAAAGAAATTAACTCGCATACTGAAAAATCAAACCATAGAATATTTTAACAAGCAAAACTGTCCTATAAGCTAAACTCTGCAGGACAGCGGCCCTCGAGGACGATGTTGCCCATCCCTAATCTATAAGACATATTTTTAGTGTTTCTATTATATACTGTTAATTTTTTTTAATAATATCTAATATCATAATCTAATATCCATGTGTAAAAAGACAGTTTTTCATAAAAAGTAGCCTACAATATTTGCCTCTGAGATGAAGTGGAGTTGAATAACAATCTAAAGCACTTCAAAATTATACTTTAACTGACCTGGAGTCAGCCTCATCTGGCTGTAGATGTTCTGCCTGATGTGTTGAGGATTGTGGTTGACTTCAAGGGATTTGCTATTTCAGTTGTTTTATGTTTTCATTATTTTTGTGTATTTTGTGTCTGTCTGTATGTATGCTTGTACCTGTCTTGACCAGGAGACTCTTGAAAAAGAGATTTTTAATCTCAATGAGTCTCTTCATGGTTAAATAAAGGTAAAAAAAATAAAATAATAATGGACCAAGTTTTCAGACCCAGTGCTGTCGATTCCCCCACGCACGGGTACTAGCTTCAGCCCAGCCGGGCTCGGGCCCTCATAATAAAAATAATAATAATAATCCTCAGAAAAACAATAGGGCGTTCACCCTTTCAGGGCTTGGGTCCTAATTAGGGCACAAAGAACACAAGCAAACCAGAAGAGAAGAGTTTCGGTTCCTGTATTCAATCTATCTCTAAAAAAAAGCCCCTACACAGTTTTTCTGCCCTTCCTCCGGCCAGCTCAGACATCCTCATACTCTCAAACATATGCAGAGGAAATTGTGACACACACTTGTGCTTTAACTTGTAAGTATTTAAGGAGTGGTTTCTGTAATTCAGTGAAATCGAGTGAAGGTTCGTGTTCTCAGACTGCTGGCATTTGAAGACTGATTACTTCTCTGATACAGTAGACACGTGAGTACATTGTTCATAGATTTATTCACTATTAATAACATTTAATGTATAACATGAAAGAAAGAAAAGCAACAAAACCTCAGTTTGCGATTGTTTGTTTCATGATCTCAGTGAAAGTACTGAAGTCTGCCCTGATATATCTGCTCTGCCGACACTGGCAGGGTTTATTAGATGAACTTTCAGGACTTCAGCTGGATTTTCTTGTCAAACATCACAGTTTATTCTTTATATCCACCGTTGCTGATTTGAACTGTTTTTTTTGACTACTACGTTTATTCTCCTGTCTACTTTAACTCTTTATCGTGCTTCAAATTCTTATCTGTATTTCTGACTAGTTTATTTTTCCTAAATAGACTTTGCTAATTGTCTGAGGACAGTACTCTGGTTGTAGAGTATTTTGCGAATCGTGAATGATTTTGTGTCTGTGGCTCAGAGCAAAATCTACAACCTGTAGAATTAAATAACATCAGGCATGCATTACTGTAATCTTTAGATGATATATTGTGCCTTTTGAATAAATATATGTCATCATACGCCATTGTTTCAAAGCAGCTTTACAGAAAATGCATGTGTCTACATTATAATTTAGTGTGCTCTGCTATCAGAGGTGACTGTGTCCATGTAGCCGAATGTATTTCAGAAATACACATATAAACTTTTGGCTTTCCAATAAAAACAGTCTCTGAGAAACTCAAGGAAATCGTCCCCCAGTCTCCCCTATTGTAATGTCTTAATAAAGACGAATAAAGGAGCTTTTCGTTGAAAGCTTTAACGCAGAACATCAGTAACATCAGGAACATTAGCCGACACAGCTCTTATATTTCCTCATACGCACTTCATAAACTCTCATCATTAACCAAGTAAATGCTGATGTTGAAGAAAACAGCAAATCACAACTATTACAGACAGACTTCTGCACTACAGTATAGTGCTATAAAATACAACATTATTTGTTTTAGCAATTTAAAAAAAGATCTGGATCTGCCGCATGTCATTTATCATCGAATTCTACTAGTGTTTAATGAAGTCATAAAAAGCTTGGGTAACACTTTATATTACGACCCGCAAACAACTGCGTAAGTAAACCAAAATGACGGTGTACATTTCTGTAATTATAGTGTACTTCCGTGTAGGTATAAGGGAACAATATGTTAAGTTTTGGGTGATAAAGGGGTACAACCAGATATACAAGCAAATTATTTATAATGTAATTATTTTAAAAATGGTACCTATTCTGTTAATATATTCCAGGCAAAAATTGTACCTCTGTTGTATATAAAAGTTATTATCACATTTCTGGCAAAAAAATGTTCTTGTGCAATGTAGTTACAGGGTAATTTTGACATCTGTGGGTTGTAAATTAAACTTTGTTGTTTGAGTATACTGTAGAAAAGACAATGCTTTATTAAGATGAAAAAGTGTTTTGAATTTTTTTTGTAAAATAAAAGTCAGAAATTAAATGGGATCCTTTATTGTATATTTACTGCACTTACCCTCTAACTACACAGAACAAGGGGGTAACAAGCGCCACTTTAATTTACAGCCCGCAGGAGTTACAGTTCCCTTTCAGTCGCTCACGTTCGACGTAACGTCGACGTGACGACGTAATTGGGATCACTTCAGGGAGCCCTATCAACTTCGAGTGTCTACAGAACGAGCCAATGAACGTTGGCGTGCGTGAATCGCGTCACGCGCCCCGCCCCGCCGTGCGGGTATAAACAGGAAGCGGGCGCACGCACACATTGTCTTTCACTTCGGAGCCGAGCTTTCGTGAGACTTCTGTCTACAAAGAGATTCAGCCCTTGAAGACTTCAAAGAGATCTACTCTCTGCCTACAGTGTTGGTGTGACGGCGATCAGCGGTGGCCGCGAGCATTGCAGCTCACAAACTGCTGTTTTCACAGCACTATTGTTCTGTGTTTGTGTGTGTGTGTGTCGGTTCGGTGGGCGTTTCCTTGTGTGTTTATTCACACCGCGGCTACCCCTGGGTGCCTCAGCACTGAGAGAGTATTTTTTCAACCTTTTTTATTTTTACTAAAAGAGCAACACAAGCGTGACCCTGCGTCTTTTTCAAGATGTCATTCCGCTTGTGCGTTTCTGGATGCCGTCGTTCCCTGGCGCCAGCAGATGGCCACAGCAGTTGCCTCTCGTGTTTGGGCATTCAACACGCTGAGGCAGCTTTTGTGGATAGTTCATGTTCCCATTGCGGGAATATGACTATCGCAGCGCTTAGATCGAGACTCGCTTACCTCAAGGGAGGTGCAGTCCCCTCGCCTATGCCCCGATCTAGTGTCTATTCTGCCCCGCAGAATAGACCTACTTCGGTGCATGACCAGGGTGATCTGAGGATTACCGTGAGGGCTTCCCCGTCGAGTCATCCTCCGCGGGCCCCTCACGCCTCACAAGCGCTGTCGCCATTGGGGCTCCTTAGTGAACGTCTTGGTCCTTCTCCGGAACGGCCAACCGTTTCCTTTGGGGCTCCGGCTGATGACCAGATGTCGATCGCAGCATCGGAGGGGGAGCTGTCCTCTGGAAATGACGACTCGGCTGCGTTGCCCCCCTCGGGGTGTGTAGCGTTGTCCGAGCCGGATCCAGAATGGACTGCTATGCTTTCCCGGGCCGCCGAGAAGGTCGGGCTTGCGTGGAATCCTCCACCACGTCCCGAACCTTCTCGGTTGGACGATTGGTTTCTCGGGGCGGGCCGTGCTGGTTCTCAGTGGGCCGCCCCGGTACCTTTCTTTCCGGAAGTGCATGAGGAGCTTTCTAGGACGTGGAAGGCACCGTATAGTGCCCGAAGCCGTTCTAGTGGCTCCTCACCCCTCGCCACCCTCGACGGCGGGGCAGCTAAGGGGTATGTGGATATCCCCCCGGTGGAGCGGGCCGTCGCGATGCAGCTGTGTCCGGCGTCCGCTTCCTCTTGGCGGGGTAATCCACGCCTCCCGTCCAAGGCCTGTAAGTTTTCGTCCGGTCTAACGGCGAAGGCTTACAAGGCCTGTGGACAGGCTGCTTCCGCCCTCCATGCCATGGCGCTCTTGCAGGTCCACCAGGCCCAGGCGCTCATGGACATGAACGAGGGTGGTTCTGACCCAGAGCTCCTCCGGGAGCTCCGTGTGGCAACCGACCTCGCCCTCCTGGCGACGAAGGAAACCGCACGTTCTGTCGGTCAGGCGATGTCCACCTTGGTGGTCCAGGAGCGCCACCTTTGGCTCAACCTGGCGGATATGAGGGACACCGATAAATATCGGTTCCTGGATGCCCCTCTTTCCCAGGTTGGGTTGTTCGGCGACGCGGTCGAGAGCTTTGCCCAACAGTTCTCGGCCGCACAGAAGCAGACGGAGGCCATCCGGCACATCCTGCCCCGGCGGACCGCTGCTGCTCCCACCCGTCCGCCGGCCGCAGACCCTCCGTCTACTCGTCGCCGAGGTCGGCCTTCTGCGGCGTCCTCCGCTCCCGCTAAGCCCCAGCAGCAGCAGCAACCATCCAGGCCTCAGCGCGGAGCAAGCCGTAGGAAGCCGACCCCGCCCGTCCAGGCCGCTGCCAAACCAGGAGGCAAGCGACGGTGCAAACGACCCTGAGACGGGCGGCCCGGAGGTGGATCAAGTTGCTCTTCAGGAGATGGCGAAGGCGCCACTCCTTCCCCCGGTGGAGGGCCGGGCGGAGAATCTTTTGTTTCCTTTTCTTTTTGTTCCGCCACTGACCCACGGGTCAGTGGTACCCACATTTTCAAAAAAAGAGCAATTTCTGAAACCTCTGGGCCCCAAGAGGGCGCGCTTGGCAGTCGACGACGCCGCCATGCCTTGTCACTCCCGAGCCCCTCTTTCATCGCCAGTGAGCAGCAGTGGCTGTGTTCCGGACGTGCTCTCGCCTCCTCACACTCACTCTGCCCTTCGACGGAAGCAGGTATGTGCTGCACCACACACTCAGACCCCACTTCGGGCCGCTGTGCCGTCCGAGTCGGGTCCCTGCATTCCGCCGCGCTGCCCCACCCCGGGTACGTCTGTGGTGCCGTTAGTCCCGCTTGCTCGGTCTCTGGGAGCCTGGTTAACGCTTCCCAGCCCGTCTCGCTGGCTCATCCGTACCATCAGACTCGGCTATGCGATTCAGTTCGCCCGGCGCCCCCCTGCTTTCAAGGGCATCCTGTTCACCCGTGTTCTGGCGGACAATGCCCCTGTGCTCAGGGCAGAGATCGCAGTCCTACTGGCGAAGGACGCGATCGAGCCGGTCCCTCCAGCCGATATGAAGACCGGCTTCTACAGCCCGTACTTCATTGTACCCAAGAAAGGTGGTGGGTTACGACCAATCTTGGACCTGCGCGTCCTGAACCGGTCCCTTCACAGGCTACCGTTCAAGATGCTTACGCAGAAACGCATTTTCAAATGCATCCGTCCCCAAGATTGGTTTGCAGCGATCGACCTGAAGGACGCGTACTTTCATGTCTCGATTCTCCCTCGACACAGACCGTTTCTCCGCTTTGCGTTCGAGGGACGGGCATATCAGTACAAGGTCTTACCCTTCGGGCTGGCCCTGTCGCCCCGCGTCTTCACGAAAGTCGCGGAGGCGGCCATTGCTCCCATGTGCGAGCGTGGTGTTCGCATCCTCAACTACCTCGACGACTGGCTTATTCTGGCCCAGTCGAGAGAGCAGTTGTGCGAACACAGGGACATGGTGCTCAGTCACCTCAGCCACCTAGGGCTTCGGGTCAACTGGGAAAAGAGCAAACTCACCCCCGGGCAGAGGATCTCTTTTCTCGGTATGGAGTTGGACTCGATCAGCATGACAGCGCGCCTCACCGAGGCCCGTGTCCAGTCAGTGTTGAACTGCGTGAGCACGCTCAAACGCAGAACAGCGGCACCACTGAAACTGTTTCAGAGGCTCCTGGGGCATATGGCATCTGCAGCCGCGGTTACGCCGCTCGGATTGCTTCATATGAGGCCGCTCCAACACTGGCTCCACGATCGAGTCCCGAGATGGGCGTGGCAGAGCGGCTCGTGCCGGGTCCAAGTGACTCCGCACTGTCGCCAAACTCTCAGCTTGTGGTCGGACCCTTCGTTCCTGCGGGCAGGTGTTCCCCTGGAACAAGTGTCCAGGCACTCTGTGGTCTCCACGGATGCCTCTACCACCGGCTGGGGGGCCACGTACAACGGGCATGCAGCTTCAGGTCTGTGGACGGGGCCTCAACTGCATTGGCACATCAACTGCCTCGAGTTGTTAGCAGTACGTCTTGCATTGAGCCGTTTCAAAACGCTGCTACTAGGCAAGCACGTACTGGTCCGTACGGACAGCACTGCGACCGTTGCGTACATCAACCGCCAAGGTGGTCTACGCTCCCGCCGCATGTCACAACTCGCCCGCCATCTCCTCCTCTGGAGTCAGAAGCGTCTGAGGTCGCTTCGTGCCGTTTACATTCCGGGCCTGCTCAACCGTGCAGCCGACGAGCTCTCACGGCAGCAGGTGCTACCGGGAGAATGGCGACTCCATCCCCAGGTGGTCCAGCTGATTTTCAGGCGCTTCGGGACCGCTCAGGTAGATCTGTTTGCCGCCCCGGACACGTCTCATTGCCAGTTGTTCTATTCTCTGACCGAGGGGACCCTCGGCACGGATGCTCTGGCACACAGCTGGCCCCGGGGCCTTCGCAAGTATGCGTTTCCCCCAGTGAGCCTTCTTGCACAGACCTTGTGCAAAGTCAGGGAGGACGAGGAGCAGGTCTTGTTAGTTGCGCCGTATTGGCCCAACCGGACCTGGTTCCCGGAACTAGTGCTCCTCGCGACAGCCCCTCCCTGGCCCATCCCTCTGAGAGAGGACCTGCTCTCTCAGAGACGGGGCACCCTATGGCACCCGCGTCCAGACCTCTGGAAACTCCATGTCTGGTCCCTGGACGGGACGCGGAGGTTCTAAGTGACCTACCCCCTGCGGTAGTTGACACCATCACTTCCGCTAGAGCCCCCTCTACGAGGCGCCTCTATGCATTGAAGTGGAACCTGTTCGTTGACTGGTGCTCCTCTAATGAGGAGAACCCCCGATCTTGCTCGATCAGAGCCGTGCTTTCCTTCCTGCAAGAAGGGCTGGAGCGAAGGCTGTCTCCCTCCACCCTTAAAGTGTATGTTGCCGCTATTGCCGTACATCACGATGCTGTTGATGGTAAGTCTTTGGGAAAGCATGACCTGATCGTCAGGTTCCTGAGGGGAGCGAGGAGACTGAATCCTCCTCGCCCACTCTCTATACCCTCTTGGGACTTGTCTCTGGTCCTTTCGGCACTTCAGAGACCACCCTTTGAGCCTCTGCAATCAGCTGAGTTAAAAATTCTGTCCTGTAAGACAGTACTCCTGGTTGCATTGGCCTCTATCAAGAGGGTAGGGGACCTGCATGCATTTTCGGTCGACGAATCGTGCCTAGAATTCGGCCCGGATAACTCTCACGTCATCCTGAGACCCCGGCCCGGATACGTGCCCAAGGTTCCTACCACTCCCTTCCGGGACCAGGTAGTGAACCTGCAAGCGCTGCCTTCGGAGGAGGCAGACCCAGCCCTGGCTTTTCTCTGTCCCGTTCGCGCTCTGCGTCTGTACGTGGACAGAACGCAAAGCCTCAGGACCTCAGATCAGCTCTTCGTCTGTTACGGAGGCCAGCAGAAAGGGAAGGCTGTCTCCAAGCAGAGGATGGCCCACTGGATAGTGGATGCCATCGCCTTGGCTTACGAAGCCCAAGGCGTGCCCTGCCCGCCTGGGTTGAAAGCCCACTCCACTAGGAGTGTCGCTTCTTCCTGGGCGCTGGCTCACGGCGCCTCGCTGACAGACATCTGTAGAGCTGCGGGCTGGGCGACACCTAACACGTTCGCTAGGTTTTATAGCTTACGTGTTGAGCCGGTTTCTTCCTGTGTGCTCGCTTCTACTAGCCGGTAACACCGAAGTTCCCGCTCTAGTGTCGGCTTGCTGCGCCACTCCCTTCCTAGGAACGGATACGTGCGCTTTTTACTCCAGTCGAGTTCCCCATTGGCGAACCCTGTGAGTTCCTCCGCACCCCTTCGGCAGTCGGACGTTGCGGAGCGTCCGACGCCAGGCCTAGTGCTCGTATGCTTGTGTAACTTGTGCTAGGCTGGGTTCCATATGTGGTGATCCCTGCGGCGATCCCATATGTGTATTCTTCCACGACCAGTTCCCTGCGGTGAGCCCGTGTCTTCCCTTGGCAGAGTCTGCTCTGCCGTCACTGTCCGGTGTGTCTCCCCCTTCGGGTGGAGCCACCCCAGTGACATTCCATATGTCGCACTGCCCCTTCGGCCAGTCCATATGTGTATTCTCCACATGTTACCTCCCTTCGGGCAGGATGTGGCTCCGCAGCGTTCTTTCCCCTGGAGAGGTACGCTTTCCCAGTGTTATCCAAGAGTTCCGCTGTGTGGGGTATAATGGAACAGCAGTTGAACTCCCTCTACGCAGATCTTCCGCCCCAGCAGTTGGGGGTCTGAGAGTCTTGCGTAGGGCGCTGGATGTGGCAGCAACCGTGGCGTTTTCCATGGGATCCCAATTACGTCGTCACGTCGACGTTACGTCGAACGTGAGCGACTGAAAGGGAACGTCTCGGTTACTGATGTAACCCTCGTTCCCTGAAGGAGGGAACGGGAGACGTAACGTCCCGTCGCCACCGTTGCTGACCATCGCTGCATGGCCGTCACAAATCTCGGCTCCTCAGCGAAAAACAATGTGTGCGTGCGCCCGCTTCCTGTTTATACCCGCGCGGCGGGGCGGGGCGCGTGACGCGATTCACGCACGCCAACGTTCATTGGCTCGTTCTGTAGACACTCGAAGTTGATAGGGCTCCCTGAAGTGATCCCAATTACGTCGTCACGTCGACGTTACGTCTCCCGTTCCCTCCTTCAGGGAACGAGGGTTACATCAGTAACCGAGACGTTATCCTGTAAATACACAGTTGAAACAGGTAACAAACACTACTTACTATGTAACAATACGAAACAACACTATTTGCACAGTAATTACAGAGAAAGGTACTCTGTAAAAAAAAAAAAAAAAAAACACCTTTTAATTACACAGTATATTTGCCCTGACATTTAAGTGTCATTGCAATACTTACTTGGCTTAACGTTAAGTAGTAAAACAAAAAGCCAATAAATAGCATTGCCAGTGTTTTTCAAAATCAGCTGTTTATAAAATTGTTTCAGATTCAATTTTTATCATACTGTGCTTACATACAGCCATATATATACAGTATATATATATATATATATATATATATATAAGTTTAATTTACAACCCACAGATGTCAAAATTACCCTGTAACTACATTGCACAAGAACATATTTTGCCAGAAATGTGATAAAAACTTTTATATACAACAGATGTACAATTTTTGCCTGGAATATATTAACAGAATAGGTACCTGTTAGTTTTAAAATAATTACATTATAAATAATTTGCTTGTATATCTGGTTGTACCCCTTTATTACCCAAAACGTAACATATTGTTCCCTTGTACCTACACGGAAGTACACTATAATTACAGAAACGTACACCGTAATTTCGGTTTACTTACGCAGTTGTTTGCGGGTTGTAATATAAAGTGTTACTGTCACGAACTGCACCGGGAAACAGACAGGTGATCCAAATGCAGGCTTTTATCGAAGGATAATCCAAAGAGCACAAACGGGGAAACAGGCAGTAATCAGAGTCCAGATAAGCAGTCCAAATCAGCAGCAGTACAAACAGGGAACAGGCAGTCGGGTAATCAAAGCAGGCAGGCAAGAGGTCAGAAACACGGAGACTAAAATACTAGGAAACTTAGAAACTAGAAACAAAGCTAGATCATGCAGTGTGACACGTACAATCCTGAGCACTGAACAAAGGAAACATACAGGTTTAAATAAGGATACTAACAAGCATAATCATCAAACAGGTGCAAGACATAAACAGGTGCATGACATAAAGCATAATGAGTCCAGGATAACAATATAAAATGAAACCATAAACTAGGAAGGGGCGCCCTCCAGTGGCTCACACGGGCACTCTAGGCGCTGAATGTCACAGTTACCAAAGCTTGTTGTTTGTATAATTTTTTATCATAATTTTTTATCCATTACATTGTGTCTTACACCCTTCAGTGGTAACACATACACTAATAAAGTGGTTATAAATGATTTGCAAACTATTAATTCAAAGTTCATAAATAGTATCGTTCACATATTAACAGGGTATATTCAAATATCGAGTTGCCTATCAGTCAGTCACGTTCAACATTACGTCAGATATGAACTGATGAACTGGGATCTCACCAATCACATTGGCATGCAAGATTTGCCATGGCACACCCGGCCCGAGAAGTATATGAGGAATATAAGGAGGCGTTCTTGCACTCGCACATTCAAGCTTTCTCTTCAGAGCCGAGTGTGTGTTGTTCTGCTCTGCAATCATCATCGAGTGTGCTCTGAGTTAGAAGAAGCTCTTCAATCAAGTGTTGGTGTGACGGCGCGTCAGCGGTGGTCGCTGTTAAAGAGCATTTCCTACACTTTACTGCAGTTCAGCTTAAAGAGCAGCTGAACACTGCAGACTTTATCTTTATCTGGTTTATCAGTGTGTGCTGTGGCCATTTCCCCTTCAGCACATAAACAGCTCGTTCCCTACACTGCAAAACATGCTTTTCTTACTTAGTATTTCTGTCTTGTTTCCAGTCCAAATATTTAAATATTCCTAAAGCAAGATGCATTTACTAGATGAGTAAAATGTCATAAGAAAATCTGTCTTGTTTCCTGATAAAAAAAAACAAGTGAGTTTTTGCTTAAGACAAGAAAAAATATCTGCCAATGGGGGAAGAAAAAAAAATCTCAATTAAAATGGAAAACATTGCCACAATTGCTGATCCACCCCTGAACACACCGTCTCGGCTCCTCAGCACAAAACTGAGTGTGTGTGCAAGCGCGCTTCCTTATATACACTCTTTTTTTGGGGCGGGTGCTCGATGAAGAGCTCGCATGGCAATGTCCATTGGCTCGTTTAGTTTACACTCAAAGGTGATTGGGCTCTCAGCCTAGACCAGAATTCATCAGTTCACGTCTGACGTAACAATCCCGTTCCCTCCTTCAGGGAACAGAGGTTACATTAGTAACCTAGACGTTCTTCATTCATTGTTACTGTAATCAACAAATTATTATTTTTGAGAAATGAATGTAATTTTCTCTCTTCACAGTTCCTGCTCTAATCATGGACGCAGCAGATACTTTATGTGCATCGCTCTTCCGCTGGCTGGAGAACCGAAAGAAATGTGCAGAAGAGCTGAAGAAACTGGCACAAAATCTGGAAGATCAGGGCAGCTACATCGTTAAGAAGGTTAGATCTATGGCCTCAATACCTGCAGTAGGATCATTCCAAGCTCTGGCCAACGAAGTATTTTTACTAGCAAGCACTGTAGAGAGCACTGAGGTCAGCCCCACTTCCACACTGGTAGAGGCGGGTGTCTCCAGCAGTGCCTTTATTAGAACTACTAAATTAATTAAGGAAGATGAAGAGGTTGGCACTAGCATTCAGGAGCTACTGCGAGATCTGAAGAACGGGTGTGGAGAAACACTGCTGGGGACTCATGCTGATGAGTTGGACTGTGAGGTCACCACTCTACTTATGTGGGCTCTGGCCAGAAGGAGTAATACTCCCGTACCCCTAGACTTTCTCAGAGGTTTCAACAGGGCCACGTTCTTTCGTCACATGACACCTGGTGGACTGGCTCCAGCCGAGGCCTCGAACTTTATTTGCCAAGCTCTGAGACTCGATCGTTCCCCTGTGATCACGAGTAGCCTGAAGGTGTCGGCCAAAAAAATGATGAAGAACATCGAACTCATTGGCATTAAAGCTGCTGAAGCAGGATCAGAGGTACCAGCTTTCTGTTCTCAAGCATTACATTTGAAGAAAATTACGACTTTTGAAATTCTCTTGCAGTGACTATTCAAGAGAACAATATGAAATATTCACTGAATTGCCCTGATACAGTATGTTAGTCAGTGATTTTGTGATTGTGACCTCTTTCTCTGTACAGGGTGCGACTGGTTTAGGCATCTCTCTGTGCAAACTGATTGGCAAGAGTGAAAAAATGGTCAAGGTCAATCGGGTCACGGAGGCCAGCGAGTTCTTACGGGATTCAGCCAGGGAAATACTGGACGGACAACAAAAGCTAAAGGAACAGCTGGATGCAATGCAGTATGATATTTAATTTTCTACACATTTTAAATCAATATTAATTTATCTGTCTTGGCCAAAGCCAAAATGTTTTGTATTTTGTATCTGATTGTACATTACTGCAATATTGAAAACGCAAATAATAATGAATGTCTGAAGGAAACTGACTCGCTGTACAACTTTTCTCATTACAGCGAAATCATCCCAAAATTGTTACAAATGAAGAGGATCATCGAGAACTTAGGGGGATATTCTCTCATGATGACTGAAAATGGACAGAGAATAATTGATTATATAATGGGAACATGTACAGACGACACAGTTCTCTCCTGGCTTGAGGGATTACCTAATCCGAATGAATTTGTGAATCTTCTACAATTATGCCAGGAGTGGTTGAATCACTTTCTTAAGGATTTGAGTAAGCCTGGCAGAGATCACATAGACATTGTGTTTGTGGCTCATGGCAGAATAGTCGACCAGTTTATGCCAGCAGGAGGACTGGTGCCCACACTGAACATCAGAGACACCATTCTCTACTCTCCGTGGAACTGCAGAATTGATGCCAACTCTGCATTTGCAATTGCTCAGGGGACCATTCAAGAGGCAAACAGAGAGTATAACAACGAAAGAAGTGCAGCTTACTGTCAGCCGATTCCTTTAGGAGATCACTGGAACAGAATGCGAAGATCTCTCCACAACATCCCAGAGATCCATCTATCCCCTGTGACCCCTGAAGAAGGAGCATGGAAACTTTTTCACCAGTTATGGCAGAACAGAGGTGTGGAAAGAGAAGACCGTGTTATTATTCCATATGTTGTCCCACAAGATCGGGTAAATGCATTCGGAGAGATCCCCCTGTACATGGTAGTATTTGCGACATCAATTTTACTCATGCCGTTTAATAAAACAGCTACTGTGCACCTGGCGGCTAGTTTGAGCCGACTTGAAAATAGTCCAGCAAGGCCAGTACAGTGGCGAACACAGTATGCCTACACCTGTGATGGAACCATGATGACGGTGAACCTGCGTAACAGGAACGTGGACTCTGAGTTATTCAGAGCCTTCAGATCATTGTTTGACAGAGACCGTAGATAAATCAGCTGAACGGCCTCTGGGTCAGTCCTGATGTGTAGTAAACACAGGGCTGGAGAGCGACCCGGAGCGGAGCAGTTTAATGACCAAGACCAGACCATTTTATTCATGTTAAAAAGAACTTATATAAAGGAAGTGACAGTTCAGGTCTTTCTATACCATA
Organism: Abramis brama; assembly: GCA_022829085.1. NCBI lineage: Eukaryota > Metazoa > Chordata > Actinopteri > Cypriniformes > Leuciscidae > Abramis > Abramis brama. Next base: position 37,751,383 of record CM040778.1, on the reverse strand, counting down.
ATACACCACTGACATGTTTCAACCACAAACATAAAGATAAATAACAAATTACATAACAAGTATTGTGCTATGCTAATTCCATCTGTAACATTATACAAAAAATGTGGTTTGCATTTAAACAAACATGAAATATTTCAGTTAAAATATTTTTTTACTTTTCTATTTCCAATTCAATTAAATTCACATTTATTTTTCATTTTATTTGCTTTCTGTGTAAACCGTATGGGTTAAAGAATAGCAGTTCACACCACAACTATAACAACAATGACACAGAAAAACAATAATGTTGGAATTACTTTCAGAGTGATTTTATCAGCTGATGAACGATAAAAACATTGCCAGCCAATCAGAATCCAGTGTGCTGTAACGAGCTCGAGCATTTAAAGAGACAGACAAGCTTTAATAAACAGCTGGTGTAGACGCTGATATAGTTATAGTTATAGCTATATAGTTACAGTTATAGTTATATTCATAATTATCATTCTTGGCGTGAACTTTCTTTTCATGGTAACATTTATACATTAATAAACTTATTATAAATCATTTGCAAACTATTAGTTAATTCATAGTTTATAAATAGTATCGCTAACACATTAACAGACTATATACAAATAGTGAGTTCTTCATTCATTGTTACTATAACTAACAAATTATACATTTTTTAATTAGCTCATATAGACTTAGATAATGATTTTTCATCATTTGTTGAGAACTTGTATCTGATTTATTTTAAACCATGTATTAAAGGAGTTGTTAATATTCATCCAAACATTAATAAGTCATTAAATCACGGTAAATAAATGCTCTCATATAAAGAGAATTGATGCAAATTTAAAGCTTGATTAGTGTCTATAGAAACACTTACTATTCATAAAATTAATGTATAATAATGGTAGAATTAAAAGACATCATTATGTGGCCTCTTTTTATTCTTTTAATTACATTTTAAATCATTTGTAACCAATGTCTTATTCTTTGTTTTTCCTATTTCTTATTTTTATTACATTATTTGTTGTAAATAATTTTTATGTAAAGCATGTTGAATTACCATGAATTACAATTCAATTATCATTTGTATGAAATGTGCTATATTAATAAATAAACTTGTCAATACCCAATAACAAACTTGCCTTGACTTGTGCGTGACTGAATCTAAAGTGAGAAATATTTAGCCCTAATAAAACATTTATTAAGGATCCATTACTTCGAAAGTGATGCAGAAAACATAACTAATTTATTTTTATTAACATGGCTTGACAGAAAGAAACATCACACAACCATTGGAATTTGTGAAAAATACAACACACACACACACACATTGAGTTCTGAGACAGGCTGGTCCTCAACCAGTACTAACACACACACACTCAGATACACACACAAACACAAACACACAAACTCTGACACACACACACACACACACACACACACACTCCAGACCTGATGAAGGACCTGCGCCTGGACACACACACACACCAGACCTGATGAAAAACCTGCGCCTAGACACACACACACACACACACTCAGACACACACAAACACACAAACACACACACACACACACACACACACACACACACACACACACACACACACACACACACACACTCCAGACCTGATGAAGGGCCTGTGCCTGGACACGACGACAACGCAGTATATATTCCATATATCACAATGCAACGCGATTGTGACGTCAACACATATTGCGTTTAATTTACCCCACCACAAACAGCTCTATGATATATTAATTATTTTTAAAAATCAATTAAACATCTCAAACACACCTATATACATGTTGAATGCTGCATTAAACAATTTCTTAAGGGAAAATATAAATAATAAATTAATCCCATAGTGGAATTCAAGTGATCAAGGGCTTCTCACGTTCCAGTTCAGCCCATTGCAGCTTCCGCCAGTAGACGGCACTCGTGCAGCGTAAGCAATGACGCACATCCGAGTGAACGAGATGGAGGGAGTTTAGCGAGTGAAGGGCATAAAGACCATAGATATATGATAAAGACAATGTTGGACTAGGGCCCCGTTTACACGTACATGGTTATTTTGAAAAACGGAGACATTTCCCTTCGTTTGCACCCTTCGTTTACACGCAAACGGAGGATTCACCAATGAAACCGATTCTTTCTAAAAACTCCGGCCAGAGTGGAGATTTTGAAAATCTTCGTTTGCACGTTTGCATGTAAACAGAGAAAAACGGAGTTTTAGGCAGCGACGTCACAGAATGTGACTATTTTCGGAATTCTGATTGGCTAAGGTGGGCTTGAGCTTCTCGTTACACTGCCACCTACAGGTTTGGCATGCTCTTGACAGCATATACACAGGTTCGTGTGCACGATGTTATTTTTGAAAACGAAGAGGGGAGAAATGTCCGTTTATGAAAATAGCCATCCACGTGTAAACGTAGCCTAGAACACAGCCTTTAATGACCCAGCAGGCAGCAAACTATAACAATAATGCCTCCCACTGGGGCAGCATCGAGAATCACACTCTACAATGACTATCAAAATAAAAGTCCCACAATAGAAGTCTTCTTTTCTCCGGGAGCCTTTTATACAATAACTTTATTCTAGAGCTGCTGTAAAGCCAAAACAATCTCTATTACTTTAATTTCCTATTAAAAAGCTGCTTTGAAACAATCTATATTGTTAAAAGCGCTATATAAATGAAGCCGACTTGACTTTATATTAGTTAATACATTAACTCATGCTAACTAATGAACCTTATTGTAAAGTGTTACAAAATGTTCATTTTAAACATGCTTGGTTATTAGAGCATTGTTCTGCATTTGGTGAAACGTCACTGAAAAATAAATCAAGTCTTGGGGAGATGTTGTGTTCACTAATAAAGTTGATGGGTAAATGCCCACTAGGGGGAGTTGGTGTATTATGTGGGGAACTGGTGTGTGTGTAAGAGGGGAAGAGAACATGTAATGCTAGTAAAGAGACATGTGAGTTACCTGAATCTGATCTCTTGATTTACGTGACTACACAACAATCACTTTTTACAGTGTAGGCTAAATATGTTATAATAAATATTACTGGTGTTGAGTTTACTTAAGTAAATCAGTGAAATGAGCCATTGTGTTTATGATAAGGAAGCCAAAAATCATATCTGTGGTGATGTTATCAGCCATTACGGGGTTAATTCCCAAATATGGCGTTTCCGCGAGGATAAAAGGAGATGCGACGGACATCTGGGTGAGCGTTTATTCCGTTTCTGGGAAGTGACGTCACTTTCGGGGCGCCGTTTTCGGTTCAGGAGGTAAGGGCTTTTTGCGTCTAACGCATCTTGAATGTTCGGATCAGGAAGGGTGATTTTGGGACTCGTTTACCTTGCAGTGCGGCAGAGGAGACTAGCAGACACGAGAGGCAAACAGATATCACTACGAGTTTTTCTTTATTAGCACGTTATTGAGTGCATTGAGCACCGCGAGTCATTTACCACAGGTATGTGATATTCTCTTATGCCTAAGCTAACAATTAAAGTGGGAGGATCATCTCCTTAACTTAATGTTATATTTTAACAGCGATACAAGCGTGGAGGTGTTGCAGCAGGCTTGGCAGACCTTGAAGACTGGCAGACGCTGTCGGCTCATGCTACTTACTGACTGTTTGTCTACGTGTGATACTAAACGACCCTGAAGTGGATGGGGTGGCGTTTCACGTATAAATTACCGTGCTCGCCCTCATTTCCGTCTCTTGCTCAAACTGTCTACTATTATCTGAGAAGCTGTATTCTATTTCAACAGTGTGACTGCTTCCATCCGGTTGTGGACTGTATTCAAGCCGATCGAAACACGCGTCGAACGTACAGCCTGCCCGGATATTTCTAAAATCGATCCTTAATGTGACAGTATTCCTCGACTGTTGAACTGAGGTTGGGGGGAAATAATTGCACACTGACAAATTCTCTATGTCACCCTTGTATTTATATAGTTTATATATGGGTGTTTAATCCGAATTCTGCATTCATTATTGTGTGATGACCTGATCTACTGTTTGTGACATTGTCGTTCATTTCTCTGTCAGGAAGTTTGTGGGGTGGTCTAGAATCCCCCGCTAACGTGCTGAGCACGGTCATTATAGAGAAACTGGCCTGTTTGGCCGTGCGTGTGATTTGTATATGCTTCTTTGACACCCTTGATGTGAGAGTGCATGTTTCGTGTATCATTTTTTTGTATTGAATATTCTTTGTCCTTTTCCTTCAGAATCTGGGGCCATTCGTGGTTCCTGAAGTCTTCTGGGTGTGGTGGTGGTTTGATTGACAGTCTGCAGTGTTCACAGTGAGTGTAGTGTTGTGAGAGAGCACGAGTGGTTGCAGTGTTGATCTGATAGCCAGGACAAATTCCCCAGGTTCTGAAGTGGTGTGTTTGTGTGTGTGTGTGTGTGTGTGTGTGTGTGTGTGTGTGTGTGTAATGTGTGACGTGTCTGGTTTTAAGATTCTTTATTAAAAAGTGTGTTTAGTAAATTATGCTTTTTCAATAAACTGTTTGTACTTTCACCATTGTCTGGTATCTGACTCAGCCATTGCGTACCTGTGTGCTTTATGTACTCAAACTATTTCTGGGTTCCCGGATTACATCTGGGTGGCGTAGTCGGAATTCACCTAAAGTCTCAAACTGCCACATTTGGCGTATAGTCGGCAGGGTGTTGTGGCTGTCGGACAGATTCAGACACGGTGATTGTTTTTTTCGTTTGTTTTTGTGTGTGTTTTGTACGAGTGGTGACAATACAGTGGATTTGTCTGGTAAGTGCCCCCCCCCCCCTATAGTATTTAATTATGGAGGCTGAATTACAGGAAATGAGAGAGCTTGTGATTCAGTTAAAGGCTGACAATGAGAGACTGCGACAGGAGCGGGCACCGGTTGAGTTGCTTGATCCTGGCGCAGCCTCTGGTAGTGCTTCGCGACCGGTAACACCTAGTTCCGTCGACTCAAACGTTGGTACCGTCGAACGCTTCGTGTTCGTGCCGCGAGAACGCCGTTGTCCAAAATTCAACGGTAGATCTGGTATAGGCGTTGAAGAATGGATCGAAGAAGCAGAGGCGTGTATGCGCATACGGACCATGACTGTTGTTGAAAAAGCTTTCTTTTTGTTCGATCATCTCGAAGGAGAGGCTAGAGACGAAATTAAATATCGACCAAGTAGGGATAGAGATGACCCAATAAAAATAATTTCAGCACTGCGCGAGCTGTATGGTTGTGCAGTATCGTATGTTGCACTTCAAGAGGCTTTTTACTCGCGGCGACAATTGGAGGGAGAAACATTACAAGAATTTTCCCTGGTACTTTTGGGTCTGTTCGATAAACTTAAACAACAGTCACCGCATGCTATTTTGAATGCAGATGTCATAGTGAGGGATCAATTCATTGAATGTGTGTTGGATAATGCGTTACGCCGAGAATTAAAACAGCTAGTGCGGCGTCAGCCTGCTGCAACACTTTTGGAGGTTCGAAAGGAAGCTATTCGCTGGGAACGAGAGGGGATGCCAGGCGGTGCTAGGGGCCGGAGTCAATCGGCACCTTTGGTGCACGGGAATCAATTTGGGGTTCAAGGCGATATGGGGATAAATTCCGAACATGGGAGGCGTTCATCAGAATTAGGTGAATTACGGGAAATGTTGCAGCAGCAGCAAAAGCAAATTGATCAACTTACTCAGGTTCTAGCCCGTAGCCAAAGCCCCCAGTTTCGCGGTCGTTCACCACGTTTTGCATCCCTGGTTTGCCGACGGTGTCAGCAGCCTGGTCATTTTGCTCGAGATTGTACTCGGCAATTTCACCCTCCTGGCCCTCCAACTCATTCCCCCGTTGACTCGTTATCCAGCGGCATGAGGTCTGGCTTCTCCAGCCCGTCGGAAAACTAGTCCCCACCGGGCTGCAGAGCCACAGTCCGGTTGGGTTTACGAATGGCTCTCGTATCTTTTCTGATGGTCTCTCCACGTCGCGTCTAGTCTCCTCTTGCCCACACCTTGTTGTTACGATCGGGGGTGTCTCAGTGCCCTGCCTGATAGATACTGGCTCCATGGTATCAACCATTACAGAGAGCTGTTTTAGGTCGTGTTTTGAACCATGGGGCCAGGATCGGTTGCAGTCATGCCACTGGTTGCGCCTCAGAGCCGCCAATGGACTGGAAATTCCATACATTGGGTATATGGAATTAGACATTGGACTGTGTGGTCGCACCGTATCCGGTTGTGGAATACTGGTAGTTCGCGACCCCCCAGGTGCTAATCCGAGTACTCCGGGTATTCTGGGGATGAATGTTCTTAGTCGTTGCTATAGTGAGCTCTTCGGACAACACGGAGCAGCCTTATTCGATCTACCATTAGTAGCACGGGATGCGGGATTATCCCAGGCCTTCCAAGCCTGTCAAAAAGTGGATGGCGTTCTTCCATGCGGAGGTAATACCAAAATCCGTGGCCGTCGAGTGTGTCGGGTTCCCGGTGGCACTCTGAAATTTGTAGCTGCTACGTGCTCGTCCGTGTTTAGTGGTAAGACCGTGTTATTTGAGCCCCTTGAGACCGGGTTACCCGTGGGCTTATTAGCCTCTCCATCTTTAGTGCGCGTGAGCGGGGGTACAGTTTTGGTACCCGTGGTTAATGCCGGTCTAATTGACGCGGTTTTATATCCTACAACAATCCTAGGTAAGTTGCAGGAGGTGTATTTTGTGGATCCTCCGGTAGGGTTGAAGGAGGTTTCGACTGATACTGCTAGGCTCGTAACCTGTGATGGGATTGCTGTGTCAGAGGCGGGATGCGTTGACAAGGTAGAACTGCAAGGGTTGTCGGACGAAGAGCAGGAACAGGTAAGGGCTCTCCTTTGGGAGTTCCAGAGTGTGTTCTCCACTGGCGAGGGAGACCTTGGTTGCACTAACCTGTTGTCTCACGACATCCCTCTATTGGATGAAACTCCAGTCCGACAACGCTATAGACGAATCCCCCCATCTGAATATGAGTTGGTTAAGACCCATATTGGTCAGCTTTTGGATGCACAAGTGATCAAGGAGAGTTGCAGTCCATATGCCTCCCCGGTAGTATTGGTAAAGAAAAAGGACGGTAGCCTGCGCTTATGCGTAGACTACCGTCAACTCAATTCTAAGACTCGAAGAGACTCGTTTCCGTTGCCCCGAATCGAGGAAACATTGGATTCTTTAACAGGGGCCCGCTGGTTCACTACATTAGATCTGGCCAGCGGGTACAATCAGGTCCCTGTTACTGAGTCCGATCGCTATAAGACCGCCTTTTGCACACCCTTTGGGTTATATGAATGGAATCGTATGCCCTTTGGCCTGTGCAATGCACCCGGTACCTTCCAGCGTTTGATGGAGCGGCTCTTTGGCGACCAGCGTCATCAGTCTGTCTTATTGTATCTTGACGACATTATCGTGTACTCCTCATCGGTCCAATCCCATCTGCAGAGGTTGAGGATGGTGCTGGCTCGCCTGCGAGCCGCTGGCCTCAAAGTGAAGCTGGAAAAATGTGCGTTCTTTAAGGAAAAGGTGCAGTACTTGGGACATGTCATATCGTCCCAGGGAGTAGCTACGGACCCAGGAAAGGTGGAGGCCGTAGCACAGTGGCCTTGTCCTAAGACTGTGTCAGAGCTGCGGACCTTTCTGGGGTTTGTTAGCTACTATAGGCGGTTTGTAGAAGGGTTTGCTCAGGTAGCAGCTCCGTTACATCGGCTGGTAACTGAGGCAAATAAAGGGAAGGGGAGTAGTCGGAGGCAGGAATTAGCGCCATGGTGGTCAGAACAATGCGATCAAGCGTTCCACACTTTGAAGCAGAAACTCACTACCGCGCCGGTTCTTGCTTATGCGGATTTCAAACTTCCGTTTATCTTAGAGATTGACGCCAGCCATGTAGGGCTGGGGGCAGTGCTTTCACAAGAGGTCGATGGTAAGGTGAGGCCAGTGGCTTATGCTAGCCGAAGTCTTCGACCAGCAGAGCGTAATACTGCCACATACAGTTCGATGCGGCTTGAGTTTTTGGCCTTAAAATGGGCTATGGGGGAAAAATTTCGCGAATACTTGCTGGGTCATCGATGTATTGTCCGGACCGACAACAATCCACTGAGCCACCTAGCCACTGCAAAATTGGGCGCCACCGAACAGCGATGGGCAGCCGAATTAGCGGCTTTTGATTTTGTAGTGCAGTATCGATCGGGTAGGTCTAATCAAAATGCGGACGCATTATCACGGTTACCTTCGGTGGAACAGTCCACCGGGGATAATAGCCAGTCAGGTATGCTGGTTCCTGAGCTGCTGCGGCGCGCAGCGGGTGTAGGCCCAATTGGATCCACTGCGGTGAGAGCTGTGCAGGCTATGCCAGCTCGATCCGGGCCAGAATTGGTGGCTCTACAGGAGGAGGACCCGGTTATTAGTGTAGCCCTTAGGTATTGGCGTCAAGGGCAAGGCCCAGGGCCTCAGGAGAGACGATTTTTACCTAATCTGGTGCTAATATTACTTCGGCAGTGGGACCGTCTACAAGAACAGGAAGGTCTGGTATATCGAAGGGTCCGTCGTCCCGATGGTGGTGAGGAGGTGCTCCAACTGGTGCTGCCCGCTGTGTTACAAGCGGAGGTACTGACCCAATTACATCAGGGCCATGGGCACCAGGGCATCGAACGCACCCTGGAGTTAGTGCGACAACGATGCTACTGGCCAGGGATGTCTGCTGACGTAACCCAATGGGTACAGCAGTGCGAGCGGTGTCAACAGGCCAAGGGGGCTGCACCAGTTGCTCGGAGTTATATGGCACACTTGTTGGCCTCTCGTCCAAATGAGATCGTGGCCCTTGACTTCACAGTCTTGGAACCCTCTCATTCTGGGCAAGAAAACGTACTTGTGATGACAGACGTTTTTAGCAAGTTTACGATGGCAGTCCCTACTCGGGATCAACAGGCGGAGACCGTGGCCCGTGTCTTGGTGGGTGAGTGGTTTTATAAGTTTGGGGTCCCTGGCCGAATCCATTCGGATCAGGGCCGAAATTTTGAGTCTCGTCTTATTCAGCAGCTGTGTAACCTCTACCAGGTGGACAAGTCCCGCACAACACCATACCATCCAGCCGGCAATGGCCAGTGCGAACGGTTTAACCGTACCTTGCATAATTTGTTGCGGACTTTGCCCACCGGAAGAAAGAGGGACTGGGCATCTTGTTTGCCCCAGGTATTGTTTTGCTATAACACCACTCCCCACCAAGCCACTGGAGAAGCCCCTTACTATTTGATGTTTGGGCAGGAACCTAGATTGCCGGTGGATTTCCTGCTGGGTCGGGTGCAGGAGCCGGTGGCTGGTAGGGTCCATCATTGGGTGGAAGAGCATCAATCCCGGCTTCAAGTAGCTTTTGATGGCGCCCGTGAGCGGTTGCAAGCGGCAGCCCAACATCGTAAGGCTAAGCACGATCGCCAAGTAAGGGAACAGCCATTATCCAAGGGTCAACTGGTCTATCTGCGCGAGCATGGGTTCGTGGGACGTCATAAGATCCAGGACCTTTGGAGCTCGACGGTATACCAGGTAGTCAAGACTCCACGAGATGGCGGGTCAGTGTATACAATTGCACCGGTACAGGACCTTGAGAAGGTTCGTCATGTTCACCGGGCGTCCTTGAAACCTCGTAATCAGAACAATCCAGCCTGTACTGAGCCCTTAGTAGGGCAGGTCGAACCATCATCCCCCCTGGAGATAGAAGACGAGCTGGATGACGGGGACTTGGCCCGTGTGGTGGTAGAGGCCCCGTCGGGTACTCAAGGAGGTGTAGAGGGGGGTAGAGCCCGCTTGGAGGCCAGGGTCAGTCTAGCTCCGGAAGTGGAAGAATCTACTGGCCAGCCTTTAGTGGGAGGACATGGCGCTGACCCTCGGTTAGAGTTGGAGTCTATAGCTTCGGGGCCGTCCGCTTCATTAGGGGATGCCCCAAGAAGAACGGGCCGTGTTGGGGCAGGTCAGCACTCCAATCGGCACCACTTGCCGCGAGCGGCAGGAAGTGAAGTCCATCAGATTTCTGCCAGTTCTGGTTTGGACCTGGCCTGGTTCAGACCGTGGGACCAGTAGTTTTTTTTCTCATCGTCGGGACTACGATGACTAATGGGGGGGTAGATTGTGGTGATGTTATCAGCCATTACGGGGTTAATTCCCAAATATGGCGTTTCCGCGAGGATAAAAGGAGATGCGACGGACATCTGGGTGAGCGTTTATTCCGTTTCTGGGAAGTGACGTCACTTTCGGGGCGCCGTTTTCGGTTCAGGAGGTAAGGGCTTTTTGCGTCTAACGCATCTTGAATGTTCGGATCAGGAAGGGTGATTTTGGGACTCGTTTACCTTGCAGTGCGGCAGAGGAGACTAGCAGACACGAGAGGCAAACAGATATCACTACGAGTTTTTCTTTATTAGCACGTTATTGAGTGCATTGAGCACCGCGAGTCATTTACCACAGGTATGTGATATTCTCTTATGCCTAAGCTAACAATTAAAGTGGGAGGATCATCTCCTTAACTTAATGTTATATTTTAACAACGATACAAGCGTGGAGGTGTTGCAGCAGGCTTGGCAGACCTTGAAGACTGGCAGACGCTGTCGGCTCATGCTACTTACTGACTGTTTGTCTACGTGTGATACTAAACGACCCTGAAGTGGATGGGGTGGCGTTTCACGTATAAATTACCGTGCTCGCCCTCATTTCCGTCTCTTGCTCAAACTGTCTACTATTATCTGAGAAGCTGTATTCTATTTCAACAGTGTGACTGCTTCCATCCGGTTGTGGACTGTATTCAAGCCGATCGAAACACGCGTCGAACGTACAGCCTGCCCGGATATTTCTAAAATCGATCCTTAATGTGACAGTATTCCTCGACTGTTGAACTGAGGTTGGGGGGAAATAATTGCACACTGACAAATTCTCTATGTCACCCTTGTATTTATATAGTTTATATATGGGTGTTTAATCCGAATTCTGCATTCATTATTGTGTGATGACCTGATCTACTGTTTGTGACATTGTCGTTCATTTCTCTGTCAGGAAGTTTGTGGGGTGGTCTAGAATCCCCCGCTAACGTGCTGAGCACGGTCATTATAGAGAAACTGGCCTGTTTGGCCGTGCGTGTGATTTGTATATGCTTCTTTGACACCCTTGATGTGAGAGTGCATGTTTCGTGTATCATTTTTTTGTATTGAATATTCTTTGTCCTTTTCCTTCAGAATCTGGGGCCATTCGTGGTTCCTGAAGTCTTCTGGGTGTGGTGGTGGTTTGATTGACAGTCTGCAGTGTTCACAGTGAGTGTAGTGTTGTGAGAGAGCACGAGTGGTTGCAGTGTTGATCTGATAGCCAGGACAAATTCCCCAGGTTCTGAAGTGGTGTGTTTGTGTGTGTGTGTGTGTGTGTGTGTGTGTGTGTGTGTGTGTGTGTGTGTGTAATGTGTGACGTGTCTGGTTTTAAGATTCTTTATTAAAAAGTGTGTTTAGTAAATTATGCTTTTTCAATAAACTGTTTGTACTTTCACCATTGTCTGGTATCTGACTCAGCCATTGCGTACCTGTGTGCTTTATGTACTCAAACTATTTCTGGGTTCCCGGATTACATCTGGGTGGCGTAGTCGGAATTCACCTAAAGTCTCAAACTGCCACATATCATTGAGGGACATGGAAAAGTCTTGAATAATAAGTCTCAAAATAACCTTTATGTTCCACAGAAGAAAGAAAATCATATATGTGTGGAATGCTATGAATGAGATTAGTATGATAACAGAAATGTATTTTCTGGGGGAACTATCCTTTTAAGTAAAATACAAATCAAAATGCACTTAAAATATCAAGAGTAAAAGTGCAGAATGGCACATTTCAGATTATATTACTGGATTATATTTAGTGAGTATGTGTTCATGTTTAAAGTTGTTGCTAGGTCTAATGGTGGGGCTCATTTTAATCAGGCAGTGTGTAAATTTAGCCTCTCTGTCGCCATCTCTGTTTGAAACCTGCAATTGCAGTTATTAGCAGAATCATCATCTTTACGAGGGTTGTGCATCGGCTCCTTTAACGCGAGCGCGGATGAATCTCCTGTTTGAGGAGTAGTGCGGCTGTCAGTCACTGCAGATGTGGGATATTCACTCCGGTCAGTTCGGTGGGTGAACGAATACACAACATCCAGCTGATGTCGAACACACCTATAGTCTTCCTCAGACTACTACAAACGAAGTATGTAAAACGTTGCCGCCCTCGGGAGTGCCAGCGTTAGTCGAGTCAGATCCAGAGCTGACGGCCATGCTTTCCCGGGCAGCTGAGAGCATTGGTTGGAGTGGCCCGTCCTCCCCGGAGCGCTGGACGATTGGTCCCTGCTGCACTACCAGCGCTCGCCCCCAGTACCTCTCTTCCCGGACCTGCATCAGGACGACACCGGGCCTGTTGACTTATGGCAAACTTTTTTCGCCTTGAAATCCAGTCAGCGTCCGACATGGCTTTATGGGATTAAAAAAGCACACATGACATATTCAAAAATATACAATTACATTATGCGTTCTTGCCTGTTATCCGAAAATACCGTTAGTTACTGAAAAATATGTTTCGCATCCTCTGTTAAAATGATGCTGTCTCCTCCGTGACAGTGATGCTCGACGTCTACTGAACGTTTTTGACCTCTGACACGCCCCTGAGGATTATGTCTTTACTTATCTATGAGCAGACCCATCTGAATGTGAGGTGATGGGGTGGTGGCGGGATGCTGAGAAATTTGTCATGAGACAGGAGGTAAGGGAAGGCTTTATTTATACTGGCTTCTTCTTGTGCTGATTGGATGACTACCTGAACATGCTCCTCCCGAACTTTGTTACATAAAACTTCATCTAATGTACTAACTAGTTTGTTTTGGTATTGACTTTGAAGTGCTACATATTGCAATACAATATCGTCACTATCTATAGCAATGCTCTCCCACAAATATTAAGCTATTGTAACTGCCGTCGTTGGTATAAGTGGCAGTGGGTGGTAATAGACAAGAAATGTGCAGTTTTATACCATCTTGCCAATAACGTTTCTTTAGTCATTCGGCAGTTCTTGCAGACTGAACCACTGCAGGAAATCCACCCTTACATCCCCAAATCCCCAATCCTAAATCCTAAATGGCTAAATGACCAAATGCCCAATCCTAAATACCAAATTCATTTTCGACTTAGACTTTTAGTTTTCGTTTAAGACTTTTAGTTTTAGACTTTTAGTTTTCAATCTGACCCAATAATCCCTCCATACAAGCGATATCAGGTCCCTTAATGAATGTAGAATTGAAAGTATGGGAATAAGGATTTTTACATTTATCCTTAATAAATGTTTTATTAGGGGTAAATAGTTCTCACTTTAGATTAAGTCACACAAAAGTCAAGGCAAGGCAAGTTTATTAATATAGCACATTTCATACACTGGTTATTCAAAGTGATTTACATAAAAAGCATTTAAAAAGAATTATAAACGAATCCCAACAAGTGAATAGGAAATAAGAAGGTCATTGATTAAAATTGATTTAAAATGTAATTAAAAGAATAAAAAAGGACACATAGATGACCGTTAAACCTTAAATTTGCATCAATTCCCTTTATACATGAGCATTTATTTACTATGATTTAATAACTTAATGTTTTGATGAACATTAACAACTTTAATACATGGTTTAAAATACATCAGATAGGTGTATTTATCAAGTTATTAACAACGTATTAAAAAACATTAAGTCTTTACATATGAGCTAATATAACAAAAAAAATAATTAATTACAGTGACAATGAATGAAGAACTAACTAACGTGTATTTAGCCTCTTCATGTGTTAACGATACTATTAATAATAAACTATGAATTAACTGATGTGCTACCATGGAAGGGTGTAAGACACAAAGTAATGGATAAAAAACTTATGATGATCAAAAAGATGAATACAAAATTAATTAATAAAGATTAATATAATTATTTAATGCCGATTATTAACAGTAGGTTATTAATTATGCTGATACAGATAAAGCCCAAAAGTTTTACACAGAAAGCAAATAAAAAAACAAGCTTTTTATGAATTATGCATCAAACTACTTACTTTTATACTTTGTATGTACTGTAATTAAAGCAATGCTTGCAGCAGATATATAATAATTGCTTAAGACGTCAGAGGCATTTTCTTGTAGCCGGTGTTTAGGCAGGCGGCAGCGGGACTTCAGTCGGAGGGTCCGGCTTATTGGTAATCTTCAAATCCCGGCAGAACAACACCGGTTCTGATCCGAGACCCAGCTGGAACTGCCACACATACAGACGCTCGTTTGGCTTCAGCTCACATGATAGTTCCTCTTCCACCACAGTCTCTTCATTCCAGTTTTCCTTCTCAGCGTTCACACTTGAACCTCCATATTCTGCCGAAAAGGTGAACTGATACTTTGCAATTGATTCTGCAAGTCCTCCAGATGAGATCGTGGCTGACGCTGCTATCTTCCAGTTGTGTGTGATCTCGGACATCTTCTCCTTACTGTATCCAACCTTTTTAGTAACTTTCCTTTGTCCATGTTATTGGTGTGAGAGTTTTATTATGTGCAGTTTTAATGTTCACCCACTTGCCGAATGCGGGGCCGCTGGTTATGGACAGCCCGCCTGGCAGGAAGTTCAGAACATCGGGGTGAACGGAATAAACAGCAACACAGTTGTCATACTCGAAGTCCTTACCTTTGTAGTATTCAACTCCCCACTTCGAGGCTGGCTTGAGGAAGTAGTAGTGATATGGCAGACCCCAGTAATAGAGACCATCTCTGCAATTGGGATGCAGGGGAAATTCAGCAGAATGTGAGTCTTTACTCAGGTCTGCTGTTCTTCTGTAAGTGCCTTTTTCCTGGAAGATGATGTAAAACCAGCCAAAGGCTGCCAGATAGTGGTCTCCGCCCTGAAACTTGGGATGAAGGGTGTAGACTAAGGAACCAGTGTCTTCTGTCAGGTCACTGACTCTGCGGTAGTCATCACCCTTAATGATGTAAAACCAATCACTGTCACCAAAGTAATGGTCTCCATGTTGGCAGGAGGGGTGTAGAGCATGAATACTGAGGTCTGATCCTTCTTTGAAATTACTTGACCTCATATAGCAGCCGAGATCAGAGCGGATTATGAAATAGTTGGTCCTACATCCACAGAAATCAACACCTTTCATTTTGCGCTTGGGAATAATGCCTGCCATTTTGCCTTAACCTGCAACACAGGATAACAAATCAATCAATAAATAAATAAATGTTCAGATCGAATGGTTTGCTCTTAATCATCATTTTTTTATAGATGGTTTTGAGCTATTTTTCCCACACTCTTTAAATTAGTCAAGGTCACATGTGAAGATGCACTCCTGTAAACAGTGTAAATATAGTGTAGCGCAGCAGTATGTATGTAATAATTGTGATTTGCTGTTTTCTTTAGCACTTTTATGGACGCATGTGGGCAGCAATATATAATTTAAAATGTGACTTGCAAAATGACAATGCATTTCTGTATTTAAATTAAGGTTTCAAACCATATGCAATGTTTTGAGAAAAATGATAATTCAAATTCAATAATATAAATTACATTTGCTATTTCCAACACTGCTTTTAACATATATATATTTTAACATTTTAAAAGTTGCAAAATTCAAATGAAAATGCATTACAGAAATTATTAAATATGTTTAACATGTTCAAGCAAAAATAGCAAAATTATCATTTATAGGTTATTTATATTACAATTACACTCACAGTTAAGACACTTGCGATTACATTTTCATTATATATCCCGCAATGAATGTAGCAAAACTTAATGGAGACTTGAAAAAAAAAAAAAAAAAAAAAAAAAAACTGTAAAAAAAAAAATACTGATAGAGCAAGCAATAATCTGAGACAGTTTGTCTAAGATTATTTCTGTGAGTAAAATAAGCTGCTTCAAAGCATTTTCAATTCTCCATTCATTGCGGGATATTTAGCCTAATGAAAATGCAATCGCAAGTGTCTTAACTGTGACTGTAAATGCAATAAGGAAAAATAACACTTAAGTGATAATTTTGCAAAAATGTTTGCTTAAACATATTAAATAATTTCTGTAATACATTTTAATTTTGCAACTTATAAATCGTTAAAATATATGCTTAAATTATTTGGCAAAAGTAGTGTTGGAAATAGCAAAAAAATAAATAATATTAATGAAATTGAATAATCATTTTGCTCCAAACATGGTAGGCTATGGAAAATGTACATTTAAATACAGAAATGCATTGCCATTTTACATATTACATTTCAAATTTAATTTTGCTACGGGGTTAATGCAGAGAGTTCAGGAAGTGCCGTATGAGAAAATATAAGTGCTGTTGCCTTGGCTTTTGGCTTGCTTAGTTGGGGACATTTAATATTCAAAAATACTATTGATCTGCCTTACTTAAGGTGGACGATGATGCAATTTTCTTCTGGAAACAAACTTTGTTGTATTATTTTCCTGTTATCTTCGTAAAGCTGCTTTGAAACATTCTGTATTGTAAAAAGCGTTGTATAAATAAAGCTGACTTGACTTGTAGGCTGCTGTGCCTGTTAATGTTTGTAAATAACATTTCAACGAAAAGCTCATTTGTTTGTCTTTTCTACAGCACTTTATTTGTATTCAATATCGTCTTGTCCTTTTAATATAAGGAATGCAATCACTTCCCCAGAAATCCTTTTTCATCTGTACATTAAGAATGTCTGCCCTCCATACATATGTTAGATGCCCTGTCGACTCCTTGCTTACAAAGTTACACAACAAATACATATCTGTTTAAAAAATATGGTAACAAAATGGCATTTAATATTTCTGAGTACATTTTTTTTTTAATGAAATATGTCATGTAAAAATGGCCTATACCCACAAGCACATGAACACAAATACAGGTCTTCATATGAGCTCCTAATGCTCTTTATTAGAAACACACTCACCTGGACGCGTGTATCAGCACTGGATCTGACGGACAGCTTCAGTCTGAGAGAGAGATATCTGACTGCTGCCTTAAATACAACTCCAGAGAGGCAAACACACCCACAAGCCTCAAGGCAGAACAGTGGACTACATGCACAACTTATTCCAACTCGGGAGTTTCCGTATAGTTTTCTGCGCACCTACTCGAGAACACAGATTATTACTACATTATGGCTGTTGTGTTGCTATAAATTAAAAAAAACTCTCTCATAAAGAGACAGACATCAGTGCAACCTTGTTACCAGATATAGGCCTACTATCCATTATCAATCGCTTTTTTACACTGTAAGTAGCTGGTAAAATAAGAATCATTTGCGTTTCCATGCTTCCCTAGTTATTTTTTATCAATAAAGTTTTAAGCTACTTGTCCAGTCGGGCATGTAAAATTCACTTTCACACTCTTGCCCCTTCAAAAAAAAAAAAACTTGTCCCAGACAATCAAACAGGCGTTAATGTCAAGCCCTGAAATGCAAAGTTGAACCAAAGATAGCCGTTGTTAAATGTGTTGATCAAATTAAAGACTTACAGTGATAAAAATAATAGGTTAAGCTTATCATTTTACCTTCTCCTTTTTATCCATTTTTGGTCATGGGACAGACTTAAATAGTTGGAGGGTGAACGGTTGATATTGATATCATATAATAATCATTTAAAATGTTACAAAAGTTAAATAAAAACATTTTTGATTATTTATTTTATTACCCCTTAAAAAAAGGTTCCTCTGAAGGTGCAGGAACCAGACTGATCCACCAAACCAGAGACTGTGAAAGACAAGATCATCCAGAGACTCGGTGGTTCTGGACTCTGTGGTTCTGGACTCAGTGGTTCTGGACTCGTTGGTTCTGGACTCGTTGGTTCTGGACTCGTTGGTTCTGTTTATAATTAAATATAAATGAATGTTTCTGGTGTATGATGAAATGATGTAAAGTTGAATGAAACTGCTATCGTGGCTTCAATCTGGCAAGAGAAGTGCGGATCAGGTGTGTTTCCCTTACACTCGCTGCTTCACTACTATAGTAGGCTACGATGCATCGTTGAAGAAATCAACTGGATAGCCTCGACTGTTGCCCAATACCATATTGTCACAAACTGGTTGTTCAACCACGACGGTTAATGTGTCATGCAGGTGTTAGAATAATACGGACATGGAATCTGAGGACTATTTCTCATTTTTCTCAGTTATTTTGCTTTACTTCCAGATTCAATCATAGGCTTGTTCTTATGGTTCTTACTCACTAGAGCTCATGCACACTCTTCAAAAACTATGCTTTAAATCTCTTGACAAACTAAAAGACGTAAATTACATTTGTATGTATTCTAAATAAATGATATAGATTGACTCCCTGTGCCAATGCATTGATGAAGTCAACAGTTGGATGTGCCAAAACTTTCTTCAGTTAAACAAAGACAAAACTGAAGTCATTGCGTTTGGAAACAAAGATGAAGTTCTCAAGGTGAACGCATACCTTCACTCTAGGGGTCAAACAACTAAACATCAAGTCAGGAATCTTGGTGTGACACTAGAGTCAGACCTTAGTTTCAGTAGTCATGTCAATGCAATAACTAAATCAGCATACTATCATCTGAAAAATATTGCAAGAATTAGATGCTTTGTTTCCAGACAAGACTTAGAGAAACTTGTGCATGCTTTCATCACCAGCAGGGTGGATTACTGTAATGGACTCCTCACTGGCCTTCCCAAAAAGACCATAAGACAGTTGCAGCTCATACGGAACGCTGAGCAGAACCAGAACATATGAACACATCACACCAGTCCTCAGGTCTTTACACTGGCTCCCAGTTAGATTTAGGATTGATTTTAAAGTATTATTACTGGTATTTAAATCACTCAATGGCCTAGGACCTCAATACATTGCAGATATGCTCACTGAATATAAACCCAGCAGATCACTCAGATCATTAGGATCACGTCAGCTAGAAACACCAAGGGTTCACTCTAAGCATGGCGAGTCCGCTTTAGCTATTATGCTGGAACTGCTTCCAGAGGAGATCAGATGTGCTCCTACAGTCACATTCACATCCAGACTCAAAACACTTCTGTTTAGCTGTGCATTTACTGAATGAGCACTGTGCCACTGTTCGTCTGACTGATTGTACTGCCATTTATTTTATTCTTAATTCTAAACTGTTTTAATTATTCTTATTTCTTTTGTTATTTTAATTTCTTATATGTAAAGAACTTTGAATTACAATTGTGTATGAAATGTGCTATATAAATAAACTTGCCTTGCCTTGCATTATTAGATGTTGTACAGATGTTGTACAGTTTTTGTCTTATTGCTATACATTTTTTATATGTATTACTATATTGCCATACATGGTTCATGCATATATTTCAGAATATTGTAAATGTATTGTTTAAGATATCACTTTATATCCTCTAATATATTCACATATATTTTTGTTTCGTAAGGCACTCTTCCTTGTCTCCTATATTTTACGTGGATTGTTTGCAAGTGTTTTGACACTCTGCCTGGCATGACTACGATTCTGGATTTTCCAATAAAGGTGCACTTGGATCTTACTTAAGCCTCAGACGAATCCGTGACAAAAAATACAAGAGACAAGGGAGAGTGCTCAGACATGCAGTGTGACAATAACAAAACCTTGATGAGAAATGACAGAGAGAACATGGTATAAGTAGCGGGAGACAAACAATGTAATGACAAACAGGTGAATGCAATAATTCATGATGAGTCCGGGCAAAGGATTATGGGGACTGAAGTTCATGGCTGAGTGGCAAAGGTCAGAGAAGGAGTGCCCTCTAGTGGTCAACCTAGGCACACCAGCTAGTGACTGTGACAGACTGTTTATGGACAGGTTATGGAGTCACAGCATATTTCAGCTACGAGTGAAACGCAGGGCGGCGTCTGAAGTTAGAAGTTCCTCCGCTGAACATGACACAAGCTCCGGCATGAGATCCAGTGTCGTTACGGTGGAGACAGGACAACAGAGACTGGTCCATTACATTTGAATTATTTAGGGCCTGTTTGTTTTTTATTTAAGGGGCTACTGGAGGAGTTTTGAGATCTATAGTCTGATAGACTTGACCCTCCCTTCGCCAGCAATACATTTTTCTATGACCCTCCAAAATGATTGTGAAAAAAGGCATGACCCTCCCCGATAATTTATTGATTACTTCTGCACTGGTTTGTGCTTGGCAAAGATGTTCAGATATCTCTATGCCTAGTAGACCTACACCAAACGTTCATTAAAAAGTGTCCTGTACAGGGCTGTACAGTGCGACATATATCTACCAAAAGATTGGTCTGTGCGATGAACAAATGTGCCACTGTAGCACGCATGCGATACAGTTTTCTAAACTCCGTTACTTGTGTTTGTTTTCAGACATGATAACAGTCGTTTTATACTTGTAGTAAAGCGATATCACAATTTTTGATCATGGATGATTTAATGTCTCCACGATCTGCTTTTGAAGAAATATGGTAGTATCGCGCTACAGCGCACATTCTATCAGCTGCAGTTCTGGCACCTCAGTCCCAATACTGTAAAACTCCACGTACATTCACATCACATGTTAATGCAGCGGTAGAGTTACACTCACAGGACACTGCACTTATTCGCAATCACAAAAGTTCATTATTTGCTCGTGCTTTAAAGCTTTGCCGGGTAAACATTTCATTGGTGTTCTGTTCTGGCATGATGCACTTTTTCTGAGTGCGTGCGCGCAAACTGTCAAACAGCGCCAAACTGGACTTGCGTCTGATTTTTGTTGGGTCAGACCCATCTGCTAGCCGAGACTGAGAGAGCTATGGAGCTACATGGAAAAATATGCACCAAACAAGCCACTTTGAAATTTTGCTGTTTTCATGAATACAAAAGTTGGGTGACCCTCCCCCTAGGCTAAAAAAGTTGGATGACCCTCCCCTCTACAAAGAATAAAAAGACATGACCCTCCCCTATTTTCCTCCGGTGGTCCATAAATACAGAACTGTCCCTTATAAATGTTTAATGTTTTACTTCTAATATTTGTTAAACAAGCTTAAATGTAGGCAATATGTATTCAAAACTATATAAAATATGTTATACTGTAAAATATGATCAAAAATAAAGGAATTATCATGCAAACCAGTGGTTGTGTGGAGCATTTTTTTTTTTTTTTTAGTTTAGAGGATTAATCTGTAAACATTAATTCATGTATGAAGTAAAATATATACTGTATATATAAAAAATACTACTAAAGTAAAAATGAATCAACCCATTATGCTGGGTTAAATAAACTACCCAATTTGCTGGGTAAAATTAACCCAACATGTGTTCTGTCCTATATTTACCTAGCCCTTGGGTTGTTTTTAACCCAGTGTTATTTAGAGTGTATGCTGAAGAAGACTTGGCTTGGGAGCTCTGCTTCTCCATATTAGAACTCAGTTCCTCATTCTCCTTAATCTATTTACTGTGGCTTTAATTGATTTAAATATATTTT
Source organism: Abramis brama (assembly GCA_022829085.1). Lineage (NCBI taxonomy): Eukaryota > Metazoa > Chordata > Actinopteri > Cypriniformes > Leuciscidae > Abramis > Abramis brama. The sequence goes on along the minus strand of CM040778.1, from coordinate 37,729,940 downwards.
TGGACCTGTTCTTTTGAGGGGAAATTTGCATACTCTAGAAATATGGCCCTCTTTGCTCATTAGTAACATACTGGGAGATTATCAGGCATTATAAGGAGGTGGTCTCTCCACTATATCTCCAGTATCATGGTCTTCTTTTTTCTAATAGAAATCTGTTCTAATCTATGCTTTTTAACATTTATTACTGACACAGGATGCATTTTTTCCCCATTAGCATTATTATTGTAAAACTGTGTCATATTAGTAATAATGTAACTGTATTCAGAGAGGTGTCACAAACATTGTCACAGCAGAATGGGCGAATGTGTCACATTTGTAAATCAAAGCAGTCTTAAAACTGACATCATTCTGAGTAATATCAGGATTGCCACTGAAAGTCTTAAAGGGTTAGTTCACTCAAAAATGAAAATTCTGTCAGTAATTACGCACCCTCATGTTGTTCCAACCCTGTAAGACTTTCGTTCATCTTCGGAACACAAATTAAGATATTTTTTATGAAATCTGAGAGCTGGCTCACTCCTTCATAGGCTTCTAGGTAATCGAGATCTGTCATCCCAGAAAGGTTAGTAAAGACATCATTAAAATAGTCCAAGTGACTACAGTGACTCAACCTTAAGTTTATCAAGCGTCGAGAATACTTTTTGTGCGCAAAAATAAATAAATAACGACTTTATTCAACTATTAATTTTCTTCCGTGGGCCACTGAGTGAGATCATGAGAGCCATGTGCGAGAAACTGAGACGATCATTTGATGGGAAAGTGTGAACGGTAAGCCATTCATTTTGCGGCATTGGTAATGAATGAATGAATGAATAAATGAATAGCTTTATTGGTCACTAGTCACAAGTACCAGCGAAATTCCGCCATCAACCTGTCCATACAAACATACATACAATATGACAAGGGGGTAGACAGGACAGGAAGACAGAGCATTTTAGGAAAGAATACAGCATAAACATGAGGAGAGGTGAGGAGAAAAAAAGGCCACCCCCAGACTACGCTCCTGTAAGGAGTCCAGTTTGGGGACAGTAAAAAACGCCTCAGCAACATTTGCACATAATCAGTACACAACATGAACACACAAGACTTGCAACAGGGGAGGGTAGTGGGGGATGGAGGTAACCCAGCACAAGCAAGCAGCCATCCGGTTCCTGCAGCCATTCTTCGGCGCTGGTCGGACCCGCCTGCCAGACTGGTGGTATGTAGCGTCGAAGGAAAGGGATGGGGGTATGGGGTGGTGATTGCATATCTGTATATATGTAGTGCGTGTATGTGTAGGCCTGGAGAGCCGCTGCGTCTGGCATCCTAATGTAGCCTCAGTCCGCAGGATGTCATTGCGAAACACAGCAATTGTTATGGAGACAGCCTTGATCAGGTCCCAGACAGAGTCAACTATCAGCAGGTGTTTGTGGGGGATGGGGGAAGGAACGCAAGAGCGTCACGCTGCAGTGCTCCACCGGGGGAGTTGTAGTCCCAGCAGCAGCCTCGTCCAAGGCCAGTGCTGGTTGAGGGGGGCCGAAAGCAGATAAGATTGTGGTTGTTTGGTCTTGGGACGAGTAGCTGCATTCAATTTACACGGCTATTCTCCTGGTCCATTTTGGTCTCCGAAACGATCCATTTGCCTTTGCAAAGCTGTCAGCTTCTCCAAGATGTTATCCATATTTTGGTTCATAGTCACCAAAGTCACAGTCTGAGTGCTGACAGCTCTGCCCACTGCTTCAATCATGACGGGCAGCCTTATGGGGTTTTGGACAGCTGTCACCGTCTTCTTAATTCCTCGATAAACCAGGGCAATGCCTAATCCAAACAGCAGAAAACCTGTTATCATGGTTCCGAATAGGTAGATATCTTCAATGTCCTCCACGGAAAGAGCCGCCAGACACACGACCCGCCACCTCTCCCACGCGTCCATCGTGTAGCCAGCTGCGAACGTTCCGGCAGGGCAGTCAGGTTCCCCCGAACCCAAGCTTCTCGTCGAGAAGATGGTGTCAATTGCGTTGAGAGACCAGTTGATCAAATCCATAATTTCTTAGTTTGGAGAGCAGTGCCGAGAGAGTCTCTCAAAGTACAAGTAGACCATACGAGACGAGAGGAGCAAAGCAGGGGAGATAAGGGAGAGGAGGGTAAGAAAATGCGACTGCCTTCGTTGAGAGCAAGAAGAAGAAGTGGTAAGGCACTTTTAAGTTTTCTCGTTGGTTCCCTTTCAATTCAGTCACGTTCGACGTAGTCGGACACACAGACTGATTGGGATCACGCTTAGAGAGCCTGTCATCTTCGAGTATTGTAAAAACGAGCCAATGCACATTGGCGTGCGTGAACTGCATCACACGCTCTGCCCCGCAGAGGAAGTGAATGCACACAAATACGGAAGTGGATGCACACACCAGTTGTCTTTCGGTTCGGAGCCGATCGGGTTTCTGATGTCTCTGAAGAGTGTTGTGTTTACAACGAGCGAGTGTGTCTGTGTTCTACTGGAAGACTCTCCCAGTGCTGGTGTTTCTACAGCGAGTGCAGCGGTGATCGCGAGCTTCTGGCTCTCAACTGCTGTTTTAACAGCATCAAATTTATGAGTTGTTGATGGTTGGTTAGAGGGCATAGAAGTGAGTGCTTCATTGTTTCAGTTCGCTGTTTCAGTGTTGCCGCGCTCATTCCCCTGTGTGCTATGGCACTGGTGCGGTAGGGCTCTGTCCCCCTCTGACGGTCACGATACCTGCATCACGTGTTTGGGCTTACAGCACACTGAATCAGCTCTCGTGGATGACTCATGTTCCCACTGAGGGAATATGGTCATCTCGGTGTTGAGATCGAGACTCGCCTTCGTTAAACGTGAAAGTGGAGTCCCCACTCCCATGCCCCGCTCTAGTGCTTCTTCTGGGCCAACTTCCCAGAAGAAAGCTGGGTCGCTGCATAAGTTGGGTGATCTGAGGAATACAGTGAGGAGTAATCCGCCCAGCAAAGCCCTGTGGATCCCTCACACCTCCTTCACACCGCAACTGGTGGAGCTCCCCTATGAACGCGCTGGTCCCTCTGTAGTGGACCGACCAGCCGATTCATTCGGGGCCCCTGCAGAGGACAGGATATCCATCGCAGCATCGGAGGGAGAGCTGGGCGGATTGGAACCGCTACCTCATGGAAGGGGGATCCTTGTCTCCCCTCTCCGGGGCACAAAGGTCCTGCCTCGGCGGCCCGCTGCTGCCTCCACCTGTCCGCCTGGGGCAGCCACGTCAGCAGCCTCCACCTAGGCCTCAGCGTGGACCCGGCCGCAGACGGGGCACCCAGCCAGGCGCTGCCAAGCCAGGTGACCAGAGTCAGCGCAAGCGCCAGTGCAAGCGCTAAGAGCAGGCCACTCAGGGATTGAGGAGAGAGCTCTTGGAGAAGGTCACCAATCCACACCCTCCCCTCGGTGGAGGGCCGGGAGGAGTTCATTGTTTATGTGTGTGTCTGTTCCGCCGGGGGCTCTCAAAAAAGCGGCTCGGCTCACGAAAATGCAATGAGTTCCCACACTTGTTGGGTGCGGTTCGAGGACCCGGTCATGCCTTCTCACGCACTCTCTGCCGTCATGTAGAGACAGGTAAGTGTTGCACTACACACTCCCTTCGTGCCGCCTTCGGGCCTTCCGAGTCGGGTCCCTGTTCTATACCTCGCTGCCTCACCCGAAAGTATGTCTGTTGTACCCTTGGTACCCCTGGGCCGGTTCGTTGAAGCACTAAAAGGTGCTCCCGAACGATCTAGCCGGTTCCACCGTAGCAGAAGACTCGGCTAGGCGATTCAGTTCGCACGGCGTCCGCCCATGCTCAGTGCTATTCGTTACACTTCGGTGTCCATCCTACTGCCGAAGGATGCAATTGAGCCGTCCCTCCAGCCAATATGAAGACTGGCTTCTGTAGCCCGTACTTCATTGTACTCAAGTATGTGGTGAGTTACGACCATCTTGGACCTGTGTCTCTAAAAATCGGGCCATTTTCAAAGCTTTCGTTCAAGTTGCAAACACAGAAACGCATTTTCCATGCTCTGTCCCCGAGATTGGTCTGCAGCGTTCGACGTGAAGGACGCGTAATTTAGATCTCTACCTACCGCAACGCAGGTCATGCCTGTCTTCTTGTGTTCGAACAGTTGAAGTCTCAGTACAATTCCCTCTCTTCGAATGCTGCCGAAGGATAGTCCGACAATATGGGACTAATGTTGAACAATGTTGAACGCCACAGCCAATCACGTCGAAGCGCTATAACATTTGCAGCCAATCAGAGAGCGCCATTCTTAACATTTTCTTATAATTTTCAACATTTGACCAATCAGAGTACAAGATTTTCTTATCATTTTCAACATTTGACCAATCGGATTACAAGGAAATGTCGACGGCACGTTTACGTTTATCACCGCTAGGTGAAGTCAGGAAGCTAGCCAAGTGTCAATCAAGTTGCCGAACTGAGCCGAAGGTGTACGAAGTAAAGACATAATCCTCAGGGGCGTGTCAGAGGTCAAAAAGTTCAGTAGACGTTGAGCATCACTCTCACGGAAGTCAGACAGCATCATTTTAACGGCGGACCGCGAAACATATTTTTCTGTAACTTTTACTGTATTTTTGGACAACAGGTAAGAACACATAATGTAATATGTCGTGTGTGCTTTCTTTTTAAGAAATCATTTTTATTAATACAATTTTTGTCCAAAACGATTTAACCTGTTTTTACACCTACCTGCCAGCTGTACAGGGGCGACTGTAGTCTGCTTATTGGTCAGTTTCACCGTCTCAGGTGGGTTTAGTCACATGATCAAGTAAAATGGTGAAAGAACAATGTAACCTATGTGATCTCTCTTTCTTCTCTGGGCTCTGCTCTCGTATTCTCCTCTTCCTCTTTAATTGGGCTCTGCCATTATTGGTTAAAGGACACTCACTCTTGATCTTTTTCAACTGGCTATTGAAGCTACGTCTTTCATTCTGTATCTCTCAGGTAATATTCCACTTATGCACATTTAATTATACACGTATTATTAATTAAGTCATCATGCATCTGCTTTGTAGCCATTTCAAGTGTAACCTTCATTACTGTTAATAAATGCTTTATCTTACAAACTATGTGCATACTAGTTTTGATTTTAAGTCATTTTAAAAGGTTCCTGTTGAATTACAATATACTCACATTCTAGCAATACCTTTCCACACATTTTTCTATTCTAACTGTGCTTATTTCAATCTGTATAAATAGCAGAGGGTTGTCATACACAGAAGAAAATTAAGACAAAGAAAGAAAGCAGTTCCTTTAGTTATACAATGAAATATAGGAAGAATAGATATTTTCTCATTTACTAATTTTACATTTTTATATATTTTTTGCCAATGTGCTGTTATATTAAATTTGTCTTTTCGTTGAAATGTTTTGCCCTTTTTTAGTTTACCAAGCCACGATTTGGTGGGTCCTACATTGCTGCTGCAAAGCCAAATCTGAGTGTGGCTAGGAGACCGTCTCAGGTTGTTGACCAGCCCAGCACAGCAGTGTCCAGCGCCCCTACACCAGCTCAGCACAGCAGTGTCCAGCGCCCCTACACCAGCTCAGCACAGCAGTGTCCAGCGCCCCTACACCAGCCCAGCACAGCAGTGTCCAGCGCCCCTACACCAGCTCAGCACAGCAGTGTCCAGCGCCCCTACACCAGCCCAGCACAGCAGTGTCCAGCGCCCCTACACCAGCCCAGCACAGCAGTGTCCAGCGCCCCTACACCAGCCCAGCACAGCAGTGTCCAGCGCCCCTACACCAGCCCAGCACAGCAGTGTCCAGCGCCCCTACACCAGCTCAGCACAGCAGTGTCCAGCGCCCCTACACCAGCTCAGCACAGCAGTGTCCAGCGCCCCTACACCAGCCCAGCACAGCAGTGTCCAGCGCCCCTACACCAGCTCAGCACAGCAGTGTCCAGCGCCCCTACACCAGCCCAGCACAGCAGTGTCCAGCGCCCCTACACCAGCCCAGCACAGCAGTGTCCAGCGCCCCTACACCAGCCCAGCACAGCAGTGTCCAGCGCCCCTACACCAGCCCAGCACAGCAGTGTCCAGCGCCCCTACACCAGCCCAGCACAGCAGTGTCCAGCACCCCTACACCAAGCACCTCTGTCTCTGTAAGTACTGTTAGTACTGGCATAAGCCACGTTGTATTCTATGAAGACACATTCCACATCTGTGCACGTTTTAGAAACATATTTTGTATTCCAGGAAATCTTATCATAATGAAGTAAGAGCAATACTATACAGTACTATAGAATGTTTGAATGAAATAGATTTTATATCAAATAAAAATAATTGAATTTGCATATTAACTGTCACAACTCACTAGAGTCACACAAAATAGTGCTAGCAGCTGACACAATTCTGAAAACTTTTGGAACAAATGTATACATTTTATTCTATTACTTTAAGTATGTATTTGACATCCAATATTTTCTGTTTTATGTGAGGGTAGTCTTGGATAGATAATGCGCTAATTAAATAAATGACCTGCTAGACTAAATGTTTTGTCTTTTTCCTTCACAAACTGCTCCTTCGGGGGCAATATTGCAATCTTCATCTGCAGTTCGACTGCATCGCTTGTGGTCGGAGACGTTGCCCCTAGAGGATCACAGGTGGATTGCCAGCAGGCTTTTTAAAATGGGGTGTAATAGCAATTTTCAGAAGTTAATAACAAACAGCATCAATGGTGTAAGAACTTTCAAGAGGCAAAATTGTTTTAAAGAGAAAAGGTTTATTTCAATGAGGATTCTTTTCACAAAAGCCGCAGCTACCCAGCTTTGAAACAGAATACCTGTAGACTCAATAAAGCATAGACATTTTATACAGTTTCTTGGCAAAAAAACTCCTCCTTCCAGGTTTCTTGTAAATTTCCAGAAAGATACCCCCTATCTTCAGCTAGTTCGGACTGGTTTCTACCCCCCGGTGCAGGTCACACTGTTCTTTGTCCCTGAGACACCCAAAGGCCTTCATCCATGACCTAAATTGCCTCCCGCTTCCCTAAGGAGAGGGCCTGGTGCTTCTTTTATTAGTTAAATAACCCTGTATTCTTCTAACCAAACTCTTTCTCGTGCTCAGGTATTTCACTATCTTCCCATCTATCTGTTTTATTGGCCTGCTCTTTCCTGTCCCCTCCTCAGCTGCTGGAAAACCTCACAGAAACATATGATTAAATGAAATTAACAGTTTGAAAACAAATGAATATAAGAAATACTGAATTTTTCCGTAACAGGGGCCCAAGGGAAAACCAGAGCTTCGAGACAACCTACAGCTCTGGTATCACCCACCACAGCCAGCACTTATATTAAATCAGGCTCCAGCTCCAGACAGATTTTTTTGCCATGCTCTGTTGCTGTGGATGCCGTACAAGCTGTGGAAGGTCAAGGTTCTCTGTCCCAATTCTGCCTGCGGGCAGCATCAGCTGACAGGAGGCGTCTGCACAAAAGGGCTCGGCAGGTTTTGGACATCGACAGGATGTACAACATGGTCACAGAAACCCTCATCTGTACCAAGTGTAAAGCCTCGCATGTGTCCTGGAGTCAGACTGTCCTGCAACAGCTGGATCTGGACCATCGCTCTGAGTTTCGGGTCATCCTCACGAGGAAGTAAGTACACTTTCATTCCACAGCCAGTTGATAGCCCGATATCACATATGTTTGCAAATACTTTACAAATCAAATATGTAAAATATATGAATGTGTGAATTTTGCTTTTCCTAAGGTATGCCTGTGATATGAGAGTCATTCGGCTCCTGGTCTAGGCAACAGTCCCACGCTGGTCATTAAACAGCTGCGTGAGAACCACAGCGAGGAGTGGCTCCAGCGTCTGGCCCGGTACACCACCCAATGTGTGAACTTCCTCAAACGACCCGGGGTTTCGCAAATAAAATTCTGCAAAAAGCTGCAAGTGGCTGCTCACCGTCTACAGCCAAGACATCCTGACAAGGCTGGATGAAATCCATGCAAGGATAACATCCACGTATGGTTCAGTCTTGAAGATGGATTCCACTAAAAATGTTAGCAGGGAATTTTTGTTCATTTATGCTGTTTACTGTTATATCATTATCAGAGCATACGTATTAAGCCCAATTTATACTTCTGCGTCGAACTTACGCCGTAGCATACGCCGTAGGCTGTGTGTAGCGCGCGTACCCTCCGGCGTACCCTGACGTGCACCTCTCCAAAAATGTAACTACGCGTCAACTCTACGCGGACGCAAGCGCTGTGATTGGTCTGCTAGGACCGCTCACTCGGGTTTCACATGCTCCCTCTGCGCGCGTCAACACGGACAACGACGCAGAAGTATAAATGAAAACCAACGCGTTGCCTACAGCGTAGAGGCTCCGGCGTAGGTCCGACGCAGAAGTATAAATCAGCCTTTATTCTACATGGTGTGATGTTTCATTACATTGCATGCTTCCTGTCATCTACTGCAGATCACTAAGAAGCTGGCTGGGACGGCGAGGGGAACAGGACTCTGGCTTACCTCTGTTGGCAATGAGTTTGGTCAGGTACTCATAAGTGTGCTGAAGGAGCGGGACTGGACATGATGGTTGATGGTCTGGTGAAAAGGTACCAGCAGGCTAGTGTGGATCCACCTGCTGTTTTGCACGTGGACTGTGGCTGCTGCACTGATGTGGGTGAGACCAAGCTCAAGACCAGATTCAGAGGTTGGCCTGATCTCATGATCCGCTTGGACATCTGGCATTTTATGCGCAGGATTGCCATGGGGTGTAACACTGACGCCCATCAGCTGTATCCCATCTTCATGTCACGGCTGTCAGCGTGCATTTTTGAGTGGGATGCGGCTGATGTTTCTATGCTTCGCAAAGCAAAGAGAGAGCTGTTAGTATCCCAGGGTTGGCCTGTGCTGTCAGATGAAGATGTCATCAAGCATCTTACCATTGCCGGAGGAGGACCTGTGGAGAGGAGACTACCATCCTTCTCCTTGAGCGGCTGCTTACAGAGCTCCTGAGCAGCAAGGGCAAAGACTGTCTGGGGGATATATATATATATATATACACAAGGATAGATGTAAATAAACTCTTAAAAGGTCAATATAAGCCTTCTCTTTAAATAATTTTTATTGTGTTTTATTAGTGACACATTTGAGTAAAGAATATATTCCAAAACTTTCTGAAAATACAGTATGAGAACAATTAACTGCACAATTACTAGAAATGTTTACCTTGGATATTATGCAATTTGCAAGCACAATTTGTGAAAAAACAACAACAACTGTGTTTCCAACTGTGAACCAATTATATATATATTGTTGTGTGAAACATGCAATTGATTCTGTTATGACTTATATAAACAGGCTTATATTGGCTATAATAATGCCCGTATGTAAAGGAAAACACTGTAATAGATTTCTTATAAGGGAAATCGGTAACACTTTAGAATACTGTTCCTTCATTAATGAATAACTACACAGGAACAAACGAGTAACGTATTATTAACATTCTAGTAACTACTATTAACTAACAAGAAACTCTGATTAACAAATTAGTAAGTAATAGCGCTCAGATGAATGTAGTAGTTCACTATTAGCTAATCAATAACTACTATTTTTTTCATACCTCCCAGAGAACTACTATCTACAGGTTCATAATTAACATGAATAATGTAATGGTAATGGTAACCCACTAGTAATGACTCAAGTATTATTACATCATTCTAAAGGAACTACTAATTATTTGGATCAGTATCTAAAGTGAAAAACATGATAACTACCTAATATTGACTGAAGTCATTGTAAGCTTTTGAGATTTTTGTAAGATTTTGAATATTAATTCCTTCCAATGGATTTGGTAACACTTTAGTCATTACTAGTGTGTTCCCATGATCTTCACTTTAGATACTGATCCAAATAATTAGTAGTTCCTTTTGAATGATGTAGTAATACTTGAGTCATTACTAGTGGGTTACGTTACCTTTTATTATAAATTATGCATTATTCATGTTAATTATGAACCTGTAGATAGTAGTTCTCTGGGAGGTATGAAAAAAATAGTAGTTATTGATTAGCTAATAGTGAACTACTACATTCATCTGAGCGCTATTACTTACTAATTTGTTAATCAGAGTTTCTTGTTAGTTAATAGTAGTTACTAGAATGTTAATAATGCGTTACTCGTTTGTTCCTGTGTAGTTATTCATTAATGAAGGAACAGTATTCTAAAGTGTTACCGGGAAATCTGTATGTAAAGGAAAACACTGTAATAGATTTCTTATAAGGGAAATCTTTTATTGGTTAATAGAAAAGACACTGAGAAATGTTTTTATTTAAAATTGTTTTATTGGTTTATAGAAAAGACACTGAGACATGTTTTATAAAATTGTTTTATTGATAAATTTGATTGGTTAAAGAAAAAAGACAATGTAAACAATTTGTGGAAAAATCATTTATTGAAGTAATACAATACTGAAATGACTGAAATGTATACTGTGTGTTAAGCATTTATTAAAGGAAGAAATAGGATAGATAGAAATAATAATATGTATTAGAAAGCATGTATTCAATGAGAAAAAGTATTACCTGGTTGTTGTGTTCTAGACCAAGAGGAGAAGACGGCAGAGGGTCCGAGCTCATAAGAGGAAAACAAGGCAAAGGAAGGCGTATTTTATGGAAGTTGTAAAAAGATTGAAGGAGTTGACAATAGTTCCAGATCTGGGATTGGATAAATTGTCTATATGTGATTGAATATGTAATGAAGGGGTGTGATGAATTATAAAAAGTACAGTGAGACATATGAGAGGCAGACGCTGTGAAGGAAGACAGCCTCTCCCTTGTTTGATGGTCCAAGCCTGCCACCTGCTGACGAAGCTTGTGAACTGACAACTTTTGAACTTTATATTGATTTTTGATATTGTATGTAAAACAATTGTTATAGGAAAAATAAAATACTAATAATTGATATAAAAAGAACCAACTTGCCACAAGTCTCTGCTTTATAAAAGAGTTGAGCTGAACTAAACCACGGAGAAGTCTTTCGTCTGAATTGTGAGTATGGACATTTAAATACTTATTATTTAGAACGAATTCGACTTACTTTACCTTAACCTGAGAATAATTAAAATAAGGTAGAAGGTGTGAATATTTAATAACCATAGAGAGAATTAAATTGAACACCATAAAACAATATATATATATATATATATATATATATATATATATATATATATATATATATATATATATATATATATATATTGTCCTTGCATTCTTTCTTGTAGCTCAGTGACACACCTGAATGAAAGGCTCCTTAAGTATGCAGCCCCATTATGCGGGGCATTGTATTCTCAGGTGTGAACTACTCTATATGCTTGATGGTGTTGGATCGCTGACGCCCACTCGCATATTGCCTTTCCAAACAAAAAGTGTCTTGCAAAATTTAAATCAATGTATTGTTTTATGTGAATGATTAGGAAGGACGATTTTCACATCATTTTGAAGAAAAAACTCTAGGCGACAAAATGCATTATTCAAAAGTCTTATTGACACATATTTACAGTGAGGAAAATAAGTATTTGAACACCCTGCTATTTTGCAAGTTCTCCCACTTAGAAATCATGGAGGGGTCTGAAATTGTCATCGTAGGTGCATGTCCACTGTGAGAGACATAATCAAAAAAAAAAAAATCCAGAAATCACAATGTATGATTTTTTAACTATTTATTTGTATGATACAGCTGCAAATAAGTATTTTGCAAATTTGTATTTTTTATTTAAGCGAATTTTGTCATTGTTTTAGAGCACACTAGCTTATAGATAACAGTAGGGCTAACATATTCATACTAAAATCATCCCCTGACTGACGCTACTACTTTCTACTCAATGACCTTGACACAAATTGTAGTGGAGTAAAAAGTACGATATTTGTCTTTCAAATGTAGTGAAGTTAAAGTAAAAAGTTTCCAGAGAAAATAATACTCAAGTAAAGTACAGATACTTAAAAAGTGTACTTAAGTACAGTACTCAAGTAAATGTACTTTGTTACTGTCCACCTCTGGATGACGCAAAATGACGATTTCCAGACAAAAAACACATAAATCTCTCGTCTCAGGGGGACATGAGGGAGGGAAGCACGGTCATTCAAAAATACTACAGGTTTTCTACTGATACAAAGCTTAATGCTAAATCCTGAAGTATCCCTTTAAACAACATGTTATATGTAAAAAGTACATTTATCAGCATATATGAGTTACCCATCACACTTTCTTCATGATTTACCAGAAACAAACTCAGCAGGCGGTGTCAAGTTTCAAATGAAAGTCCACACCCTCCACTAGTCCATTCTATATTTCAAACAATTTTCTGAAAATGTTTGTCATCAATTGATTGTTTTCTAAGTTTCATCAACCTTATATTCAATCACTCTTGTTTAATTATTCGCATCTCTTGCTTTGGAAACGGTTGTCTCCTGAGGAGGAACTTCCCGTCTTCTGTCTTCGTTGTTTCTTGGCTTCTTTCTTTTCTTCGCTGCTCTGTCTTTTCTGAAGATTTGCTACAAATAAATCATCCAAATTAATCTCAAGCTTGTTTGTTCTAGTTTTTTCTTTGCCCAGGGAATTTACAATGGAAGGACACTCATCACAATTCCCGACAATGTGCAAAAGTGTGTTTGAAATATGGACCAAGTTTTCGGACCCAGCGCTGTCGATTCCCCCTGCCACGCACGGGTACTAGCTTCAGCCCAGCCGGCTGATCCTTAGAAATCTTAATCCTTAGAAAAACAAAAGGGCCTTCAAGACTTGGGTCCTAATTAGGGCACAAAGAACACAAGCAAAACAGAACAGAATAATTACGGTTTCTGAATTCACCTTTGGCTAAGCCCCGCACCCCTTAGTTACTGTTGCTACGTCCGACAACTTCATCTGGGCAACACGGTGGCGGTAACGTTAGTCACCTTCAAAACTACCACAACAGCGTGTCTGTAACATTAACGTTAGGTGTTTGTATCTTGAATAACAAAGTTAGCTAACATCCAGCCGCTAGTCAAAACATACAATCCTGACTTACGTGATAACTAAACTATCGCTAAGCTTGCTTGCTAGCACCTTAAATCTTCATTAATTAGGGTAGAGAACCGAAATCATAACCTAAAACAGCATAAAACTGTCTAACTAGTATAACTTCACAGTAAGGTTAAAAGCAAAATTTACCACAAAAGTGTGCTTGTTGATACTTGAGGGGTTTATCTGACTGTGAGGACGCCCACACAGTTTAATCCAAAGACGACACTTGACAGGATTTGACTTCGGATTTGGGAAGGGAAAAAAACGGACACCCCCCTCCAACCTCTCTGGGAAACATTTTGTGTTTCTGTTGGTTGTTATGGGTGTGGGCTCTGAGTGTGTTGTCTTGTTTGTTGCTTAGTAACTAGCTGATTGGTTAATCAGCCCGCAGCTGCAGCTAGTTAATTCTGTTGTTAGCTGCCTATATCTAGCAGGAGTGATCATTGCCTGGTGTCGGTTCGTCACTCTTGTTTATGCTCTCTTACCCAGTTCCGGTGCCTGAGTTCCTTACGGAGTTATTTCCTCGATCTCATCTGTGTTCCCAGACTTCGGGAGATCATGTGGAGTCCTCTTCTGTCCAGTTACCGGTTGGCATCCACCCAGAACTATTCATATCACTCATCCTCAGCTCTGTATTTATATCCTGGTCACCCGCCTGCTATACGTGCTGTCTCGAGTTTCATCTGTTCAACCTACAAATAAACTGTTTGCTTGCATTTGGATCTACGACTCTCATTCTGACAGTAAGTACATTTTTCAACAGTTTTAAAAATCAAAGTAAAAGCAACAAAACCTCAGTTTGCGATTGTTTGTTTCATGATCTCAGTGAAAGTACTGAAGTCTGCCCTTATATATCTGCTCTGCCGACACTGGCAGGGTTTATTTTAGATTAACTAGAATCTTCTCTGAAGAAGACTTTTTTAGGACTTCAGCTGGATTTTCCTAAATGTCAAACATCACATTATATTCTTTATATCCACCCTTGGCTGATTTGAACTTTTTTTTTTTTTTACTACTTGTTTATTCTCCTGTCTACTTTAACTCTTTATCGTGCTTCAAATTCTTATCTGTATTTCTGACTAGTTTAACTCCGGCCAGTTGATAATACCTAGAATATCAAAATCGACTGCTGGCGGTAGATCCTTCTCCTATTTAGCACCAAAACTCTGGAACAGTCTTCCTAATGTGGCAGAGTGGGGGATAGGAGCCGAGATAAGCAGCAACGATAATAGCTGACCTCCTGTTGGCGAAGCTTATGACTGTGAGTGAGGAAGCTGTTCGGCCCGATGAGATCTGTGTGTACTGAGTTTCAGACTAACATGTTGTTGTGTTTATATTCCCCTTAAATGACTAAGATTTCCATCACACATCTCCATAACCTTTTCCCAAGGGGAGTCCGTGCCAAACTCAGTCTGGATTCGGGTGCTCTCGAGGCTCGATGGGATTGATTATCCAGGTTCAGATAAAATGTTTTAGAAGAAAATCACTCTGAGACTTATATAGAAAAGTTTACGAATCACCACAATCAATGATTTCGATTTCTTTCGTTTGAAGAGTAGTCTTCGAGATTCGGCCCCGAACTGTTGCGTGTCTCACAATTTATCCTCTTCTGAAATCACAGGGTTTTCCTCAGCAAGAAGCATTTGCACAGAATATTGAAAACACAGCATTTGGTAAAACAGTCATACAGCAACAGTCAGCTTCTCCCCCTCGGGTTTCACAGACCTGAGCTCGACCTCCTCTTGCTGGAGCTTTCAGGACAACAATTCCTGGCCTTCACACTTGTAACATATACATGTTTATCAGCAAAGCAGAAGTTATATTTGTCTCGGATGCTTAATATACTCTTTTACTGAAACGTACTTGCGGCTATCAGCAGTTTAGTAATCTCTCTTAAAGGGATACTTCACCTCTGGAAAGATGAATGTGTATTTAAAATGGGTCATTTATCTAGAAGAAATGTGAAATTATTTTTGAATTTGGAGCCTTCTAGACTGAGAAAAGCCAGAAAATGTATTTTTGGCTCATGTGGATGAAAGACAACAACTCCCAGAATGCACTTGCTTCGCTGCCCTAGGAGGTCACTCCCAAGCCACGCCTACCGGTTAGAGAGCGCAGTAGAAAAGAACAAGACTAGGCTACTAGTGAGTCTCCGTGACGAGTCTGCCCGGGTTTTTGAGATCACACAAAATGTCCGGGATTCGGCTTTTGCGTTCTACAGGCACCATTCATCATGTTTACTGTGGCGAGCAGGACGAGGCTGACGGCCACGGGATAACGGCACGAGGCCGGTGGTGTGATTACTGAGATACACCGGTCTCGTATCTCTCACGGAGGAGCGGGAATCTTCTTAGCAATGTTAAAATGCACATCAACCGATCACTTGTTTAGCGTTCATGTAAACATGAAGTATCCCTTTAAACAACATGTTATATGTAAAAAGTACATTTATCAGCATATATGAGTTACCCATCACACTTTCTTCATGATTTACCAGAAACAAACTCAGCAGGCGGTGTCAAGTTTCAAATGAAAGTCCACACCCTCCACTAGTCCATTCTATATTTCAAACAATTTTCCGAAAATGTTTGTCATCAATTGATTGTTTTCTAAGTTTCATCAACCTTATATTCAGTCACTCTTGTTTAATTATTCGCATCTCTTGCTTTGGAAACGGTTGTCTCCTGAGGAGGAACTTCCCGTCTTCTGTCTTCGTCGTTTCTTGGCTTCTTTCTTTTCTTCTTTGCTTTGTCTTTTCTTAAGATTTGCTACAAATAAATCATCCAAATTAATCTCAAGCTTGTTTGTTCTAGTTTTTTCCAGGGAATTTATAATGGAAGTTCACTCATCACAATCCCTGACAATGTGCAAAAGTGTGTTTGATATATGGACCAAGTTTTCGGAACCAGCGCTGTCGATTCCCCCTGTCACGCACGGGTACTAGCTTCAATCCAGCCGGGCTCGGGCCCTCATAATAAACATAATAATAATAATAATCCTCAGAAAAACAAAAGGGCCTTCAACCTTTCAGGGCTTGGGTCCTAATTAGGGCACAAAGAACACAAGCAAACCAGAACGGAATAGTTTCGGAAAAAAAATTGTTTCTAAAAAAAAAGCCCCTACACAGTTTTTCTGCCCTTCCTCCACCCAGCACAGACATCCTCATACTCTCAAAAATATGCAGAGGAAATTGTGACACAAACTTGTGCTTTAACTTGTAAGTTGTTAAGAAGTGTTTGCTGTAATTCAGTCAAATCGAGTGAAGGTTCGTGTTCTCAGACTGCTGGCATTTGAAGACTGATTACTTCTCTGATACAGTAGACACGTGAGTACATTGTTCATAGATTTATTCATCATTAATAACATTTAATGTATAACAGTTTTAAAAATGAAAGAATAGCAACAAAACCTCAGTTTGCGATTGTTTGTTTCATGATCTCAGTGAAAGTACTGAAGTCTGCCCTGATATATCTGCTCTGCCGACACTGGCAGGGTTTTTTTTTTGTTTTTTTAGATAAACTTCCAAGAATCTTTAGGACTTCCTAAATGTCAAACATCACAGTATATTCTTTATATCCACCGTTGCTGATCTGTATTTCTGACTAGTTTATTTTTACTAATAAGATTCCTAATTTCCTAAATAGACTTTGCTAATTGTTGTCTGAGTACAGTACTCTGGTTGTAGAGTATTTTGCGAATCGTGAATGATTTTGTGTCTATGAGGCTCAGAGCAAAATCTGTAGAATTAAATAACATCAGGCATGCATTACTGTAATCTTTAGATGATATATTGTGCCTTTTGAATAAATATGTCAGTACGACATTGTTTCAAAGCAGCTTTACAGAAAATGCATGTGTCTACATTATAATTTAGTGTGTTCTGCTATCAGAGGTGACTGTGTCCATGTAGCCGAATGTATTTCAGAAATACACATATAAAAATGTTGGCTTTCCAATAAGACCAGTCTCTGAGAAACTCAAGGAAATCGTCCCCCACTGTCCTATACTGTAATGTCTTAATACAGACGAACAAAGGAGCTTTTTTGTTGAAAGCTTTAATGCAGAACAATAATAACATCAGGCACATTAGCCTACGCAGCTCTTATATTTTCTCATACGCACTTCATTATCCTCATTAACCCTGTAAATGCTGATGCTGAAGAAAACAGCAACTATCACAGGCAGACTTCTGCACTACAGTATAGTGCTGTAAAATACAACATTACTTGTTTTAGCCATTTAAAAAAAGATCTGGATCTGCCGCATAGGCCTATCATTTATCATCGAATTAATGAAGTCATAAAAAGCTTGTTATTTGTATAATTTAATTTAATCATCATTTTTTATCGATTACATTGTCTTACACCCTTCAGTGGTAACACATACAATAATAAAGTGATTATAAATGATTTGCAAACTATAGTTCATAAATAGTATTGTTAACACATTAACAGGCTATCTACAAATATCGAGTTCCCTGTCAGTCAGTCATTCAACGTTACGTCAGACGTGAACTGACGAATTGGGATCTCACCAATCATCTTCGAGTGTAAACTAAACGAGCCGATGGACATTGCCGTGCAAGATTTGCCATAGCACACCCGGCCCGAGAAGTATATGAGGAATATAAGGAGGCGTTCTTGCACTCGCACATTCAAGCTTTCGCTTCAGAGCCGAGCGTGTGTTGTTCTGCTCTGCAATCATCATCGAGTGTGCTCTGAGTTAGAAGAAGCTCTTCAAGTGTTGGTGTGACGGCGCGTCAGCGGTGGTCGCTGTTAAAGAGCATTTCCTACACTTTACTGCAGTTCAGCTTAAAGAGCAGCTGAACACTGCAGACTTTATCTTTATCTGGTTTATCAGTGTGTGCTGTGGCCATTTCCCCTTCAGCACATAAAGAGCTCGTTTCCCTACACTGCAAAACATGCTTTTCTTACTTAGTATTTCTGTCTTGTTTCCAGTCCAAATATATAAATATTCTTAAATCAAGAAGCATTTACTAGATGAGTAAAATTACATAAGAAATTATGACTGGTTTCCTGAGAAAGAAAAAAAAAAATTAAGTGAGTTTTTGCTTCAAACAAGATTTTGTTTTTGTTTTAAGGAGTCAGATATCTCTCTCTCTCGGACTGAAGCTGCCCGTCAGATCCAGTGCTGATACACACGTCTAGGTGAGTGTGTTTCTAATAGAGAGCGTTCAGAGCTCATTTGAAGACCTGTATTTGTGTTCCTGTGCTTGTGATTATAAGCCATTTTTTACATGATTTAAGAATAATTCATTAAAAAAAAGCCTTCTAAAATAAATTTTACAAGCCGTTTTGTTACCATACTTTTTTTAAACAGAAATGTATTTGTAGTGTAACTTTGTAAGCAAGAAGTCGACAGGACAGCTAAAAATATGTATGAAGGGTAGAGATAAAAATGCATTCCCGGAGGAACTGCGAAGTGTGCTTGCTCGGGTGCGGTGCACTAACGTTAGCAGGTAGTGGATAAGGGTGCGTTGAAGTTTGCTTGATCTGAGAATTTCAACAATAGTACTTTTTTCAAGATTGTGCAAAAAGGTGAAAAGTTATGTGCATTAAGAGACATGTCTGCAATGTAGACTAGTGCCAATGGCATTGTTTATGTGGCTTGGTTGTTGGTTTTGAAATAATTGGTTATGAATATACAGCAGAGAGTGGGAGTGTTTTGGGTGATGAAATAGTATTGAAAAGAAGTTGACAGTCTTCATTTACTGTATCCAATAAGCCAAAACAAAACTCACCCAGCTGTTTTGTGGTTGAGTGTTCCCTTTGATTAGGAACAAATTTACTATCTCAAATTAAGGTCTACCGTAATTAGCGATGCTTTGATTGCTGCTGTCAAGATGGTTGTCATCACCTACACAGAAACGCTGATTTTTATAGCCTACCGTCAGTCCTCATATTGTAATTAAATGAAGAACGCTATCAGTTTCACTATTAGCTTACTCTAGCGATGCAATCGCAACAACATGGATAACACTGTTTGGCCTTGCCTAACTTTATATGACATATGCGCCATATGCTAGAGTTACACATCCCGCTGCCATTTCAGGGCTTGAATTTCGGTGCGGGAATGTGGGGATTGCGCATAATTTAAACCATTCCCGCAAGGTTAGCTTTTATAGTGCGAGAAATTCCCGCACAAATATATTCGCTTCATCTCATAGCAAATGATTAAAAAATAAATTCACAGATGCGAGAAAAATGATGTCAAACTGTCTTTTATTTTCTAATTTAATTTGAAAAAAATAAATAAATTCGGTTTAATTGCAATAAAGAAAGTAGTATTTGTGTGTAATAAAACTTTTAAAAAACTGTAAAACTCTAATGTAGTTAAAACTGGGTGGAAATACTGCCTTTGGTGGCACTTTTTTCGGTCCTCCAAAACTAGGGTCCTGGAAATGTGTTCCTGAGACTGCGGTCCTCCGAGTCAGTAGGTGGCGCTGTCACAAAAAACTAGGGTCCTAGAAGTGGGGTCCTGAAAATGCAGCCTCCGGGACTGCAGACGGATAATATTGGGGGATCTTTTCCTTCTGTCTGTTCCAAAGGTTAGAACTGATCTGGGAAAAGGCGTTTGAGTTTGCTGCTCCCTCTACATTACAGAAATCCATGAAACTTAATAAGCTGTTCTCATTGGTGGCTTTTAAGAGGAGGTTAACTGACCTGGAGTCAGCCTCATCTGGCTGTAGAAGTTCTGCCTGATGTGTTGAGGATTGTGGTTGACTTCAAGGGATTTGCTATTTCAGTTGTTTCATGTTTTTATTATTTTTGTGTATTTTGTGTCTGTATGTATGTATGCTTGTACCTGTCTTGGCCAGGACACTCTTGAAAAAGACATTTTTAATCTCAATGAGTCTCTTCATGGTTAAATAATGGTAAAAAAATAAATAAAAAAAGGACCAAGTTTCCAGACCCAGCCCAAAGGGGTGCTGTCGATTCCCCCACGCCCGGGTACTAGCTTCAGCCCAGCCGGGCTCGGGCCATCATAATAAAATTAATAATAATAATCCTTAGAAAAACAATAGGGCCTTCACCCTTTCAGGGCTTGGGTCCTATTTAGGGCACAAATAACACAAGCAAACCAGAAGAGAATAGTTTCGGTTCTTGTATTCGATCTATCTAAAAAATAAGCCCCAACACTGTTTATCTGCCCTTTCTCCGCCCAGCTCACACATCCTCATACTCTCAGAAATATTCAGAGGAAATTGTGACACACACTTGTGTTTTAACTTGTAAGTTGTTAACCCTCTGGGGTCTAAGGTGTTTTTGGGGTCCTTGAGATGTTCTGACATGCCCTGACATTTTTGCTTTTTTCAGTTGCTTATAAACATATTAATGGCAAAAAAAAAATTACACACTATTTAGCACAAACAGAGGGCTACCATGAAATGTGAGCAACAAGAATGTACATGTCTGCATTTTTGAGAGAATAATGTTTATGCATGGTTATTAAAAAAACTAAAAACTAAAGTTTCTGAAATAAGTCCATAAAACACATTCTAAATATGTGCCAATAAGACTTTTGTCTAATGGATATCATCACCTAATGTTTTTTCTTCAAAATGAAGAGAAAATCACCCTGCCTTATCATTCACATTACACAATACATTGATTTGAATTTTGCAAAGCACTTTCTGTTTGGAAAGCCAATATGCGGAGTGGGCGTCAACGGTCATGCATATTTAGTGGTTCACACCTGAGGAGACAATGGGGCCTGCATACTTAATGAGCCATTCATTCAGGTGAGTCACTGAGCCACAAGAATGCAAGAGCAACAGTTGGAAGCATCTCAATTCTTTTTTATTTTTCCACATATTGTGCTTGCAATTTGGCCTATAATATCCAAGGAAAACATGTCTAGTAATTGTGCAGTTAATTCTCATACTGTATTTTCAGTTTTGGAATATTTATCCTCTCCCCAAATTTGTCACTAATAAAACACAATAAAAATTATTTAAAGAAAAGGCTTATATTTACCTTTTAATAGTTTGTTTACATCTACCTTGTAAATATATTTTTTTTATTAAAAAGGTTACAATTACAACAACAATTCAAGTGTAATCTTTCTTTGTAAAAACTAAAGTATACATTTTATCATACATATTTCAAAGTTAAGGATTTGATTGATTATTTGATAACTTTATTTTTGACAAAACATACTATATTTAACATGAGCAAATATTGGCAAACAAAAGCTTATTTGAGGTGACAGATATTTTACAGTAAAAATGTATAATCTATCCAAAACTAATCAACGAAATGTTGTCTTTCATATGTCTGTAACATAGGTCTTTCATTTTTATTATAAGAAATATAAATGTTAATTTGCAGTTTTATACGTTGCTTATACAAATACATTTTATTTTAACATATTTCAGTCGATATTTACTGAGTATAGCAATACAGTTTGCTAAAACCGAAACATTCATTCACGAACAGAAACGCCTGACTGTAATGTTGTTTTTATGAAATATTAGGGCATATAAATGTTAATTTTCAGTTTAAAACATTGCTTATACAAATAGCCTACATTTTATTTCAACATATTTCAGTCGATTTTTACTCATCTCAGTATAGCAATACAGTTTGCTAAAACATCATCATTCATTCACACACACAGAAAGGCGATTTAAATTTAAACTGTCTTTTTGCGAGCTGTGGTAAACAGCGCGCATCTCTGCGGCTGCCGTTCATTCATTCACAGAAACGCGATTAACTTGAGAAGGAAAAAAAACTTACTAAATATTCGGATCCTCTCTCCTGCAATACCCGCACTCTGAGGTAGATTTTCCATTAGTATTATTTCTCACAGCGCTGCCAGATGGTGTAAACACGTAGGCTACAATGATATGATTAAACTTGTGTTTTTTCGAGCTGATATGGGGGCGTTCACAGGTTTGCGTGGATTGCCTCAGTAGTTTGCGTTTGAATAGCACGCGCTCTCCGTGGGCGGGTTCACATTACATTTGAATTAGCTCTAATGAGGTCGACTGGAATCGCTCTTTTTTAATACAGATTTCACAAGATGAGAATATTTGTTTTTTATATAAATTACCTCATTTAAAAGAAGAGAATTCAAGCTTCATGCCTGTGTGTCTGTATTCCTGTTTGACTGAGTATTTGCTGAGTTACAGTTCATTTTCGGACGCGTTTCAGAATGGTCTTCACTGACAGAGAGAAGGCAGAACTCGCATCACGTTTATTTTTCTTTATTTGGCAAAAAGCACAACACTTTGTTTTTATTGTGAGTATACACAAAAATAATACACATTTAACAGAATCGATTGATGTATGAAACTTGCTTGTAATATCAAAGTCAAAAGAGTATTTCGGGTCTCAATTCAACTGATAAGGAAAAAAGCGAGCAGATCACGCCGGCGTGATTGCCGACCTCAGAGGGTTAAGGAGTGTTTTTTGTATTTCTGTCAGGACCACTACCGTCAAATATGATTGACAATTAGTTAGCATACAGTTTGGATTGGCGGTATGGTTCCGTTCTGGGCGAGAACTCCCTGCGCATCCATGCAGCCTAGCATGGATAAGAGCAGGGAGAGCAGCAATAATCCCCCAAAACAAAACCATATGCCAATATCCCCCAAAACCAACTGACAACACAATCTGGATGCTTTTGTAGTTACCTGAGTGAGCCAAGAAAATATACCTGAAAAGCTTGAGCAACAGCATGCTACCAACAATACCAGAAAGCCTTAAGCAACAAGTATGTTGCCCTTACCTAGATGACCTAAACGAGTATGTTGCCGATACCCACATAAGCCATAGCAACAAGCATGTTGTCAATACCCGAAATGTTCAGCAGTAAACATGCATATTGCAATGAATGGCATACCACCTGAAATGAAGAAGTTAAAGTTAGATATCAAAATGAATCAGCTGCTTGTTGTATATCCGCAGTTCCATTTTCTTTGAGTGACGCCTGTGATCTAGAGATGAGAGATGGAGATTTAATTTTCAATTATCTTTTTCATTGGAAATAAGTACTGAAGTACACAATACTGAAGTAATCCTGGTGGAAACTTCTGGTTCACACAGAATTAGCAACACTGAATCAGAATTAGCTGGATGGTTTAATGTAACAAGCGTGATGCTGATGCTTGGATACATTTACTCACAAATACGTAGATTTGAATAAATTCCAATTCTAGACAAGTTATTTGTTGACGTGCACTGCGTACACAGTCACCTGTCAATGACGTCATAACCTTGTTATACTTGGTTGTAGTTTACTAATGTAGAAAAGAGAAAAATTTTAAACAATTATATACACACACATTTTGTTATTATAATTTTTACACACTACCCCCACCATGACTGAGGCTGATAGAATGGCTACATCCTGATGTTATCGTCATATTTTGACCACTATAGATCCAATCTAATTGGGGAAGCATCACACCAAGCTGGAGCAAGCAAGGACATATGGTAACAAGCGTGTTGCTGTAGCCAATTTAACAATTGTATGGGATCTATTGGGGGAAGCTTACACCCCGAGCGGCAGCAAAATCTGATACATGATACAATCTGATACAAACTAATACAACAAGCATAGTGTGTAAATAACAGAACTATAGCTAAAACTAGTGTAGTTCGGTCGGAGAAGCATGCACCCTACAGCAATAGCTCCGACTAGCGACAAGAAAACTAATACAACTAACATGTTTGTATAACCATAGGACTAGTATTAAAACTAGTGTAGTCCGGTCAGAGAAGCATGCACCCTCTAGCTCTGAGTCAGATGCAGTGCACAGCTAAGCAATGACATACAGTGTGCTTCCTCATTAATGAAGATGACGACTCCCATGATTCCACACTCCTTCACTGGACCATCAAGCTACAATGTTGTTTAGTGTTGAATACCAGACCTCTGCGGTGAATGTACGGTGTATTTTGCACAAGTATGTTACCGATATCTAGATAGCTTTAGCCACAAGCATGTGGTAACTTTAACACATTATGTTGCAATAATCAGACAGAATAAAGAACATGCATTTTCCAATGCAACCAGATAGCATAAACAACGCTTGATTACTGTAGCATGTTGCTGAGGACAGTATGCACAAGCCGAAGTAACAAACACATATTCGATAACATTGATCTAGCAACCACCATACAGTACTGATAGCAATGTTGCTGAAATGACAGCATATTACTGATGCCTGAAAAATTTAGCACAGCATGTGACAATGACACCAGGTATAAGCCTAAAACACAGCCAAGTTCCAAATAATGACTGGGCTAAATAACCTTAAAAATAAAATAACTATGTTTCAGTAGCAACTAACATCTCTTACAGTTTTTACCAATTGCTTACACACGTTTTCAAAACTAAGTCTCCTTTTTTTCAAAACTCTACACACAATTCTGAAAACTGCACACACAAAATGCAAAATGCCTCACATCTCCTTCAAAATGCAACACTGCATTCAAAATGCCATAAACAAATGTCAGAATGAAGCATTTACATCAAATGGCAAACACTTCTTTCATAACAGTACATTTGTGGATATACCATGTAATCACTGCTGTTCTAAATCTAAAGCTCTTTGGTCTTTCATAGGCTTATATCTACATTTCAATACAATGTTCCACAGTGAACGTAATCTGATGTAACAAGTACACTGTAAACACCAATGCAATGTAGAAACAGAAAATATTTATTAGGTCTAACATTATAACATTATTGTTGTTTACAGTAAAATACAACAAAACCAAAAACATATGTACTGTAAACCAAAAGTATATTATTTAGAATACAGTAAAGAACACAATTGTGTGTGTTGATCATCAGATCAAAACAGATCATCTGACCTTTGACCTATTTAGGCCTATACTACAGCAAAGCAGTGATTGGTTAGTGATCAATTAAGCAATTAGTGTTTGCACATGTGAAGAGAGTGTCTGTGTGACCTGGGCTGCGTTCAGCCCCGACAAAACGTTGCACAACGTTTTTTAAACAGAAACGGTGATGCGTTGAACACACTGTTCTTATGACGCAAGAGTTGCAACTATGGCAGCTGAGAAGGCCATTCTTTGTGTTCTTTGTGAAGAATTTTCGGAGCCTGATGAAGTCTGTATAAATATGTGTTTAATACTACAAAATATGCCCGATGTTACAGTCACTGCACTTGCCGCCCAGAACAAAAGAGAACATCCCAATCGAGTGAAGGGATTGCTGAAACTGAAGCACACATCTTACCTAATTCAGACTAAAACACATCTATTTAGCCTCACATACTGACTTTATTTGTAGTTCATACTGTTTTAATACCCTGTATTTTCTTTCTCATTTTTAGGAAAAACACTTAATTACCATTGTTTATTTCTATACCAAATGTCATACACTTGCAATGAAGCTAAAAATATAAACAACTACATCATTATGTTGATATCCTATATTTTTACAATAAAACTTACGACAAACATGTCTTCTATCCTCAGTTGTTGCGTATACCGAGCTGCATCGAACACATTTGTAAATTACTTTCCTTGGACCCATTGTGCGAGTTCACTTTACAGTTTTTCTCGATTGTTTACACACATTTTCTGAAAGCATGCCTCATATTCTCAGAACTCTACACACAAATCCCAAAAAAAACACACAATGGGCAAAACCCCTCAATTCTCCTGCAAAATGAAACTTTACATTCAAAACAATGTTATTTCTTCTCAAAATGGTATTTTGTTTTCAAATGACACACACAAACCATCATATGAATAGACATTTATAAGAACCAGTTGAACACTGATGTGCTCAGTGTAAAACACTATGGTGAATGCAAAACACTTCTTCTCCATTCATCATAATGACTTAGGCCTTTTATTTTGTTCAGTGTTACACTTACTACAGACAGTACATACATAAGTGTGTTGTAAAATATTTGAGAATATTGTTTTTATACTCAGAACACACAAATGCACGGTAACAAATATATTTTATTTTTCCCACAAAAACAATGTACACAGTGTACATCCCAACCAACACAAAGTTGTACATACAGCGGTCTACATACAAAACAACAGAAGAATTGGCTGTATACAGTTACAGTAAAAAAATAAATAAATCCAATGTTGGCATCCATTGCTCCATTGAAGAGCTGACCTGTTGAAGAGCTCACCTGTTGCTCTTTATGCTAAAGCTCTGATTGCTAATTGTAAAACTGTGTGACGGGTGTTTGCCCATGTGATGAGTCAGTGTGCATATCTGAATGGCAGTGTGTTCCTTGTGAAAACAAGAGATTTTCTGCATGAAAATTGTGCCAAAAGCAGAGAATTGTGTGTAGTGTTTTGAAAAAAGTGTGTTTTAGAACTGCAATTTGAGTGTAAAGCAGGAATTGTGCTTGTAGTTTAGCAGAATTGGTTCAGGGGGTTGGTGAATGAGTTACATGTTGTGGTCATTGTGTCTCAAGTACCAGAAAATGTGTGTAAACAATCGAGAAAAACTGTAATACCGCGTGCTTTATATACATGTTGCTGCTGATTGGGCTGCAGTTCTGACACACCCACCAAACAAGAGAAAACGTATCTCAAACCCCGTTGCACACCGGTGCACGCCGTTTCCAGGAAACATGACGTTCAACCTGGAAACCGTAGCAAAACGTTGCGCACCGTTTTGAACTTGAACATGCCCCAGGTGAATAAGTGTAGCATTTTGATTGGTTGTGTTTGGAAAAGGAAAGCAAGTCACTTCCTGATAGATCTTTGTGTTTTAGGTAGAGAGTTGTGTGTAGTGTTTTGAAAAAAGTGTTTTATGCAATTGAAAACTGAGTCAAAGGCTGAGAAATAGCTTATGGTTTTGAAGATTTGGTATGTAGTTTTGCACTTTGAGTGAGAGGTTTCAAAAATCGTGTGACATGAAAAGATTTTGTGTGTAAGCAGTTGGTAAAAACTGTAAAGCAAGCCGTTTTTAATAGCCACTATATAGCCTTAGAACAAACAGTGTTTCAATAATAGTTTTTTCTTTTTAACAAAAAAACATGCATTAAAATGAAAGCACTGTAAAATACAATACACTGTAGCTTTAAGAACGACGTGTTTCCAAGAACTAGATAGACCAAGCGTGTCCGAAGTGACCCAACTGAATTGACCTATGGCTAAGCCACGCCCCCTCCACTCACTCGGACAAACAGTCAACATTCGGTAACAGGCGCTGTGGCAGCTGTCACAGTAGGAGACATTTCACAGGAGGCAATTCACCTTTGGCTAAGCCCTGCCCCCCTTAGTTACTGTTGCTACGTCCGACAATTTCATCTGGGCTCTGGTTTGGTATCAACATGGCTTATGCTGTGACAGCTCTTCCTGCATGTTATCAAACTTTTATAAAGCAGCAAATAAAGTGTCCGATAGAAGTAGGCAAAAGGGGCTGCAATATGCGTTCGAAGGCTATATTCAAGACATACAGTAATGTAAAATATTGTTGGACTGTGGCAACACGGTGGCGGTAACTTTAGTCACCTTCAAAACTACCACAACAGCGTGTCTGTAACATTAACGTTAGGTGTTTGTATCTAACAAAGTTAGCTAACATCCAGCCGCTAGTCAAAACATACAATCCTGATTTACGTGATAACTAAACTATCGCTAAGCTTGCTTGCACCTTGATTCTTCATTAATTAGGGTAGAGAACCGAAATCATAACCTTACAACAGCATAAAACTGTCTAACTAGTATAACTTCACAGTAAGATTAAAAGCAAAATTAACCTTAGAGCACACAAAAGCGTGCTTGTTGATCCTTGAGGGGTTTAGCTGACTGTGAGGACGTCCACACAGTTTAATCCAAAGACGACACTTGTCAGGATTTGACTTCGGTTTTGGGAAGGGAAAAAAATGGACACCTCCCTTCAACCTCTCTGGGAAACACGTATCTGTGTTACAAATGCCCCAGGCACAACGTTTAACCATATTTTTGATAAAACTATGACAGTAATAGCCTGCCAAGACCAAAAATATGAGACACCTGTGTTAAAGTCAATGGAGCGCTGTGAAAAAGTGTCGGACCTCTGTCGGAGCGCGTTCCTGGCTGCGCTGTGATTGGTCAATCTACATTCTAGGGTGTGGCTTAGCCAAAGGCGAATTGATGATTTTTGGAGACAGAAAGATTATATATCATCTCGAAGTCACCAAAAGGGCCTTAACTATGCATTGGAGGGTTATATTATTGTTGAGAAAGTCGATGAAAAGCTTCAGCTCCAGACAAAGATTTACAGGTCACAGTGTAAACGTTATAGTTTGGTGCTATTTCGCTTCAAACGCTCGCTTTATACACGCGTCATATTCGCTTTGGACACGCGAATGGATTCAAAATGTTCAGGCGTCGAACTAGACGCGATACGCGCGAAATTGACGCTCTATTCGCGTTTGGTGTGAACGCAGCATAATGAACAGGCTGCGATGTCAAGATTGCAATGCTGTAATGTGTGTGTGTGTGTGTGTGTGTGTGTGTGTCAGAGAGAGAGAGGCGCGGGCGCGATCGAACAGTGGAAACTGACTAACTTTCAATGACTTTCAATGGACGTGGAAGCAGAGAATTTCCGAGTGTATTGGGTTAGCTATGCGCACTGTGATTGGCTCATCACGTTTGGGGGCGTGGCTTAGCTATAGGTCAATTGTGACTGTTTACTGTCTTATTTTAAAGCTGTGCCACAGCAGAATATTTCCGTTTGCACCATGAATTGTTAATTCATATCAAACAGCTGCTTGAATCTGTGCTGCATAACGCTAAAAGCACAGCGTGTGCAACGCGATCAGTTGCCAATGACAACACATAACGCACATGGCCAATATGATGCATAAGCCTAGCAAGAGCATTTTAATGAAAACGACTAAGTTAGAATAGCCCAAGCCACACATATAGCATTAGCAACAAGCATGTTTCCAAAACCCTGATAGATTTTAGCAATGAGCATTAAAAAGGACTTAGCTTAGCTTTGTGAAGACTTTCAGAGATGAATGGAGAATGAATCACGTCGAGTCCTGTGTCAATAATGCAGCGATGCGAGCAGCAATGCAGACTGAGGTCACTTCCAAATCAGGCAACTTACGATCAATGCGGCAAATCTCGTGTTCAAGTTTAAGATGAATCTGAGGTGAAATCCTTGTGAGGAATGAATTCCTCTTGCTAAATTCCCGATTGCACGATTCCTTGTGAGATGATGTTGTTTGCCTGCCGAATTTTGCCATTTAATTAGCTCCTGAGAAACGCGATAGCTGCTGATAATACTTAAGGAGCTTATATATGTATATGGTGATAGGCCAGGCGTCGTATTCCTATAGGTAGATGTGGATCAGCTGATGCGAGCTTGACTAACGTGACTTGCTAGAACTAACGCTACGCTTGATTTCAGTCAAATCAAGTGAAGGTTTGTGTTCTCAGGCTGCAGGCGTTTGAAGACCGATTACTTCTCTGATACAGTAGACCATAGATATCATATAAAGCAGTGGTTCCCAACCTTTATTTGTCTGAGACCCCCTTTTTTCGAAGAAAATATTTTAGGGCCCCCCTTTGATATTAATGATATTATCGCTCTTGTAAGCTTGCAGCAAGGATGACAGAATATGTTGTTTTAAAGCAAACAATGTTTACTATAACCAGATATGTTTATGCACAAATAATAGCCTATAATATTGCAATAACAAATATATTCACACTGGTGTGTAGGTAAAAAAAAAAGTATAAAGGCTATTACTAAATGACTGCTGTCTGGGACCTCAATAGGCTACTTGCATGTTATTTGTAAGGCTTTATCAATGTGAGGCTTTATTTTTTTATGCCTATTTTTTATACGACGCGACCCCCCACAGAGCTCGCTGAGGCCCCCTTGTGGGCCGCGACCCCCCTGTTGGGAACCTATGATATAAAGGCTAGGGGCCCTATTTTAACGATCTGAAACGCAAGTGTCAAGCGCAAAGCGCAAGTAACTTTGTGGCCGGGTCTTGGCGCTGTTGCTATTTTCCCGGCGGGATAAATGACTCTTGCGCCCGGCACAAATCTAAAATGGGTTGGTCTGAAGTAGCTTCATTACTCATAGGTGTGGTTTGGGCGTAACGTGAAATAAACCAATCAGAGCATCATCTCACATTCCCTTTAAGAGCAGGCGCGCTTGTTCCACGGCGGATTTGCCAGGAGCGGTTCACAGCCGAGGAGAGCAACGCTCTCATCACGGCCGTAAAAGAGAGAAGTGACATTGGGGATGGAGAAACACACCAAAATTAACTTCGGTTAAACAGGCGTATGATAATTTGGGTAAATGTGTAAGCTAGATGTTAGCTTTTATAATAAATTTAAATAATAAATCTATCTATCTATCTATCTATCTATCTATCTATCTATCTATCTATCTATATCGTAATAATGTATGATTTGCAAAAATGAAAACTGCTGCTTTGTGTAGATGAGAGAGTGTATGTGCGTTGTGCATACGCTATATTATGGCCAAGCATGTGCCCTTAAAATAGCATATGAATAACATGCGCAACGCGCCACTGACTTTAGACTATTTTTTCCTGCTTATGGCGCAATTGTTTTCTAAACCTGCAAAATAGCATGAAGGAACGTTTGCGCCGGAACACGCCTCCTTTTTTGCGCTGAACCGCCCAGGGAGCGCAAGTTCATTCCCTAGTGTTAGGGGTTAACAGTTTAGGACCCAAGGACCAGATGTTTGAAAGAAGACCCGGAGTCAGAATTATAAAAAATTGAAGAAAAGTTTACTGAAGATACTGTAGTTTGCAGTTTCATCAGCAGAAGTTCAGCTTCAAAACTCACACAGGAGTTCGTAGGCCGCCCCGCTTACAGTAACAAAGATCACAGCAGTTATACCATTTCCAAGGTCTAAGCTACGTCATTGCTTACAGGTTGAATGATTCTCATTGGCTAAGAAATTGATAAACATTGTAATTTTCCACACATATACAGATAGACTGAAGCATATCTCCATCTGATTATGTAGCTGACACTCGGACCCTGAAGTCAGGCACGTCGTGACCTTCCAGGTCGCAGATTTGGGTTGCTGGGTGCCAGAATGTCCCGAACCACAACTCAGTCAATCTCCAACAATGCCAGTGGTTCCTTAACCTGTAAGCAAGAAGACTAACACACACACTGACACACAGCTTTTCCAAGGTTGGATTTGGCCAGGCTCTAACTATAAACAGGAGTCTCATCTCAAAACATCAAGATAACAAGTTCTTTCTCTCAGGATAGGACACTTTAGTCTAAATGGAAAATATAGGCTTTAACAAAGAAATGGTCCCTTAAACTATTGGCTTCAATGACCCCTATATGTTTTAACATGTTGAAGACCTTTCTCAAACACAAAACCAGTCCCTATTTAATTTCTGGAAGCTGGGATAAATAGGCAAGCATTGCTACTGCATTCAGATATGAAATACAGACATTAAAGAATACATGAAAAGAACATTTCAGTAGTCACACTGGTAACTTCTATAACAAAGTAAAATCTCCAGAGAAGTCATTCAACTCATTTGATATTTAGAAGGAAAATATTGATTAATACCTTGATTATAATCACTCATTACATATACATTGAAGCAGCAGTGGATTCCAATCCACCCCCTTCACTAGTTTAGCGGCGTGCTTCTGTGGAGGGAAAAGTGCGCTTTGCGCGGGTGCAAAATAGGAATGATACATGCGACGGTGTACAAAGTCAATTGCGCTGGGTGCAAGATAGGGCCCTAAATGTCTTAAGGCGGAGTCACTTCCGGCATCACCGGCGGCCATCTTACCACAGGCAAGCTGTGCATTAAGGTGAGTGATCAGCATGCACACAAATCCTCTTATCTCGCTGAAATCTTGACGGATTTGCAAACGGTTTGGTTTCTTACAAACGTTATTAACATGGCTATAATTCCGAATGCTTGAACATGTATGTTATAATTATTCATATGTATGCAGTATCATAGCTACATCTCTGGCGTTTATAACAAACCAAACCGTTTGAATATCGGTAGAAAATTGAGCAAGTTATGGTTATTTAAAAGTACATGCACCATGTTACGAGTGAGCGAGCACCCTGTGGTAAGATGGCCGCCATGTGCGGACGTCGACCTCCATTGGCCAGCAGCGCGGACGAGACATCTAGTCTTTATATGATATCTATGCAGTAGACACGTAAGTACATTGTTCATAGATTTATCCACTATTAATAACATTCAATGTATAACATGAATGAAAGAAAAGCAACAAAACCTCAGTTTGCGATTGTTTGTTTCATGATCTCAGTGAAAGTACTGAAGTCTGCCCTGATATATCTGCTCTGCCGACACTGGCAGGGTTTTCTTTTTGTTTTTTAGATAAACTTCCAAGAATCTTTAGGACTTCCTAAATGTCAAACATCACAGTATATTCTTTATATCCACCGTTGCTGATTTCAACTGTTTTTTTACTACTCGTTTATTCTCTTGTCTACTTTATCTCTTTATTATGCTTCAAATTCTTATCTGTATTTATGACTAGTTTATTTTTCCTAATAAGATTCCTAATTTCCTAAATATGCTTTGCTAATTGTTGTCTGAGGACAGTATTCTGGTTGTAGAGTATTTTGCGAATCATGAATGATTTTGTGTCTATGTGGCTCAGAGCAAAATCTACAACCTGTAGAATTAAATAACATCAGGCATGCATTACTGTAATCTTTAGATGATATATTGTGCCATTTGAAGAAATATATGTCATCATATGCCATTGCTTCAAAGCAGCTTTACAGAAAATGCATGTGTCTACATTATAATTTAGTGTGTTCTGCTATCAGAGGTGACTGTGTCCATGTAGCCGAATGTATTTCAGAAATACACATATAAATGTTGGCTTTCCAATAAAAACAGTCTCTGAGAAACTGAGAAATCGTCCCCCACATATTGTCCCCTTAACCCAGTGGTTCTCAAAGTGTGAGGCGGCCCCGCTGGTGGGGAATAGAAACGTGAAAGGTGGGGCGCGCCAAACGAGAGGAAATTTTACTTTTTATGCCTTTATTCACAACGGCTCCTTGACGCCCACAAATGAGATCCCAATCTCCCGGAATCGCGCACTAGACTAGAGAGTGACTGCGCGCGCATGTGTGTGTGTTTGTGTGACTATAAATGCAGCGCGTGTGAGAGCAAACCGCCCTTATAGCTGTGTGTTGCCGCTTACTAGACCGATCACCCCTGGGGGCGATACCAAGTATTACAGGAATTCCCCTCCCCACCCCCAAAATAATGATTGACGTGACGTAGGCATATTAATTTTAGCGGAACAAACTTTTGCGCCCATAGATATGTGTAGCTATATCTATATTTCGGTAGAAGGCTAGTGTGGGCAGTAAATAAACTGTGCAATGCAAAACAGGCTCACTGCAGCCACTAATGCAGGGATAAATAGACCTGTCTTGCCAAATGGATTTATCTTTTTTTCTTTTTTAACAGATTGCAAAGTGGCACTTTTATTGCTTTTCTATTTTTGAACTTGATACACATTTTGACACAGCTGCACTTTTATTTTCTCTATTTTTTAACTTGCTGTTATTTGATGTAGATAGTTAGTTTGTATTTAGATATAACTTGTTACTATACTGATACTACTTGTTAATTCAATAAATTTGAACATTTTATTTCTTTATAATGTTGGGGCGATGGGGGCAGGTGGGGCTGCCCTTGTCCAAAGTGGGGAATTATCGAAAAAGTTTGAGAACCACTGGGTTTGCGTGTGTGATTAGCAGGTTTAGGAGTTGGGTTAATGTGTGTGTGTGTGTGTGTGTGTGTGTGTGTGTGTGTGTGTGTGTGTGTGTGTGTGTGTGTGATCGGCAGGTTTAGGAGTAGAGGTCGACCGATTCATCGGTTTTGCCGATTAATCGGCACCGATAGTTGATTGGTGGAAGTATCGTTATCGGCAAAAATACACACCCATAGTTTTTCCTCGTTGCGTCCGTTGTTGGAGCGGCTGAGAAGCGCGCGCTGTCATTCATTACACAGTAAGAGAGAGCTGAGAAGGCTCTGCTGGCATCATGCAGTACAAGAGCGGCCTCTAGAGGTGTAATAAAACTATCGCTGATGCCTCGTGTTGTTTATTTCGACACATTATGCTGCGTGCTGCACTGAGAGCACAAGCTGCGTGGAGAGCGCTCAGATGTGCGTTTAAACCACCGACAGCTAAGGTATTTTTTCATTTCACTTTAAGCGATTAATTTGTTGACTAAATGCTGCATTAGTAGAGAAAGAACAGCACAACAGTATGTTTGTTTGCCTTCGAGGCTGAGAGGACGCTAACATTAGTAGTACCTCAAGCGGTTAAAACACTGACAAAAATAAACTAAGTCCGACCCGAATGTTTAATGTCACAATTGTTACCATCTATTTGCATTAGTTTATATCCAGCTAGTCACTTTTATGCATTAAATATGCAGAGAAATTGCATATTTAAAGCTAGAGACGTAAGATAGCAAACTGATATGTTCATACAGCCGACAGAAACATAAATCAGAAAAGCATTCGATTTCGGTTATTTTTTCATCATCACTTTAATACATATTTTGTTATTTTGATTAGATAATCATCAAGTGTTTATGAAATAGAAGCAAAAGTGTGAGACTATACATGTAATATGTCATTTCAATGCTCTGGCGTTGTAGATATTTAAAGTTGGCCATCTTTAAAGCTACACTGTGTAACGTTTTTAGTTGATTCTTAGCAAAAAACACTTAGTTCTTTCAAAAATATATGTGCTCATTAATGTATATTTACTTCTTTCAAGTAATAAAGTATTCTCTTAAGTTTATAATCTGCCATTGAAAGTACATACGGGTGAGGGGTTCGAATGCCGGTCGCCATGTTGCCCCTCCATCTTGAAACTACATTAGCCAAAGAGGGACATACCTGTAAATTCAAGCTTCGCCTTTTGCGTTTTTCACTCAGTGACACCGTGACGAATGCGAGGGGGAGATTACTCGCGAGCTCGCGAGTGCCGGCAGATTTGAAAGATAGTGTGGTGTGTGTGTGTGTGTGTGTGTGCGTGTGTGCTCACACTTGAAAGAGAGAATTAAAACGTCAACGCGACAGACAAATCAGCAAGACCATAGTCAATATTGGAGTAACTTTTCCCAGATGGAAAGAGCTCATGAGGAGAAGATTTTAAAACGGACGCTGAGGTTGCCTGCTTTCTTCTCGACAGGTAATTCAGCCTGTTGTAATTCATTTGTGTAAATTCGAAGTTTTATAGTTGCTTGTCTAACCATAGCATGGTTGTGCATAACGCCAGAACGACCTCTAGTATAACTTCATCCTCGCGTCAATGGTGAAAAAGTATTGTTTACCTTGTAACATAAATCTGTGCTGCATAAAAAATATTTTTTTTACAGTCTATGGGCCCTATCTTGCACCCAGCGCAATTGACTTTGTACACCGACGCATGTATCATTCCTATTTTGCACCCGCGCAAAGCGCGCTTTTCCCTCCACAGAAGCACGTCGCTAAACTAGGGAATGAACTTGCGCTCCCTGGGCGGTTCAGCGCAAAAAGGAGGCGTGTTCCAGCGCAAACGTTCCTTCATGCTATTTTGCAGGTTTAGAAAACAATTGCGCCACTAACCAGGAAAAAATAGTTTAAAGTCAGTGGCGCGTTGCGCATGTTATTCATATGCTATTTTAAGGGCGCATGCTTGGCCATAATCAATGTAGCGTGTGCACAACGCGCATACACTTTGATTCTCTCATCTACACAGAAGCAGCAGTTTTCATTTTTGCAAATCATACATTATTACGATAGATAGATAGATCCGCCGTTATGATAGGAATCCGCTTTAGAACAAGCGCGCCTGCTCTTAAAGGGAATGTGAGATGACGCTCTGATTGGTTTATTTCACGTTACGCCCAAACCACACCTATGAGTAATGAAGCTCTTCAGACCAACCCATTTTAGATATGTGCCTGGCGCAAGAGTCATTTATCCCGCCGGGAAACTAGCAACAGCGCCAAGACCCGCCCACAAAGTTACTTGCGCTTTGCGCTTTGACACTTGCGTTTCAGATCGTTAAAATAGGGCCCTATGGCTGCGACGGATCACAGATGATGAATAGTTTTAAAGGCGCAATTTTTTAAGCTATATAAAAAAAAGGACAAGGTAAATTTTAGTTATTTTTAATTGCTTTTACTTTGTACACATTGTAACGTTAGCCTAATCTGATTTTGCTGGGATAGCCGATTCCAAGGGTGACGTTTACCTCCTGACATGTATCTGTCCTGTAGTTTTATACATTTTAGACGTATTGTTTATTATTGTCATGGACGAAGTCGATAACTGGAAGCCATGTTAATCTTGGAATAATACGGCCACCGTAGGAGTTAAAACGCCCTCGGAATTGAGAGGAACAGAAACAAATATTCACTGGGTAGTCATATACAATTTCACCGCTAGATGGGGGTAAAAATCACACAGTGTAGCTTTAAGCATGACTGTTTGGATTTATATGAAATGATAACACTTACAATAAAATTCCATATGTAACATTAACTAAGGTTAATAACTGCTGTATAAGGATTGTTCATTGTTTGTTTGTTAATTAACATGTACTAATACATTTTTAAATTAAGGTTTTTATTTGTTAACCATAGTTAACCATCAAACTAACATGTTTGTTTACCATTTGTTAACCATCAAACTAACATGAATGATCAAGGTGCAATTTGTTTTTATCCAGTATCAATTTTAAAAACTATCGGTTGATTAATCGGTTATCGGCAAGTATGGCCCAACCTAGCTATCGTTATCGGTAAAATCCACTATCGGTCGACCTCCATTTAGGAGTCGGGTTAGTGTGTGTGTGTGTGTGTGTGTGTGTGTGTGTGTGTGTGTGTGTGTGTGTGTGTGTGTGTTTGTGTGTGTGTGTGTGTGTGTGTGTGTGTGTGTGTGTGATTGGCAGGTTTAGGAGTCGGGTTAATGTGTGTGTGTGTGTGTGTGTGTGTGTATGTGTGTGTGTGTGTGTGTGTGTGTTTGTGTGTGTGTGTGTGTGTGTGTGTGTGTGTGTGTGTGATTGGCAGGTTTAGAAGTCAGGTTAGTGTGTGTGTGTGTGTGTGTGTGTGTGTGTGTGTGTGTGTGTGTGTGTGTGTGTTTTTGTGTGTGTGTGTGTGTGTGTGTGTGTGATTGGCAGGTTTAGGAGTCGGGTTAATGTGTGTGTGTGTGTGTGTGTGTGTGTTTGTGTGTGTGTGTGTGTGTGTGTGATTGGCAGGTTTAGAAGTCAGGTTAGTGTTTGTGTGTGTGTGTGTGTGTGTGTGTGTGTGTGTGTGTGTGTGATTAGCAGGTTTAGGAGTCGGGTTAGTTTTTGTTTGTGTGTGCGTGTGTGATCGGCAGGTTTAGGAGTCGGGTTAGTGTGTGTGTGTGTGTGTGTGTGTGTGTGATTGGCAGGTTTAGAAGTCGGGTAAGTGTTTGTGTGTGTGTGTGTGTGTGTGTGATTGGCAGGTTTAGGAGTCGGGTTAGTGTTTGTGTGTGTGTGTGTGTGTGTGTGTGTGTGTGATTGGCAGGTTTAGAAGTCGGGTTAGTGTGTGTGTGTGTGTGTGTGTGTGTGTGTGTGTGTGTGTGTGTGTGATTGGCAGGTTTAGGAGTCGGGTTAGTGTTTGTGTGTGTGTGTGTGTGTATGTGTGTGTGTGATTGGCAGGTTTAGGAGTCGGGTTAGTGTGTGTGTGTGTGTGTGTGTGTGTGTGTGTGTGTGTGTGCGTGATTGGTAGGTTTAGGGGTCGGGTTAGTGTAGGGGGATTGATTATACAGTTTGTACATTAGTAAAACCATTACGCCTATGGAGAGTCCCCGTAAACCACATATCCAAGTGAGTGTGAGTGTGTGTGTGTGTGTGTGTTGTGTGTATGTGTGTGTGTATGTGTGTGTGTGTGTGTGTGTATGCGTGTGAGAGAGATATTGTGTGTAAGTGTGAGAGAGTTTGAGTGCAAGAGTGAGTTTTGTGTTTCTACCCCTGCCGTTACCGCACAAGATTGCAATTCTTAAATGTGATCTAACAAAGCTAAAGAGGAAATATTAACCATATTTAACCATATTTGCTGTTTATATTGCTTGTAATTGGGATGAAGTAAACATCTGTTGAGTATTTTAACATAAATTGTTTGATTATGTTGAATTAAAAACCCCAAAATGCAGCGGGTCCACCAGACCCACAAACACTGGCTGGATAACTGTAAAAAATTTGTAACCCTCCCAAATCAAAAATTTCAATTGACCGATAACATCTAAATTTTTCAATTGGCCCAAGTGAAATTCTGTAAATTCTAAAATTAAATGTACAGATTTTCACTTGGGCCAATTGAAAAATTTAGATGTTATCGGTCAATTGAAATTTTTGATTTGGGAGGGTTACAAATTTTTTACAGTTAATAAAGACGAACACAGGAGCTTTTCGTTTAAAGCTTAAAAGCAGAACAACAGTAACATCAGACGTCACATCAACAGTAACATCAGAGACACAGCTCTTAAATTTCCTCATACACACTTCATAAACTCTCCTCATTAACCCTGTAAATGCTGATGCTGAAGAACACAGCAATTCACAACTATTACAGACAGACTTCTGCACTACAGTATAGTGCTGTATATACAGGAGTGCTGAGAAAAAAAATCTCCCGCCTTCATATGTGATCTAGACTAATTTAAAGAGTGTGGGGAAAAATAGCTCAAAACTTAAAATCTTTTTTGTTATCCTGTGTTGCAGGTTAATGGCAGACAAAAAGGCAGAAACCGTGCAGGAAAAAAAAGGTGTTGATTTCTGTGTATCAAAGTCTCACTGCTATATAATCCGCTCTGATCTCGGCTGCTATATGAAGGCAAAGGATTTCAACAAAGGGTCAGACCTCAGTATTCATGCTCTGCACCCCGCCTGCCAACACGGAGACCATTACCTTGCTGACAAAAAAGGCTGGTTTTACATCATTAAGGGTGATGAATACCGCAGAGTCAGTGACCTGACAGAAGACACTGATTCTACAGTCTTCACCCTTCATCCCAAGTTTCGAGGCGGAGACCATTACCTGTCAGCCTTTGGCTCGTTTTACATCATCTTCCAGGAAAATAATAAAACAGAAAATAAGCAAGGAACAACAGAAAATAACCAAGGAACAACAGAAAATAAACAAGGAACAACAGAAAATAAACAAGGAACAACAGAAAATAAACAAGGAACAACAGAAAATAAACAAGGAACAACAGAAAATAAACAAGGAACAACAGAAAATAAACAAGGAACAACAGAAAATAAACAAATGTACAGAATAACATCTCACCTGAAAGAAAAAAAAGGCTGCACCTGTGTGTGGTGCGACCCTGACCCTAAACCTAACCCTGACCCTAAACCTAACCCTGACCCTAAACCTAACCCTGACCCTAACCCTTTACCTAAAATTCATGACAGTTACAAAGATGGTCTCTATTACTGGGGTGATAAGAAACACTACTACTTCCTCAAGCAAACCAAGTGGGGATTTGAATACCACAAAGTTAAGGACCTCAGCAAAGATGAGGGCACTGCTGCCTCATCCGTTCACCCTGATGTTCTGAACTTCCTGCCAGACGGGCTGTCCAAAACCAGCGGCCCTGCATTCGGCAAGTGGGTGAAAATTAAATACGTTAGTAATGAGAGTCCCATACCAGTGGAATTTCAAAAGAAAGTTACTAAAAAGGTTGGATACAATAAGGAGAAGATATCCCAGATCACACACAGCTGGAAGATAGAAGGCAAGATCACATCTGGAAAACTCGCAGGGTTAATTGCAGATGCCGAGTTCACCTTATCGGGAGTATATGAACGTTCACGTGTGTACACTGTGAAGGATATCTGGACAGAAGAGACTGTAGAGGAAGAGCAACTATCATTTAAGCTGGAGGAAAACGGGTTTTTGTATGTGTGGCAGTTCCAGCTGGGTTTCGGATCAGAACCGGTGTGGTTCTGGCGGAATTTGAAGATTACCGGTACGCCGAAACGTCCGAAAGAAGTCCCGATAACGCCTGAAACCTCGCCTGTTCCACAGGAGCTTCAAGAAAATACCAAGGATTTGAAGAATACCAATAAGCCAAACCCTCCGCCTGAAGACCCTCAGCCGCCTGTAAACACGCCTGATCAACAGAGCAGACGCGGCCTTACCCATGTTTCACCCGTTTTAATTGAAACAGACCCCGCCCTCCAAGGGGGCCCCAACAGACCAGTAAAATCCCATTCATTTTCTCAGTAGGATATTGATTTTCAGCCATAATGTCTAAACCATCCAATGTAGATTGACCACGAGCTACGAGGTTGTGAAACAAACGTTTCTGCTCCTATAAAAGCCACAAGGTACCGTATAAAACTCAACCTTGTTATTTGCGATCTTCTGGAGAAATACTACACTACCCATAATTCTAAGCAAAACACTGACGTCTCTCTTACCACGGTCGAACTCGCGCCTCGGTTACCATGGCGACGTTTACCGCCCCCGCGAACGGTGATCTGAAGTAAATAAATACTGGTAGTTCATGTGTTTATACTTTGCCTTTTTTGCCGTTAGGTTAAAACATTATTTTGAGCAGGAAAATAATTTTAATAGGAAATGAAACGTACATATGCCAGTGTTTTTTTTGGGGGGGGGAAACAAAATATATCAGACAACAAAAGAAAAGCTTTATTCAGTCTACCAAAAGTAAGTGATCTCTTTCTTTGGTCCAGCATCTGTAACGTTAACCCTACCGGCGACAGCAGCGGCCGAACCCCCGTCACAGGATGCTAGCCAAAATACAGATAATACGTCTTCAACAAACATCAACTTCAAACATCTTTTTTTATTTATTTATGAAGTTCGGTTCAGTGTCAGTCAGACACTTTTTCTTATTTGCTTTTGTTAAATAATTCAAGTTGAGGGGATGTTTGAGCTGTTTTTTTTGTTTTGTTTTTTAAGTCAGCCCAGACAGCTGAAAATATAACGTTACTGCGCAAATCAATTAAGCAGTGAAGTTGCCCTGTGTGAAAAAGTGAGGCTTATTCCAACGTAAAACGCTGTATAATTGTATAGTTTAAATCAAATATGGTTGGATTATTTCTATGTTGAGCTGCCTGTTCATGAAGCTGAAAGTGCACGTAATAAAATAACATGCCACTGATACAAACCAACAAGAATCCTTGCTTTTTCTGCTCTATTATGTTTATGTTTTATGTGGGTAGGGCCCCATATTAGTTATTGAAACGGGCCCCCAGATGCTTAAGGCCGCCCCTGCAACAGAGTCCTCAAGAAAATAGGCCTACCTCAACTCAGATATACAGTATCTGCTGCAAGCATTGCTTTAAAAACAGACAGAG
Source organism: Abramis brama (assembly GCA_022829085.1). Classification (NCBI taxonomy): domain Eukaryota; kingdom Metazoa; phylum Chordata; class Actinopteri; order Cypriniformes; family Leuciscidae; genus Abramis; species Abramis brama. The sequence continues at coordinate 37,688,581 of CM040778.1, read as the reverse complement.
AGGAGGCTGGTACTGAATAGCAGATAAATATATATATATATATATATATATATATATATATATATATATATATATATATATATGTTTGTCTATTACAGTATGAAATACAATATTACCAATTTAAATGCAAATTAAACAAAATGCAGCTTTAAAAACAACTGCAGACAGATCTGCCACATTCTTCAAAAACGTGTGTTATATAGTATTTGTTGTCTTTATTCATAGTTTATTAATAGTATACTTAACACATTAACAGACTATATATACAAATAGTGAGTTCTTCATTCATTGTTACTGAAACTAACAAATTTTTTTTTTTTTTAATTAGCTCAAATGTAAAGACTTGATTTTTCATCCTTTAACAACTTTTATTTGAAATGTTTTATTTTAAAGTTGTTAATGTTCATCAAATCATTAAGTTATTAATTCACCGTTAATAAATGATCATGTATAAAAATAATTAATGCAAATTTAAGGCTTGATTAGTGTCTATAGGAACACTTACTATTAATGTAATTAATGTATAATAATGGTAGGATTACAACACATTATTATGGGTCCTCTTTTAAATATTTTAATTACATTTTAAATCCATTTTAATCAATGCCTTATTCTTTGTTTTTCTTATTTTCCTATGCACTCCTTGTGATAATTTTATGATTATTTTTTAAATCCGTTTCATGTAAAACACATTGTGTATGAAGTGTGCTATATTAATAAACTTAACTTGCCTTGACTTTTGCTTGACTTAATCTAAAGTGAGAAATGTTTTTAAGGATCCATTACTTTAAAGTAGAGATGTTCCGATACCCTTTTTTCCTTCCCGATACCGATTCCGATACCTGGACTCAGGGTATCGGCCGATACCGAGTACTAATCCGATACCTGGGTGTGTATACAGCTGCAATTCATACTAGCCCTGTATGAATTGATAGAATTATTTTATAAAAGGTATTTTAGTTTTACAATATAACTGTATAAAAAGTGCAACAAATAAATCTAGGAATCTAAAAAATTATATATGAATAATAGGGGTGTAACGTCCACAAAATTCACGGTTCGGTTCGATACCATACACTGGTGTCACGGTTCGGTACGTTTTCAATACAGCAAAAAGAAAGAAATGCCAGAGAAATTTCCTTGATTTACATTTTTTATTTATTTATTTTTTATTATCATCATAAAGTATGATAATTTTTTACTTTGAGCAATGATGGAGCTATAATTGACATATAAAACAAAAACAGCTCCTTATAAAAAACTGAAATGTAATATTGTAGTAGTTAAGTTATAAACAAAGGTTTATTTTATTTCAGATTAACATTTGAGGGCAGCAATTTTATTCATAATGTCAAAATAAAACCAACGTAACGTTACTTGAAAGCACAATGTTCCTGGTTTCCACGTCAGCGCTGTTTGATCCGTTAATAACGGAGAAATGTGAATGTTTCTCACTAGATCTCGCAGCGATGTTATTACTTCAGTGGCCAACTCAAATGCTTTCTTTACTGGATCTCGTAGCGCTGTGTAGTAGCAGTGTAGCTTGATCAAGATCGGCTCGCGCTGCATTGTTCCAAACTGTTTAATGGTCCGTGAAGCACAAAATAATGAGTAGCGCAGTTTTGTTCCGTTTTCATTACGTTTGCCATTTGATGTTGGGCGCCAGCGTCTCTTACATTATGCGCTTGCCACGCGCCTGCATCTGAAAATTTGCGTTTTCATTTCTTCTTCGCTGCTTTAAACAGTGGTTGCTTGTGGCAACAGCACAACTTCCTGTGTTGCCACAAGCAACCACTGTTTAGAGCAGCGAAGAAGAATTGGTCTCCGATTTGCAGCGTAAAGCAAAGCTAGCGTGCATAACTAGGTATTGTTTAATAAAATGGTATCGGATCGGTACATGGGTAGATGTACTCGCCGATACCGATGCCAGAATTTTTATTGGTATCGGCGGCATTTCCGATACTAGTATCGGAATCGGAACAACACTACTTTAAAGCTGGGATTATAAACTGTGTCGTTAATCTAATGTCATGTTTTCAGACACAAACTTCTGAAGAAGAATGGATGAAAACAACACTTTGATGTGAAGTTGAAACTTCCTCATTGCATTGGAGCCCATACAGAAAAAAAATATATATATTGAAATATATTTTAAAGTGTCAAAAATATATGTGGCATATATTCCAAATGCATTGAAATATATTTGCATTGTTGTTCACTTATATTTATCATTTTGAAATATATTCTGAAATATAACAAAAATATATGATGTTAAGTGTGACATATATTTACATTTATAACATGTAATGTAAAATATATGACAAAATATATGGTCATAAAATGTTTAGCTTGCTAAAGAAGGGCCGAATATGTATTTTTATCATAGTAATTCCTCTACCTTTTCCCCTATACACAGCAGTTACAGTAGGCTACCATATTCCACTACTGTATTATGACACACAGCTATAATAAATACTGTACTTACATTTAAATGACTGCAATGTAAAATGACAGATAGTTGCTTTCCTAGGACTATTAGGCCATATTAGGTGGCACCTAACACTAAGTGCAATTATTAGATTTATTGTTGTTTTATTGACATTTTTCCTGAAGTCATTTAAATATTGAAAATATGCACTATATTTATGATGCAAGTATAACAGTGACACTCCAACAATAGGTAGAACTCAGATTTAAAATGAAATAAAAATGTAAAAAATAAATAGAAAATGTGTTGTTTGTTTGTGAAAATGTTAACTTTTTAAATTTCAAAATATATTTCAAATGAAACAATTTGCAAAAGTTAAAACATATATAAACATATATGTTGTTAGTAAATATATTGACATAAATATATTCACATATTTAACTAAAATATATTTATTGGGCCAATTTCAAATATTTGCATATATTCTGAAAATATATTTCTTGAGCTCGTGCGACAGCAAGAATCAGTCAGTCAGTGTCCTCCGTCAGGACTGTGTCCGAAATCATCCCGATAGCCTTAAATAGGGCACTTTTAGAGGGAACAGCCATTTGTAGTGGTGTGGAAACCCGTGGATGTCATCGAGTGCACTCAATCAATCCCACAATGCACCACTTATGCCTTTAAATGCCTAGCAAACCGAACATGTCGTAGAGATTTGGACATGAAGTTGATCCTTGGTCAGTCAATATGGCTTTAGGAAAACCCAGTCGCAAGAACAACTGCATGATTTGGGAGATGTTAGAAGGGCCAGAAACAGAAGTACAGAGGATGCTTTCAGATTATAAAGAGCTCAGTAAGAAACGTCTATAACCACACAACACACACAAGGCCAACACAAGCCAACCTGAGCTTTCAAAGCAGCCTTTCTTTCATTCCACAGCGTGCGTTTAGGGCTCAGACGGAGCTCCACACATCAGATGTCCCCTATTACAACATGTAATGGTATAACAGAGGACTTTAGTGATGCAGAAACAGCCCGAGGGGAACTGGGGCTCATAAAGCCAGGGACCGTACGAGAACTGAAGGGGTTTTACAGACACACTCGGGTGACAGAAGCAGGACTGAACTGTTCCACAGGGTTCCCACACCTTGGTTAACTTTCAAGGACTTTCCAGGTCCAATACCCTCAAATTCAGGGACTTAATGTGGGAACATTTCAAGTGAGAGCAAAGTTACATCGTGTTACCTTGTAAGATGCATTGTTACAGTTTTCGTGTCAAACACAGCTATTTTTTTTGCATTTATTTTTGGCCATATGACAGAGATCTGATATTCTATTTGTCATAATTGGATCTCTGGCAAGCCATTGTTTGCAATCTTCTTTGGTGAGCCAAATATCTTGAAACTTGCATTTGTAAGTGTTGGCAGAATAACACATTAGCAGACCAGAGGGAATAATATGAAATCTTTTCCAGGAAACTTAAAGCTTGAATAAATTAAAGCACTTTCAAGGACCTGCATCTGTGTGTTTATTTGCAAAACCTTTCCAGAGCCTTCACTTTTTTTTCAGATTCACAAACTTTCAAGGACCCGTGGGAACCCTGGATCCAGGAGATGATGAAGATCATGAAGAATCTCAAAGCATGAGTTTACCACAACAACCACTGCAAATCACACACGCCACAACACCAAACACACTAGAAAGCTCTTATTTTAATATACTTTGACAGGTTCAGCATAAGACACACATTCATAGAAGACAGTAAACCACATGAATATGAAGAGTGGAGAACTACAGCTGTACAAGAGTGTAAAAGAGCAGAGAACAAACTCTAGAGTTCGTTTACATCAAACATCTCAGACTCATTATAACAGTTAAAGTTAAAGACACACACACACACACACACACACACGCGCCCTAGATCAGGTGTTTTCGACATTATGTGTGACAGCACAAACCACCAGTGAAGTGAGCCAGCGGATCCGAGTGCCTCACTCAGGTCCTTGCGCTGATGTCATCAGTGGTGTGCGACGGCCTGTGGGTTGTAGACGGGCGGCAGGACTCTGCGTGAGTTTGCTTTGACCCACGGGTGCTCGATCACACTCCTGAGCGGCAGACGCATGGAGGGACTGTGGCGGAGCAGCTTCGAGATCAGGTCACGAGAGAGAGAGAGAGAGAGGGAGAGAGAGAGAGAGAGAGAGAGAGAGAGAGAGAGAGAGAGAGGGAGAGAGAGAGAGAGAGAGAGAGAGCGAGAGAGAGAGAGAGAGGGAGAGAGAGAGAGAGCGAGAGAGAGAGGAGAACCTCCACGTGAACAGGGTATTCAACAAACATGGAGAACAAAATTATAAAATAGCACTCCAGTATTAAGTTAAGAATACTATGCATTCTCAAAACTTGAAAATAACAAAATGTAATTTGAATTCCTGAAAAAAAAAGTTCTGAAAATCATAATTAGTCTTATATTTAAAGAATTGATTGGGTTGTTTCAAATATTAAGCATATTATTACATATTCCCAACACTGGGGACGTGCACAAGATCTTTGAAGTGACAGCAATGACTAATAATGTTACAACAATCAATCATGACTGTGTGATATGACTTTTTGCAGAAATTTAATTTCAGTAACAACTCCAAATACAGAGTCTGCGTCCTTGTAAGACTCAGAGACGAGAGACCTCTCAAGGAAAAGCAAAGGAAGAGGTGTATGTTTTATGATTAATACCTCACTCTACTGTGTCCCGAGGGAATTCACGGCAGTCATTGTCATTGCGGTGTACATCCAACACAGACTAGGCACTCAAGGAACTGTACGAGAATATATGCAGACTGGAATCCGCACACCCTGAGGCCGCATTTATTGTTCTGGGTACTTTAACACGTGGACCGAGAAATGTTCTGGTCTGCCTCCGATGATGACGATGGCATGGAGGTCTGCAGACACCGTAACATGTTTTATCAGGAAGTGCATATAAGACGAGGTGCCGACCAAAACAATACGAATTTACCCTAACCAAAAGCCATGGCTGAACAGAGAGGTGCAGGGATCAATACCGGTAGCAGGGAAACATGCCAGTTATGCCCGCAGGAAAGCCATAAAAACAACCAAACACAAGTACAGGGATCAGGTGAAAAGACAGTTTGACTGCAACAACAGCATGTGGCAGGGGATCAACAATATCACAGGCTTTAAAGGGGAAGAAACTAAATACATTCTACGCCCGGTTCAAAGGTCATAACTTCGCCATTGTGAGACCATCTCCCTCGGCTGATTGAACAGAGGTGTAAAGGGATCCACTGGAGGCAAGTGTTGATGAGAACCCAAGTGCAGTTTAATTATAAAAAAAAAAACAAGATCAAACAGAAAACAAAAACATGACATGAACATAGACTTACAACTAGTGGTATACAGGAAACAATACTCGACAAAGACACATGGCAAACATGAGGGTTTAAATACACAAGACTAATGACAAGACAAGGGACACCAGGGGCCTGTTTCAATAAGGAGGTTCAACCAACTCTGAGTTGACTTACCCTGAGATGGGAAACTCTGTGTTTTTGGTTTCAGAACAGCTGAAATGAGTTAGTTCAATCAACTCTGAGTTAAGCGCGTGCACCACAACTATAAAAAGGCATTATCAATGGAGCGCAGATATTATGAGTCACCATGGCAACAGTGCCAGACAAAAAGAGGTCTTCATATTTCTTCACATTTTATTTACTGTTATACAGTGATGGGTGTAATTAATTACCAAGTAATCTAAATACTGTAATTTAATTAAAGGGATTACTCTTAATTCTTCTGTAATTTAAAGTTAAATCTGATGTAATTGCATTAGACTATAGAACAATTCTGTATAGGCTATTTAACATACATTTTTAAAAGGTATATTTTTAATGTAACCTTCTCCCTCTTCACACTTTGGTCAATTCAAGAATAATTCATGCAATTGTATATTGTTTATTTGAAAGCATTAAAAGTGCAGTTTCTTGTCTCTCCTTGTATTGTTCAAGTGGTTGAGGTTGATTCAGTAATAAGTAGACCAATACTTTCTAAAGATAGTCATTATTACATTAATCTAATTACACTGTTGAAGATGTCATTTGTAGTTAGTAATACAAGTAACTTACCCAACTGTTATAATATCAGAGGTGAAACTGGAAGAACAGTGTGTTATTCAACCTAATTTTAATTTTCATGTGGAGCATTCCTGCAGGCATTAAAAGAACATGGCAGCCGCTGAAAATTAAATATAAAAACATAATTCAATCAAGTAAGGCTTGAGCACATCATGGGTGTAGGCTACCTGACTTTACAAACATGTGACATATTAAATAACTAAAGCATCCAGTGTCCAGCAGTGCAGCAGCATTTACAGCTGAGGGAATTACTGGACGGACTTCAGAGCCACTCCAAAAGATACAAGCGCCTTCATAAAATGTAAGAGGTTTACATATGTGTTATTTTTTATATAGGCTATTTTTTATATTTCCATATATTTTACTTTGGGTTGGGTTTTTCGTTGGTCCCAACAAATTCTGATGGTAATATCTGTCTTTTGGAGCCTCCTGACCCAACAGAACCCCAGGCAGTTGTAAGCCTACTCAATACACCAGAAGTTATGACAAATAGTGCTATAAAGTGCACTCGACCAAATGCTCATCACATGGGGATAAAGAGTTTCTGCTGTCACAGAGAGGCCTACACAGGTAATGCTAATATTATGTGTCTACACATCAAACAATCTACACATTTTGATTATTTCACATTGTTATGTGGAGTAGCCTACAGAATCTAAGTGTAAATCTAAGTATAAACAGGTATTCTCATCTCTCCCCCTGTGGAAAAACAGCAGGAGGATGGTCCAGCAGCTTCTGGTGCACAGATGAACAGTTCAGTGATCATCAGTAAAGCCACAGTTTAATTCTGTAGAATTTGTTTAGAACTACATTATCTAAACTACTACTGTGTTTTCAGTTGCCAGTTAAGGAGTTATATAGACTTCATCTTATTTAAAAAAAAAGCAATATTTTATTTATTAATAAAAATGTACTGAAAGAATGAATGAGGTGTTTAAACACCACTTCCTCTTTAAAAAATGGGAGGAGACTGAAAGAAACTCTGGGTTTACTGAAGAAAACCTGCTCCCGACCAGGTTAGGTTCACAGAGTAAGTTACCGTGGTAACTGACTCTGAGTATAAGTTACCTCTCTTTCTGAAACAGGCTTGACTTACTCTGCTTTCTCAGGTTTAACATACCTCCCATTCTGAAACAGAAAACCCAGAGTTTCCCTCATTTCAGGGTTAACATACTCAGAGTTTTCACTTAACCTCCTTTCTGAAACAGGCCCCTGTGAACAATGAAACAATGACAACATGACACATCAGACAAGGGAATACATAGCAGGATCACATGACTAACAAGGAATCACATGACAGACATGGAAACATGACAATGACAGAGAATGTCTAATAAGGGGAGAACTTCCACTCTCAGTAAACTTCCAGCTTCTGAACTGGTTGCAGTTCCACTCTGGCTCCACATGAGGGCGCTCACAGGACGAGTGCAGTTTCACTCTGGCTCCACATGAGGGCGCTCACAGGACGAGTGCAGGATGAATGGAGGTCTATGGCGCTATACCCCTCAAAATCCACTGTTCTCAGGATATAATTTTTTGTCTAGTAATTTGAATGTTGTATTCAAAAGGAGATTCAAAGAAATTACACCTTGCTGGGTGTTAGATTTTTTTAGAGTCACTTATTTGCTATAAAAAGTCTTTTAAAGTGTCAATGACGTCATACACATCGTACGACCAGAGATACTGCTTTACGGCAATCCTTCAGTTGCTTTTCTCTCGAGGCATCGACAACACAGCTGACACAGTGCCAGATGACACACACACACGTGCTAGAAGAGTTTTTGTTTTGTTTGTTTCTGGTCCTGCTTCGGATGCCACGATGCCATCAAGCGGTATCTCTGGTCGTAATCAGTCCTTCACTGACCAATCAGCGTTCATTAGCAGAATGCTAGCGTGTTATGGGCAACAACAACTCAACCTGTAAGAAATCGAAAGGACATAAGTACTCGTTCATTCAACTTTCGACCTATAACCCATGTTGAACTTGCAAAACCTACAATCAAATCTGAGATTTCTGAACGACAATCGGGTGAAAGAGACACATTTAGCCGTCTAGCCCCATAGACTCCCATTCAGTCTGCACTCATGGGTGATCGCCCCCAGTGGAGCTCTGGTGGAACTACAACCACAATTCGGTACAATAGGACTTAATAGGGAGTGGCCAGGCTCTCCGTAGACGGGCTCTGATAATGACATGAAACATGACCAAGACAAGACCAAATCGTGACCGATCCCCCCCTCTATGGGTGGCTCCAGACACCCAAACACAAGAAAAAACGTTCAAGGAGGGTGGTGGAGCGGAGGCGGTCTTGGAGGAGGGATGGTGGGCCAGGCCCGTGCAGGGGGACAGGAAATGGAAATTCATTTTATATGAATATGCTATGGGCTATCCTTACCTAACATGCATTCTGTAAACATTCTTTATTCATATAACTTTAACCCAAATCGCACGAAAAACACATATGCTTGAAATCGTCCATTTATTAGCTTCTTGTTTCAAGTCAAGTCAAGTCATCCTCATTTATATAGCGCTTTTAACAATGTAGATTGTTTCAAAGCAGCTTTACAGAGATAAACGTATAATTTAAGGTAAGATTGTTTTGGCTTTATAGCGGTTCTTTAATAAAGTTATTTTACAGCTAAAGTTAGTTTTGATTGATTCGCTTCCGTCGCAACGATCATTTGTTATTAAATTAGGGGCCGCTAAGACGACACCATTCTCTCTACACTTTAAACACGAACCTGTGAGAAACGCTGATGGCGTTCACATGCGCATTAAGAACTGGTTCTATAGTTATGTGCGTTTGAATATATGTGTGCAGGTTTGTAATTCCCTACAAACCAAGCCTAAACAAAGTACTGGTGTTTCCTTATAAATTTTGATACAGAATTTTATTTTATTTTATCACTTCGGGGTAGGTACGCGAAACGAATTTCCCGAATTCGGGTTTCAGATGAAGAGATGTTACTTCAGCTTTGTTATCACGGAGGTCAGAATGAGAAGGTGTACACAGGACCGCGTCATGCAGGAGGGCAGGATTGTGGTCACGTTGAACCACGTGAGATGATTGACAGCTCTACAGCGAATGATAGAGCTCTGATAAAAATCTGACGAAAATCTGGAAGAGGAGACCCAAATCTCGCTGTTTGATCTTCAGATCGCATAATTCAGTGGAAAATTAATAGAAATGTTATTCTGTATGACGAAATGTTTTACAAACATGTGATAATTAATCATTATTTCTCCAAATATGCGCACCATTGGACTAATAGCCCTGGCGGATGCTGTATATTGATTGTGTTTGAACACAAATAAAACAGAGAAGACGTGAATGAATGCTTTATGAGTGATGATTTCTATTCAAAATAACGATCGTTACAGATTTATTATTTTGCACTCCTGGCATAAATGAATAAATTAATATCACTGCAAACCAGTTTAATCATAAACAGTGGTCAAATATCGAAGCTGGAGTCTTAACTTAGCCTTTCTTAACTTTTGCAAAGTGTCAAGTTTTTCCTTTAAAGCTTTAGCTTCTAGTTTAACAGGTCTTTTCCGTATTTCAGACTCGTTTATAACATTAGGCAGGCTTTGATTTGGCTCAGTAACCCCTTCAGTACCCCATACACTTTTCATTTCACATTCTGCAAACAATTGAGAAAAAACATACAATTTATACACATAAGCAACGTCCATCAGTCTTTGGCAGCCAATGCAATGGAATTACGCTTAACCCAATTGTGTGCACACATAATATAATATGGCCATTTTAATGATGCAACAACATATAACCTAAACAAAACAAAAGCTCACACTGTTTTCCAAAGACATATATTGATTACAATGGTCTGTATCTTAAACCTGCATTGATTGCTCACCTCCACTGTAACTGATTTCCCCACACAAACGTTAATGCTTTGATGTTAAAGCTAGAATGTCCACTAATGTGTTTATTTACAAAAAGGCATGAGTGGAGAAAAACAAGGCAATTTTATTTTTATCTAAATTTTCATAAAACTGCAATTTAAATTTTAATATTATTATTATTTAATATTATTAATATTATTTCTATAGGCAATACAAAAAAGGACAAAATAAATAGTCTGAATAAGCTGATCTATAGCATGTTAAATGGTGGTAGCCTAGTCTATGAATGGTACAACCCGCTAAGATCACAGAAATGGACGAGATAAATAATGTAACGAGATAAATATTGTAAATTAAGGGCTCTTTAAGTAAATCCTGCAATAATGGGATTGCGTTCCTATTGGCTGCGCCGGTGGTGCTATAGGCCACTGTATGGAAGCTTGTTTCCGCCACAAAATAAAACATTTTAAAAGACAATTGCGACTTTTTATCTCACAATTGCAAGTTTACATCTCGCAATTCTGACTTTATTTCTCAGAATTGAGAGATATAAAGTCAGAATTGCGTGAAATAAGGTCACAATTGCGTGTTATAAAGTCAGAATTGCGAGATATAAAGTCAGAATTGCATGATATAAAGTCAGAATTGCGAGATATAAAGTCAGAATTGCGAGATATAAAGTCAGAATTGCGTGAAATAAAGTCAGAATTGCGAGATATAAAGTCAGAATTGCGAGATATAAAGTCAGAATTGCATGATATAAAGTCAGAATTGCATGATATAAAGTCAGAATTGCGAGATATAAAGTCAGAATTGCGTGAAATAAAGTCAGAATTGCGAGATATAAAGTCAGAATTGCGAGATATAAAGTCAGAATTGCGTGTTATAAAGTCAGAATTGCGAGATATAAAGTCAGAATTGCGTGTTATAAAGTCAGAATTGCGTGAAATAAAGTCGCAATTACGTGTTATAAAGTCAGAATTGCGAGTTATAAAGTCAGAATTGCGAGATATAAAGTCAGAATTGCGTGATATAAAGTCAGAATTGCGAGATATAAAGTCAGAATTGCGAGATATAAGACAGAATTGCGAGATATAAAGTCAGAATTGTGTGAAATAAAGTTGCAATTGCGTGTTATAAAGTCAGAATTGCGAGATATAAAGTCAGAATTGCGTGATATAAAGTCAGAATTGCGAGATATACGTCAGAATTGCGAGATATAAAGTCAGAATTGCGAGTTATAAAGTCAGAATTGCGAGATATACGTCAGAATTGCGAGATATAAAGTCAGAATTGCGAGTTATAAAGTCAGAATTCTGACTTTTTTTCTCGCAATTGCGACTTTATATCATGTAATTCTGACTTTATAACACGCAATTGCGAGTTTATATCTCGCAATTCTGACATCTTTTCTCAGAATTGTGAGATACAAACTCACAATTGTGAGATATAAAGTCCAATTCTAAGGAAAAAAAAGACTGACTTTTTTTTTTTTTTACCTCAGAATAGTTTATATCTCACAATTCTGACTTTATATCTCACAATTCTGACTTTATAACATGCAATTGCGACTTTATTTCTCAGAATTGCGACTTTATATCTCGCAATTGCGACTTTATTTCTCAGAATTGCAACTTTATTTCTCACAATTCTGACTTCATATCTCGCAATTGTGAGAAAAAAAATCAGAATTGTGAGATAAAAAGTCGCAATTATTATTATTTATTTATTATTCAGTGGTGGAAACAAGCTTCCATACCACAGTGTTCGAGCAATCTGCAGCAGAGCTAAAGAGAACTGCTGTGGGTGAGTCGTTTCTGTGGTCGCTCAACAAAAAGTTAATAATATATAATTTCATAAAAAAAGTTTGACACTGTATGCAGATGTAACCCACCCAATTAATTGAGGCTGTGTTCCTATGTATTTTTCATGTATGATTTTTTTTTGTTTATTTTGATTTTATATTTTTCCTTGCCTAATGCATGAAATGTTCAGACATAATTATTTATTTTTTTTATTTATTATTTTGTTTTCGCTGATTGACGAAAGTAATAAAGAATTGCGTCGATGGGTGCTGACGTCACATACGCGCCAGCTCATTGAAGAGAGAGATGTGAGCCACATGTGTGGCTATCCTTGATCTAAACCATCGTTGTCAATATTTTCCTAAATGGATGTCTGAACTGTTTTATTGCATTAGGTAAGTCACAATTGTTTCATATTTTCATAAATAATGTTTAATTTGGTGTTTGTTCATATAAGAAAATGTGGATGGTTAATGCTGTTCGTAATCGAGTATAAAGTGTGCCATAGAACACATGTAAAATGTTTATGCTGTAGAAGTATACTTGTTAAAACTTGTTTGCACATTTGTGTAATGGGAATAGTGTTTTGAGTTGAAAAGTTATGACTGTTAAATGCATTTCGTGATGGGTGCTGACGTCACATACGCGCCAGCTCATTGAAGAGAGAGATGTGAGCCACATGTGTGGCTATCCTTAATCTAAACCATCGTTGTCAATATTTTCCTAAATGGATGTCTGAACTGTTTTATTGCATTAGTGTGGATTGTTTCAACGCTCCGTGATCGTGTTGGATTCGCGCAGTGCGGGAGAACCGCGCTGGATTCCACTGTGGAGGAATTGCGTCATCTGGGATTCTGCCTTCACGAGGAAAAAAAAAGAAAGATTCGTTCATCGTTCATTCCTGCAAAGATTGTAGTAGGCATTCACATGCAAACGAACTGAACTGAGCCACTTCCACTTTCACGCGAACTGAGTCACTTCCACTTTCACGCGAACTGAGTCAATTACATTCACACAATCTGAACTGAGTCAATTACATTCTCAAGAACTGAACTGAGTCAATTGCATTGAACTCGGACTTCAGTGTACACTGATTGATTCTTTGTTTATTTCTTCTATTTTATTTTATTTTTTTATTATTATTTTTTTTTATTGTCATTGTTGAATGATATATTTTGTTTTCAAATGGGGATTCGTAAAAAAAAAAAAAAAAAGGAAAAAAAAGTATTCTCATGTGATGTGTGCAAAGTGATACTTGCGCATTGAATTCAAGTTTAAGAAAAGATTTCAGAGAATACAGTTACTGTTAAGTGAACTGATTGTTTCATTCCTTCATTCATTTCATTCAATTCAATTTATTATTATTCATTAATTGATTCTATTTCATATTTTATTTTATTCACTGGTTTATTGTATTTTTTTTATTTGTCCAGTTAGTACGGTAGACAACCATTTAAACAAGTGCAGACACACATTTCAGATTATTAAATAATTTTGTTAATGCAAGGTGTGAGACCCCGAACCCGGGACTCCAAATATTAATATAAGTTGTGATTTATTTGTATTTGGTGAGCTCAGACCCGGTAGATATTTTTCCTCCTTTTCTTTTTCTGGTGTTAAATTCTACTAAGGGGTTACATCCAAGAATAGAGAGAGAAAAATTTGGCGCCCAACGTGGGGCTGCGCTTGTTTGACAAAATCGTGTTTTAGTCCTAACTGTTCTGAATATTTTATAAAGTATTTTTTTTCTTTTTTTTTTTTAATTTTTTTTCTTTCTTTTCTCTCACAATGGACTTGTGCAAGCAACATAATTTTGATCCTGAAAGATCTGTAATACTCACAAAAGTAGATCCAAATACTACTCTCATGGAAGTGAGGAGATGTTTCGATCATCTAGATGAGGTGAAGAAAATAGAGTGGTTAGGTGACAGATTCTCAGGAGAGCTTCTTTGTGAATTTCAGGAGGTTACTACCCCTTTAATAGCCGAAGAAGAATATTTGAATGCAGATGGCCAAAATGTATGGGGTGTTTTGCCACTAGAGGGTAGACAGATCGAAGATATGCAGCCTCACTCTAGCTCTCCAACACCAATACAGAGAGAATTTTCAGGTCAAACCTTGGATGATATGGCTGATCAGCTGTTGGTGCAAATAGAGAGTTTAGCACAACTTCACTGTGTAAATGTAAATGATCTAAGCCAACAGGTTGTGACTAAGCTTGCACACAAAGCTCATGGTGCTGATAGGGGCCCTTCCACTTCAACCCCTGCTCCAAGAAAGTTTGGTAATGTAATGCCAGCATCAACGCCTACTGTAGTCGCCAATTCGGCCCCAAAAGTGTCTTTTGCGATTCGAGCTGATTCACCTCCTGTGGAGAGGAACGCAACGCGTGAAACTCCTATCACTTTCACTATACCACAGGACGTACAGCGTGTAGTGGTGGAACATGTGGTGAAACATGACTCAGATTACCAGGGACATGTTCCCTCACCCCCCAAGTTAAGAATGTTTTCCGGACATTGCCCCAAGCCTAATGGGGAAGTTGATTTCATCACGTGGAAATTGCGTGGAGTTACTCTCAGACACTTCTCTGATGGAGAGGCATAAGAGAAGGCATATTTTGGATAGTCTCCTTCCACCTGCTCTTAATGTTGCCCTAGGAGTAGGTACAAATGCGCCACCAGAAACGTACGCGCGGGAGCTAGAGAAAGCTTATGGTAGTGTCACTGGTGGAGATGAGCTGTACATCCAGTTTATAGAAACGCACCAAAATCGAGGTGAGAAGCCCTCCGATTATTTGAGGCGACTCCATTCCCTGATGCAGGAGGTGGTTGAAAAGAGGGGAGTGGTTGGCAAACATTCTGATTCTTTGCTTCTCAAGCAGTTCATCAGAGGGTGCTGGGATGAAGTCCTGATAACACAGTTGCGTCTTAAAGATTTGCTATCAGATTCTGTACAGCCTGACTTGAACTATTCCAGCTTGCTTTTCAAACTGAGGTCTTTTGAGCATGAGAAGCAGCTTAAAGAGAAACGTATGAATCTCCATTTATGCATGCCTCCTGTAAGAGCGCAGAGCCAAGTGCATATTAGTGATGATCAGGGATTTGCAGCGAACACTGAGAAAGCACAAGCCAATCGGGTATTGACAGAACGCATTAAAGAGCTTGAAGCTGAGGTGGCTAAAGCAAAGGCACAGAAGCCAGCTTCAGTGAAGAAACTGCCATATGATCAACACCAGTCAATTGTGCCTAACAAGAAAATTGGCAAAGAAGGGAAGCCATCACGCCCTGTGCCTCAAACTCAATCTAAGTCACTGGCCATGAGTGGGTTTTGTTATCGCTGTGGCGAGGATTCTCATTATTTGAAACAGTGCACTAATCCAGTGAATGCAGCCTTGGTGCAGAAAAAGTTGGTGCAGAGACGAGCAAAGGAGTTTTCCAAGTAAAGTGACAACACCCACTGCTCATTTAAACATGGAGTAGCCTCTGTTGTGAAACACACAGAGGCTGGAGTTGTAAAAGGTTCCATAGAAAAGATAAACCATGTTCCTAGGGGCTTAGTTGGAGAACCTTGGGAAAGTAAGGTTTGGGTGGACGGAATTGAGTGTTGTTGTCTAATCGACACTGGGTCACAGGTGACTTGTGTAGCTGAATCTTTCTACAAGCAGTTTTTACAGCATAGGGGTATTACCCCCATGGTAGAACTACTCCGGGTTGAGGGGGCTGCAGGGCAATTAGTCCCTTATCTTGGATACATTGAAATAGATGTGCAATTTCCCAAGTCTGCTTGTGGGACAGATGCAGTGGTTGCCGTACTAGCGCTGGTCTGTCCAGATCAAACCTACAATGCTCGTTTGCCCTTGTTAGTGGGTACAAATGTTCTCCGTCAGCTTGTACAAGATAATATGCTGCAGGGAAAAGAATACCTACTGCAAATGCCCATTAGCACAAACTGGATGGCTGCTTATCGTAGTTGTGACGCTACTTCGACACCTTGTAAAGGGGCACAGTGCCTCACCCCAGTTAGACTGTCGGGCAAGAAATCTGTAACGATCAGTAAAGGGGAAAAGTGTGAAGTGACCGGGGTGTATCGAGCTAAAGATTGTGGCCAGAGCAAGACGATGATCATTGACGAACCACTGATGCACCACATTCCAGGTGGCTTAGTCGTGGAATGTAAGTTGATACAAGCTGAGGCTAGAGCTCGAAATAAAGTCAAAGTAGTCATTCGAAATGTTTCAGACCACAGTGTAACCTTGCAGCCAAAGGGAGTGCTTGCTGAGTGTTCAGTGGTGGACTGGATAAAGTCTGTGCCTATTTTTGATAACACTAGCGCTTCACAAACTACCACTTCCCTGATAGCAAGTCTCATGGTAAAGGCAGATGATCCTGTGGTTCTAGATTTTGAGGGCTCCCCCATTTCTGAGGAGCTCAAAGCTCGCATAGTTGAAAGAATAAATTGTGAGGCATCAAGTGCATTTGCCCAGCACGATCTAGATGTGGGACGAGTGTCAGGCGTGGCACATAGAATAGAGCTAATTGAGCATGTTCCTTTCAAAGAGCGTACTCGTCGTGTCTCTCCAGCTGATTTTGAGGACTTGAGGAAGCACTTGTTAGATTTGCTTGCTAGTGAGATTATAGAAGAATCTAATAGTCCATACGCTTCACCAGTAGTACTGGTGAGGAAGAAAAAAGGTGACTTGAGAATGGTGGTTGACTACCGCAAATTAAATAAGTTGACAAAATGAGATGCATATCCTCTTCCCAGGATCGAGGAGACCTTTACATTGCTGTCAGGTTCAAAGTGGTTCACGGTCCTAGATTTAAAAAGTGGATATTATCAGTTGGAGGTTGAAGAGGGTGATCGTCCCAAAACTGCGTTCACTACGCCGTTTGGAAACTGGCAATTTCGGCGTTTACCACAAGGACTGACGATTTCTCCAGCAACTTTTCAGAGAACCATGGAGAAAGTCATGGCTGGTTTGAATTTGCAGGAGGTTATAGCTTTTCTTGATGACTTGATCATTTTCTCTGACACACTGGAACAACATGAGGCTAGGCTCATGAAGGTACTCCAACGTATCTCCGCTTTTGGGCTGAAGTTAGCACCTTCCAAGTGTAAGTTCTTCCAAACTTCCGTCAAATATCTAGGGCATGTTATTTCCGCTCAGGGTATACACCCTGACCCAGACAAGATTTCTGCTCTAACAGAATGGCCCATTCCAAAGACTGTTAGAGATCTGAGGTCATTCCTAGGCTTTGCTGGGTATTACCGGCGATTTGTTGAAAGCTACTCCCAGATAGTTAAGCCTCTGAATGGGTTATTACAGGGTGAATTTTCTACTAGAGGACGGTCAATAACATCTTACCGTGTTAGGAGTAAAGCGCAATCCCTAGCTGGGAAATGGGATGATGAGTGTCAAGTTGCTTTTGACAATATCATTCAAAAGCTTACAACTGCGCCTGTTCTAGGTTTTGCGGACTGGAAGTTACCGTACATTCTACACACTGACGCCAGCGTCACTGGCATAGGCGCTGCTTTATATCAAGTTCAAGATGGAAAGACAAGAGTGATCGCCTATGCCAGTCGCGGTCTTTCTAAGAGTGAGAAAAACTACCCAGTGCACAAACTAGAGTACTTAGCGCTTAAATGGGCTGTGTGTGAGAAATTTCACGATTTCTTGTATGGCACAAAGTTTACCGTGTTAACAGACAACAATCCATTAGTGTATGTGCTCACTACGGCTAAATTGGATGCGGCTGGCCATAGGTGGCTCGCGGCTCTGTCTATGTATGATTTTGATATTAAGTACAGAGCGGGCAAAACTAATGTTGACGCAGACAGAGACAATTTATATGAGACATGCCACTTCCTCAATCCTCAATACAACTATATAAGGAAAACCCGTAACGGCAAAGATGGCGGTTGTATGCACATGTCCCGCCCCTCCCGCCGGAAAGCCAATCATCTGCTTTTAACAGTCAGCAGCTGACCACTAAGGAGCGAATGTACAGTGACGTGACATAACTGCCATATTCAACCTGTGCTTTCGCGCTGTGGCTGGCGCTGAGCCAAAGACGGACGCGCTCAGCGCTTGTCATAGGCTCTATCACAACTGTTCAGTGTTTTTAACCACATAATGTTTATTTTAGGTTTCAGACATTTAAATACATATAATTGTTTAAGTGCTTGGCACAACACCGGCATTCTGGATTGAGACGTAAATGAAGTTTGGTGTCGTGAACGTGAACCCTTGCGCATGCGTAGTAAAGGTATAACCTGTGGGGAAAAGGGCATTTTAAACCTTATTTTGGGGCAAAGTCATCAAACTTTTTCAGCGATTTTTATCATATTTTACTGCTGTTTCTATACATGCAGTTTTTATGTCCCGGTGACCAGTGAAAGTGCAGTTCTGACTCTCTGCCCATTCATTTAGATAGGAGCCTGGTCTTGTTAGTACGAAATAGCTGCCCGGAGGCGTTGCCAAGATGGCGGCCGAGTGGCACGACTTGCCTAAAAGGACTTTGACGCAGACGGGCTGTCACGTCGTCCTCAAAAACCACTTATGGATGATGCGGAGGCCATACAGATCGATGAACGAGTAGCAAACTTGATAAGCAGAGCAGAATGTGCAGCAACTGAGTTTGAAAACATTGAGCATCAAGCAATCAAAACTGTGTGTTTGCGACATTTGGTGTGTTGCGAGACGCATGTCGTACAGCCGTGTGAGGAGGGAGACCTGCTGGAAGGCAGAGTCATCCCAAATCCCGCTGTCGAGATGCTTCTTTGTAATGAGGATGTGGTTCCTGATGATTTGATAGAACCTGAGCACTGGCCTGGACAAACTACTTTACCAAGTATGACTCCCATCGATTGGTCCAAGTTACAGAGAGAGGATATAGCCATCAGAAGAGTAATTGACCTTGTGGTGTCTGGGGAAACTTTAAATCATTCAGATAGGCTCAAAGAATCTAAAGAAGTGAGTTTAATGCTGAGGGAAAGGCCCAGACTAAACTTAGTAGATGACGTGCTTTATCGTATGGTCTCTGATCACTATGGGCAACAATACAGGCAGTTGGTGGTTCCCCCGAGTTTCAGAGATAGAGCTCTTGAAGGAGTTCATGACGAAACGGGGCACATGGGGTATGAGAGAACTCTGGAGCTCGCAAGAGGGAGATTTTATTGGCCTAAAATGGCAGAATATGTGGAGAGAAAGTGCAGGACTTGTGAGAGGTGCGTCAGGAGAAAAGCTCGTGCACAAAGAGCTGCAGAGCTAGTGAACATCAAAGCTTATTCTCCCTTGGAATTAGTCTGTATTGACTATCTTTCATTAGAGCTGGATTCAAATGACACCCGCAACATATTAGTCATTACTGATTTTTTCACTAAGTTTTCTTGGGCATTTCCCACTAAAGATCAAACAGCCAAAACTGTGGCTTCGGTGTTGTGGGAAAATCTGATTTGCAGTTTTGGATTTCCTAAGAGAATACATAGTGATCAGGGGGCTAATTTTGAGTCT
Source organism: Abramis brama (assembly GCA_022829085.1). Lineage (NCBI taxonomy): Eukaryota > Metazoa > Chordata > Actinopteri > Cypriniformes > Leuciscidae > Abramis > Abramis brama. The sequence continues at coordinate 37,668,818 of CM040778.1, read as the reverse complement.
GAGCTTGTGAAGGAGTTGTGCACACTAGCTGGAGTTAAGTCACGCACTACACCTTATCACCCGCGGGGAAACCCAGTAGAGAGATTTAATCGAACCCTACTGGATTTACTGGGAACCCTGAGTGATAAAAAGAAAGAACATTGGAGAAAATATGTCCGTCCTGTAGTGCATGCGTACAATTGCACTAGGAATGATTCGACTGGTGAGACTCCTTTCTTTCTGATGTTCGGACGCCAACCTCGTCTCCCAATTGACCTTTGTTTCGGAATTAACCCAAAGGGGCATAATTCCAAAACTCATACTCATGTCAGCGAGTTGAAACGAAGGCTGAGGTACGCTTATCAATTGGCTGTTCAAAATGTGGAAAAGAGGCAATTGATGAATAAGGCTAGATGGGATAAGAAAGTGACTGCTGCTACAGTAGAAGTTGGCGATCGTGTTCTTGTAAGAAATGTTAACATCCGGAGAAAGCACAAGATCGCGGATCGTTGGGAATCCACCATCTATGTGGTGGTAAAGCAGCCTAATGCAGAGATCCCAGTGTATGTCATTCAACCTGAGAATTGCGAAGGCCCTGAGCGTGTCCTGCACAGAGATCTTTTACTCCCATGTGGGTTTCTTCCTACCAGTCCTGATGAGATTGATGAGGCTCCGTCTGTCGAAGGAGCAGTTACACGCAGGAGGCGTAAACGTGAGTTAGAAGGGGACATGGAGGCTGAATGTTGTGATGAGAATGTGGAAACTGAAGGTCCCAATGTGTCTCTGAATCCTTATGCCCCAGAGTTTCAGTTGGGGACAGCCTTGAGAGAAGTCTCTGAATCTTTTGTGTCTCCCAGTTTGTTGAATGAGCATGGGGAAGTCTCTGAACCTTTTGTGTCTCACAGTTTGTTGAATGAGCACGAAGTTGAAATGCACCAAGGTCATTGGCAAGGCACTGAATCTGTTGAGGACAACGTGGAAGAGGGCCATGAGACTGTAATCCAACAAGATGTCTCATCCTTAGTGGATGATGTTAATGAGGTGTCAGTACATCCCGATGAGTTGAGTGCTGAAGGGAAAATTGATTCTCATGTTGAGTTAAGGAGGTCCCAAAGAGAGAAAAGACCCCCAAGTAAATTGAAAGATTTTGTATGGAAAGTACAATGTGGGATGCAGAGTGTACATGTAGAGCCCAAACCTAATTATTTTAGTCAAGTACTTGAAATGATGCAACAACAAATGAGAGTGCAACAAACTCAAAGCGAATTGTTGTTTAGCCTTGTGGGTCATGTACCAACTTAAGTATCTGATGAGGACATCAGAGTTTCAGCAGGGGAGGATGTAACCCACCCAATTAATTGAGGCTGTGTTCCTATGTATTTTTCATGTATGATTTTTTTTTGTTTATTTTGATTTTATATTTTTCCTTGCCTAATGCATGAAATGTTCAGACATAATTATTTATTTTTTATTTTTTTTATTTTTTATTTTGTTTTTGCTGATTGACGAAAGTAATAAAGAATTGCGTCGATGGGTGCTGACGTCACATACGCGCCAGCTCAAGAGAGAGATGTGAGCCACATGTGTGGCTATCCTTAATCTAAACCATCGTTGTCAATATTTTCCTAAATGGATGTCTGAACTGTTTTATTGCATTAGGTAAGTCACAATTGTTTCATATTTTCATAAATAATGTTTAATTTGGTGTTTGTTCATATAAGAAAATGTGGATGGTTAATGCTGTTCGTAATCGAGTATAAAGTGTGCCATAGAACACATGTAAAATGTTTATGCTGTAGAAGTATACTTGTTAAAACTTGTTTGCACATTTGTGTAATGGGAATAGTGTTTTGAGTTGAAAAGTTATGACTGTTAAATGCATTTCGTGATGGGTGCTGACGTCACATACGCGCCAGCTCATTGAAGAGAGAGATGTGAGCCACATGTGTGGCTATCCTTAATCTAAACCATTGTTGTCAATATTTTCCTAAATGGATGTCTGAACTGTTTTATTGCATTAGTGTGAATTGTTTCAACGCTCCGTGATCGTGTTGGATTCGCGCAGTGCGGGAGAACCGCGCTGGATTCCACTGTGGAGGAATTGCGTCATCTGGGATTCTGCCTTCACGAGGAAAAAAAAAGAAAGATTCGTTCATCGTTCATTCCTGCAAAGATTGTAGTAGGCATTCACATGCAAACGAACTGAACTGAGCCACTTCCACTTTCACGCGAACTGAGTCACTTCCACTTTCACGCGAACTGAGTCAATTACATTCACACAATCTGAACTGAGTCAATTACATTCTCAAGAACTGAACTGAGTCAATTGCATTGAACTCGGACTTCAGTGTACACTGATTGATTCTTTGTTTATTTCTTCTATTTTATTTTATTTTTATTTTTTTATTATTATTTTTTTTTATTGTCATTGTTGAATGATATATTTTGTTTTCAAATGGGGATTCGTAAAAAAAAAAAAAAAAGGGGAAAAAAAGTATTCTCATGTGATGTGTGCAAAGTGATACTTGCGCATTGAATTCAAGTTTAAGAAAAGATTTCAGAGAATACAGTTACTGTTAAGTGAACTGATTGTTTCATTCATTCATTCATTTCATTCAATTCAATTTATTATTATTCATTAATTGATTCTATTTCATATTTTATTTTATTCACTGGTTTATTGTATTTTTTTTATTTGTCCAGTTAGTACGGTAGACAACCATTTAAACAAGTGCAGACACACATTTCAGATTATTAAATAATTTTGTTAATGCAAGGTGTGAGACCCCGAACCCGGGACTCCAAATATTAATATAAGTTGTGATTTATTTGTATTTGGTGAGCTCAGACCCGGTAGATATTTTTCCTCCTTTTCTTTTTCTGGTGTTAAATTCTACTAAGGGGTTACACAAGGATTGCTCACAATAGACACTGATTGATTTGTAGAGAGTGTTTTCTGTTTATATTTATGAGTATTTTGCTCGTTTTATGTCTGTTTGGATGCACTTACGATCTTTCTATCTGCGTCATTTTCCATGTGCTTTCTAACCAGGTGAAATGTATTTTGAATAGGTGGAGCTTAAACTACATCACGACTTGCTGTTTTCTCTCTTTCACTGCTCTGTGTGCAGGGAAATAAAGAATTCTGATATCATCCACATTCTGAGTGTGTGTGCTGATGAAGGGTGAGACGAACCGGGTCAGAGAGAAAAAAACAAATGTCACATTAGACCCAGGTTTTCAGCAGCCAATGACACTGACCCGTTCAAACAGATTTTTAATGTGTATTTAGGCTTGTTTGGCTTGAACCGGCGCTGCAACGCGTATTTTTTTACGTGTTAAATGCACGTTGAATACGTGTATTTAACACGCTGATTTGTAGTGGTGCAACGGATCATCATTGATCCGTTCGGATCAATATCTTCGGTTCGGCACACACGTGATCCGCGGATTAATTTATGAAAAAAAAAAAGTTGTGCGCATGTTCAGTCCACACACAGCGTGGTCATGGCGAGCGGAGGAACGGAGGAGCTTGAACGCCCCGCGTCATTTAAATCCCCTGTATGGGAGCATTTTGGCTTCCCTGGAACACGCGTCTATTTCGCTTCAAACGCTCGCTTTATCCTTATACGCACGCGACGCGTCCTATTCGCTTTGGACGCGTGAAAGGATTCAAACTGTTCAAGCATCGAACTAGACGCGAATTTGACTCTCTATTCGCGTATGGTGTGAACCATAGACTGTAAAAAAAATATGAACGCAGCAAAATGAACAGGCTGCGATGTATGCTGGAATGTGTGTGTGTCAGACAGAGAGAGAGAGAGGGAGAGAGGCACGGGCGCGATCGAACAATCACACACACACACACATACACATATACACATACACACATGCTGTTTAAAAGCAAAAATTATCTCATCTTTTGGACATATTCATTATATTGCATTGGTTTTCATTTCTTGTCCTCAAACAGAGTAATCTGTTTATTTTGAAGTTACACATTCTACATTGATTAAAAAAGAAAATCAAATGTGTTTTTAATGGTAGTATCATTTTATACAGAAATAAATGATTTATAATTCAGATGAGTTAATTAGAATTTTAAGGAAACAAATATATTGATCTGAAATATAGCAAATTCATTTTAAATTCATTCAGGTAGCCTACAATTACCAAACATATCTCAAGGTCTTTTGAATAAAGGGTGACAGTCATTCATTATCAACTGTTGTTGTGGACTATATACTGGAGAAGTATTTGTTCTCCATTTGAGTGAGATGTTTTTATGTGGCTAAGAGCAAAGTGCTTCCATATATTTTATTATTAGTAGTATTAGTTCAAGAATAAAATAAAAATATCGGATTGATATCGGTATCGGCAAATAGCCGATATGCTGGGGCATCGGTATCGTATCGGAAGTGAAAAAGTGGTATCGGGACATCCGTGGAAACACATCAAGCATGGCCACGCATTTGAAGCGACATCACCCCGGTGTTTCGCTGACAGGAGTGAAAACGAAGGCTGCTCAACGTTGCACAATCAGACTGGGCTAAAGCCATCACAAACGCTATCAGTGTGTTTATAGTCACGCTTCATGGAATGAACCCGTTGCGCACCCACTGTTGATTTTATATATTTTAATTTAATATTTTAAAAATGTTAATAAACAAAAAGACAAAACTTGTGTTTATTTGTCATCTTGTCTTTTTTTTTTTTTTGCTGATCCGAAAAATGATCCGATCCGTGACTCTGATCCGAGAAACGATCCGAACCGTGAGTTTTTTGATCCGTTGCACCCCTACTGATTTGTCACGCGCAAACAACGCGTATTTCACGGGTATTTAACGCGTTAAATACGTGTTGTTGACGTATTAAAATTCACATGTTTTTGGCCCTCTTGGCTTTCGATAAATTGAGCGTCTGGCGCGATACGCGAGTGATTTTATTTGGTGCTTTTTGTGCATTCACGCGTTTGACGCAAATTTGCGTCTGACTTCCGAGTTGAAAAATCTGAACTTTGGCGTCAGTTCGCGCCGCGTTACCCAATCAGGAGCCTGCTTGCTGCTGTCACGTGGTGAAGTGATGTGATAAACGGGGCAGGCCCGCTTTTCAGTTTATAATGTTATTTTATATGTTTGGCCTCTATAACTTATTTTATATGTTCGGCCTTAATAAATTATTTTGTAATATGACTAAATGCCTGGTGTGGTTCTAATGTACAACAAAGCAAATCTTTTATCACATAACTTGATTTCAATATATGAGACATATTCATTTTGTATTCCATATCTAAATCTAGATTATATGAAACATTATTATTCTAATGTAAAGACAACCAACATACTTTAGTGTATAAGAACATAGTTCGTGTCTGGACAGTGTTGTGTGAGAAAAAAAATCACAGGACAGGTTAATTACTTTTGGAGGCTGGCTCCATTTATCATCCAAACAAACATAAATGATAGATTAGGTGGGTAGACACATAGACGATGCGGGTAGTGATGGGGACGAGACCGCCTATGCCGAGTCCGAGTCAAGACCGAGTCTTTGAAGGGTCGAGTCCGAGTCGAGACCGAGTCCGTTGGTTTTCAAATTCAGTCGAGTCCGAGTCAAGACCGAGTCTTTGAGGAAGCAAGTCCGAGTCGAGACCAAGACCATAAAACATGTCAGTTTTCATATTCATGATTTAATATCACCCCAGTTAATAATCAACAGTTAGGCCTACAGACTAAGCTAGATTGGGAATTGTTTAGAGGAGCAGTCTTAACATCTTAATATGGACTAAGCTTTTACTATCATTAAAAAAAATCCCTACCACATGCATCATCTTCTGCCTATTTTTCTAAACTGCTTCAACAGTGCTGCTCTGTCATCAACATGTTAAGCCCACCCTGACTTTTTTAATCATAGTTAGGACATGCAGAGCAAATTAAAATTTTCTAGTGGTATGTATTCTAGTGGATTAGTGATGGGGACGAGACCGCCTATGCCGAGTCCGAGTCAAGGCCGAGTCTTTAAATGAACAAGTCCGAGATGAGTCCGAGAAAGCAGAAATCGTACTACATCACTAGAGTACTACAACACTAGATGCGGGACAACAGGTCATCAAACTGCGCGGGACAGACGGAAGTCCCGCTGAAGGCAGCCGTCATCCATGCCCAGGTCCTGGAGCAAATGGTGAAACTCACCAAACTAGGTTCGCCTCTGGAGGGTCTGTGGACCCAAGTACGGCGATGATGACCCCTACGCCGCTGCTCTGCTCTCCAGAGCAAATACAGAGCGGTGAGTCTCTCGATGAATGCTCGATCAGCCATCTTGCAAACAGACACTGGCCCCTCCCACAAGAAGCAGATTTCGCCTCGGACACGCGTCAATTTCACTTCAAACGCTTGCTTTGGATGCGCGAATGGATTCAAAATGTTCAACCGTCCAACTAGACGCGAATTTGACGCTCTATTCGCGTTTGTGTGTGAAAGGTTTGAGGGGAGTGGGTAAGCGTTTTCAACCCAAGCCGTCAAGCCTACGTCATCAGAAGAGGAACATCATTCCAGACCGGAAGTAACTTTTCAGATTTTGATTAAAGCATAGCCTACCACGGCAAACTATTTTTTTCTTTGTATTAACTTGCACGGATTAATTGTTCACCACAAGACTAGTAATATGCGCTAACAAAGTAAATAGGGTCAATTTTGATTTTATGTCGACTTTAACATAGCCTTTAACGTGGCATATCTTTCTGCAGTTATTTTTAAAGCTGCATTTTGCCCGTTTTTTTATTGCTATAATGAGTAATTTTGTATTTTATACTTTGTATGTAGCCTACTGTAATTTTCAGTATTTTAAGGTATTTTCTTGTAGCCGGTGTTTAGGCAGGCGGCAGCGGGACATCAGTTGGAGTGTCCGGCATATTGGTAATCTTCAAATCCCGGCAGAACAACACCGGTTCTGATCCGAGACCCAGCTGGAACTGCCACACATACAAATACTCATTTGGCTTCAGCTCACATGTTATTTGCTCTTCCACCACAGTCTCTTCATTCCAGTTTTCCTTCTCAGTGTTCACACTTGCACCTCCATATTCTGCCGTAAAGGAGAACTGACGCTGTGAAATTAACCCTTCAAGTCCTCCAGATGAGATCGAGGCCGACGCTGATATCTTCCAGTTGTGTGAGATCTCTGACATCTTCTCCTTATTGTATCCAACCTTTTTAGTAACTTTCCTTTGCCATGTCATTGGTGTGAGAGTTTTATTATGTGCAGTTTTAATGTTCACCCACTTGCCGAATGCTGAGCCGTTGGTTATGGACAGCCCGCCTGGCAGGAAGTTCAGAACATCGGGGTGAATGGAATAAACAGCAACACAGTTGTCATACTCGAAGTCCTTCCCTTTGTAGTATTCAACTCCCCACTTCGAGATTGGCTTGAGGAAGTAGTAGTGATATGGCAGACCCCAGTAATAGAGACCATCTCTGCAATTGGGATGCAGGGGAAATTCATCAGAATTGGAGTCTTTACTCAGGTCTGCTGTTCTTCTGTAAATGCCCTTTTCCTGGAAGATGATGTAAAACCAGCCAAAGGCTGCCAGATAGTGGTCTCCGCCCCGACAGTTGGGATGAAGGGTGTAGACTGAGGAATCATAGTCTTCTGTCAGGTCAGTGACTCGGCGGTAGTCATCACCCTTAATGATGTAAAACCAATCATAGTCACCAAAGTAATGGTCTCCATTTTGGCAGGCGGGGTGCAAATCATAAATAATGAGGTCTGATCCTTGTTTGAAATCACTTGACCTCATATAGCAGCCGAGATCAGAGCGGATTATGAAATAGTTGTACCTTGATCCACAGAAATCAACACCTTTTATTTTGCCCCGCGGAATAATGCCTGCCATTTTGCCTTAACCTGCAACACAAGATAACAAACAAATAAATAAATAAATGTTCAGATCTAATGGTGTGCTGTTAATCGTAATTTTTTCTGGTTTTGAGCTATTTTTCCCCCACTCTTTAAATTAGTCAAGGTCACATGTGAAGATGCACTCCTGTAAACAGTGTAAATATAGTGTAGTGCAGCAGTATGTATGTAATAGTTGTGATTTGATGTTTTCTTTAGCACTTTTATGGACGCATGTGGGTAGCAATATATAATTTGAAATGTAATTTGCAAAATGACAATGCATTTCTGTATTTAAATTTACAGTATTCATATGCAATGTTTTGAGAAAAATGATAATTCAAATTCAATAATATAAATTACATTTGCTATTTCCAACACTGCTTTTAACATATAAAATGTTAAAATACATATTTAAATTATAAGTTGCAAAATTCAAATGAAAATGCATTACAGAAAATATTAAATATGTTTAACATGTTCAAGCAAAAATAGCAAAATTATCATTTAAAGGTTATTTTTCCTTATTACAATTACACTCACAGTTAAGACACTTGCGATTTTGATATTCTAGGTATTATCAACTGGCCGGAATTTTGAGATCGCAATAGACTTGAAGGACTATAATGCGTTAAGAGCTCGCTCAAGTACTGCGGAGCTAAACCATTTAGTGCTTTGTAAGTAATTAGCAATAATTTAAAATGTATGCGATGTTTAATAGGGAGCCAGTGCAGTGTTGACAGAACCGGGCTAATATGGTCATACTTCCTGGTTCTGGTAAGAACTCGAGCTGCTGCATTTTGGACCAGCTGTAGTTTGTTTATTAAGCGTGCAGGGCAACCACCCAGTAGAGCATTACAGTAATCTAGCCTTGAGCTCATGAACGCATGGATTAATTGTTCCGCATTTGTCAATGAGAGCATATGAGCATATCCGAACATGGTAGGCTATTGAAAATGTACATTAAAATACAGAAATGCATTGACATTTTACATATTATATTTCAAATTAAATTTTGCAAACATTTCAACAAAAAGCTAATTTGTTGTCTTTTCTACAACACTTTATTTGTATTCAATATCATCTTGTCCTTTTAATATTAGGAATGCAATCACTTCACCAGAAATCCTTTTTCATCATCTGTACATTAATTCTGTCTGCCCTCCATAAATATTTTTAGCTGTCCTGTCGACTACTTGCTTACACAACAAATACATCTGTTTAAAAAATATGGTAACAAAATGGCATGTAATATTACTGAGTACATTTTTTTAATGAAATATATCATGTAAAAAGGGCCTACCCACGAGCACATGAACAGAAATACAGGTCTTCAAATGAGCTCCTAATGCTCTTTATTAGAAACACACTCACCTAGACGTGTGTATCCAGCACTGGATCTGATGGGCAGCTTCAGTCTGAGAGAGAGATATCTGACTGCTGCCTTAAATACAACTCCAAAGAGGAAAACACACCCACTACATGCACAACTTGTGGTATCATCACAGAGAGCCACAAAATCACTCTCCAGAACATTCTCATTCACGGTTCCCTGCTGGTGAAAGATCTCACCACCCTCATCCGGCACGCAGAATCCCTGACTACATTCAAAAGACAACTGAAAGCTCTTCTCTTCCTTGAGCACTTAACATAAAAAAAATAAAATCTTTCCTTTTATCCTCCCTTGTCTGGCTACTCTGAGCAATGCCTGAACTGTGTATTTTGAGCACTTCTTGCGTTGTTTTTGCCTCTTCACGATGACTCGCTTGCTTTAGTCCTCAGTTGTAAGTCGCTTTGGATAAAAGCGTCTGCTAAATGACTAAATGTAAACTTATTACAACTCGGGAGTTTCCGTATAGCTTTCAGCTCACCTACTCGAGAACACAGATTATTACTATGTTATGGCTGTTGTGTTGCTATAAATTAAAAAAACTCTGTCATAAAGAGACAGACAACAGCGTGAGCCTCAGCCGCGCGACTTTGTTACCAGATATACACTATCCATTATCAATCGCTTTTTTACACTGTATGTAGCTGATAAAATAAGAATCATTCTCGCATTTCGATGCTTCCCTAGTTATTTTTTTTATCAATAGAGTTTTAAGCTACTTGTCCGGTAATAATATGGAGGGTGAGCGGTTGATATTGATATAATAACAATCATTTAAAAAGCTACAAAAGTTAAATAAAAACATTTCATAATTTTCTAACAAATAATTTATCATTATTTATTTTATTACCCCTTAAAAATAAGGTGTGTTTGTGTGTGTGTGTGTGTGTGTGTGTGTGTGTGTTTCAGAATGAGGTGCCAAACATTGCATTACTGGCTTCTGGAGGACAAAGAGCCATGGTGGATTTGCTTAGCCTGGAAAAACCCATTTGCTCTGCAAGTTAGTCTGGCCAAGAGCCCATTCAAGCCCATTTCTAATCCTTCCAAATCGTGGCACCAATCACAAACTTTGAGGCAGGCTTTACACGATGATGATCGCTCTGATTGGTTTTAGGTCTATCCAATTGCGCCCAGAGGCATTTGAGCGACGTCCATTGGTGACATGTTGTTAACCTGTTCAACTTCATAAAGCAGGTCTTCTGCACTGTGTCCTTTATCTAAATGTAGTCTCTGGATCCACCTGGTACGAACCCTGAGAGACAACACACACACACACACACACACACACACACACACACACACACACACACACACAGGTCAAAAATGAGAGCAGTGTGTTCTTCCTCTGAAGGTGCAGGAACCAGACTGATACACCAAACTAGAGACTGTGAAAGACAAAATCATCCAGAGACTCGGTGGTTCTGGACTCTGTGGTGGACTCAGTGGTTCTGGACTCGGTGGTTCTGGACTCAGTGGTGGACTCAGTGGTTCTGGACTCGGTGGTTCTGGACTCAGCTGGACTGATGCATTTGCCAAACTGAAGAAATATTGTGGGCAAGACTGTTTCAGTTTTACTGAGGTCTGGGTTGTGATGGACTTCACAATATATGTGAAAGAGGTCTGCAAATAGCCTATTCATGACCAGGGACGGATCTAGAAAATTATTTTTAGAAAGGCTTGATGACCAAAGCAAGCAATTATGCATTGAATAAGCAAAACAGTCGCAATTATCGCAAGTCGTAATCATCCTACTGTTTCAAAACAATTAAAAATAAATAACAAATAGACATGTTCTATTAAGCACATCAAATGATTCTAAATATCTCTGAGCTTAAGGCCATTTAAGGCCAAATGCCAACATACACTGTTGGGTGTTGCCGTATCAGGGTGGCATTGGCATTTATCCAGGTTTGTTTTCACCCGACTGAACACGTTCAATGAGCGTTTGTTGTTGGTCTGTCGGGCAGTGTGAACATAACAGTTATTGGTAATGCTCTATGCTCCAACTTGTTTGCTGGAATTTGCTGCAGTTTGTCTGTGTGGTGTGAATTGGTCTAGACCAGGGGTTCCCAAACTTTTCCATGACAATGCCCCCCAAATACCACTGAGTTCTGGCCAAGGCCCCCCTTTTGCAGGATGTGTTATTGAACCCATCGACAATACTATAGCAAATGTAGAAAGAAATAAATCAAACATCTAGGTGAACATCAGATTATGTGATGGTGTTTGACACCAGCCAATCAGAAAGATTATAGAGATGCACTGATTACAATTTTCTAGGCCGATTCCAATTTTTCATTGAGTTTGACCTGCCAATACAGATTTTAGCCTATTCCAATTTCATTTTTTCTAACCACTTTAAAGCACACACAAATATTTATTTTCTTTCTATATATTTTTTTTTTATAAAACACCATATACTTTTACCCAAACTGAATAATAAAAACAAGTTTAAATGGGTAAATGTTCTAGAAATATTTTTGAGTTTTCATTTTCTTTTCTGACATTAGCCTAGCCTACTCCAGTTCTTGTTAAAACACACTAGACATGCAAATAATGTGCATTTTAGGCACTTTTTGTGTGAAATCATATTTATTTTGTCCATCAAAAGTGTGCTTTCACTTTAATTGCTGCTCCTGCTTGACGCTCACGCGTTGCTCCTGCTCCCGGTGTGAATGCACTCATTGATTAACATGCACACCGAAAGAAATTCGCGCCACTCGTGCTTGCAGTCTGAAACGGCCGTAATTCGCGAGGTTTCCTACATTTGCGTTCCGTGTGCACATGTGATGCTGATGTTGAGTGATGTTAATCATGCGGCGCCCGATTGCATGACTGGCATAAAATCGGCATATGTCAGACTGATCTGCCGGTCATGGCCGATCAATTGGTGCATCTCTAAAGACAGGCATACACTGTGCGATTGGGGTCAGCCCTATGTTCCCACGGCCCTATGGGAACATAGGCACACTCCCGTGCGATTTCCGTCCGATTTTGAGCCGTATTCTGACTCGTGTGACTCTTTTTCGGGTCGGGCCGATTTTCAGCTTTGTCGTGCATCATTTGTCGTGCAGTGTACAAGGAGAAACGAGAGGCGATTAACCTCTCCCGACCGACAATCGGATGAATTTCTGGCATGTCAGAAATTTTGGTCGCTCCTCGTGACTATATCGCACAGTTGAAGCAGAGCTACGAACCGATTGCCCTAAACTCAGTGTTTTTTCACTCACTGCGCCTGCACGAAAACATAAGTTTAACCATTTCATCTGTAGCAGAAAAAAAGAAAAAAAAATGAAAAGAGGGAGATCTTTATGTTCTGTTCAAATTAGCTACAAATTACTGTTGCTTACGTCCAGTTCGTGTTGCAAAATGGATTTACCATTACCCACGTCTTCCAACACCTGCGATGTAGCTACACCGTGCCTTTTTTGTTAATTTGTTAAAGGTGCTATAAGCGATGTCGGGAGACGTAACTTCTTGTTGACATTCGAATTGTTGTCAAACAAAACGGAGGCTAGTTAGACCCTCCCTCCTCCTCATCCCGTCTCCTCCCTCCTCCCTCCTCCCTTCCGGCATAAAGGAAAGTCAAAGTAGTCACTACAAACAAAGTTAAGTTTTACTGATACTTCATTCAATGTGTAATGTCACCAAGTTAGATAGAGGGTTTTATATATTGCAGAACAGAATGCAGAAAAAGAGAAACATTATCTTAAAATAGTTTCGCCACCTGAGGTTATAACTATAGCTCCCATACAAGGACGCAATAATAACAAGATAACGTTAGCTTCGCGTTTCCCAGTGAGCATAAACAACGGCGGCGGCGTAAACAAATTTAGTCAAAGTTGTCAATAGCCTATAAATGAACATTCAAATTCATAACAAACAGTGGCTGAAAACAATCATTCACACAAATTGTCACCCTACTGTGAATTTGCAATAGAGATTGATCGCTGCTAGACATACATGTTGTATTCACCAAAGTTAACGCTGACTGCATAGATCTCGCTAATTACATCCTTGTGTTGGTTTGGCAAACATGAACGTCAATTTAGAAAGAAAAATGGATTTACCTGTCCAGCAAAAACAGAGCAACTGAATGTCGGATTGGAAGCCCTTCTGCCGGCGGAGTTCTCGCCACCTTTCGAAGGTTTTTCCGATGTAAATTCGGTACTTCGCGCGTTCCTTCTCCTCGTCCCTTATCCTTGTCCCTCTTCTTGAAAAGTTTAGTAGATTATTCGCGCTAAATGAATGGTTAATATCATGGTGCAATGAGCAGAAACTGCTCTTTGTAAATAATTGGAATCTGTTTTGGGAGCGTCCTAGGCTTTACCGTGCTGATGGCTTACACCCAAGCAGATTCGGATCGGATCTTCTGTCAGATAACATCTCCAAAATGTTAAATACCTTTTGACTAGTAACCAAAAGTCCAAATCATAGTCTCTGCTGCACCAAATTAACTGATATAAATAGTGTAGAACATTGCATAGAAACTGTGTCTATTCCTCGTTTAGTGAGATCAAATAATAAATCTACTGCAGGATCTAGAAAAAATCTAATTGTTATTAAACCAGAAAATGTTGCTATTAGTAATCAAAAACAATTTATAAAGCTAGGTCTTCTAAACATTAGATCACTCACACCTAAGGCGGTTATTGTAAATGAAATAGTCACAGATAATAGCTTCGATGTGCTTTGCCTTACTGAAACTTGGCTTAAACCTAATGATTATTTCGGTCTAAATGAGTCTACTCCATCAGGATACTCCTATAAGCACGAACCCCGTCTGATTGGTCGTGGCGGCGGTGTTGCAGCGGTCTATAGAGATATTCTCAATGTTACTCAGAAAACGGGTTATAAGTTTATTTCGTTTGAAATACTTGTACTAAATGTTACGCTCTTAGATGTTAGAAAAAAATCCATATTATCTCTAGCCTTGGCTACCGTATATAGACCGCCAGGGCCTTACGCTGATTTCCTAAAAGAGTTTGCAGATTTTCTCTCAGATCTATTGGTCAATGTCGATAAAGCATTAATTGTTGGAGATTTTAACATACACGTAGATAATTCAAATGATGCGTTAGGGGCTGCGTTTATAGATTTATTAAATTCCTTTGGGGTCAAGCAAAACGTCACCGGACCAACTCATCGTCTTAATCACACACTCGATTTAATTATATCATATGGAACCGATCCAACCGATATAGATATCATTCCACAAAGTGATGATGTCACTGACCATTACTTGGTAACTTGCATATTACGTACTGCTGTAATATGTCATGCTGTGCCGCGTTTTCGACCAGAACAATCCTTCCATCCACCATAGATAATTTCTCAAATTGCTTATCTAATCTGTCTCAGCTGCTGCCTGAACCCAAACAAACAGATGAACTAGAAGAACTAACTAGCACTATGAGCACCATTCTCTCTAGAACATTGGATGTTGTTGCACCCATTAAATTAAAAAAGGTCAGAGAGAAAATTAAAGCACCATGGTACAATAATACTACGCATGTTCTAAAGAGAGAAACACATAATTTAGAGCGTAAATGGAAACAAACTAATTTAGAGGTCTTTAGAATCGCGTGGAAAGACAGTATGTCACGTTATAAAAAGGCCCTAAAAGCGGCCAGGGCTGAGCACCTCCGCAAACTAATAGAAAACAACCAAAACAATTCTAGGTTTTTATTTAACACCGTGGCTAGACTAACAAATAAACAGACATCACCCGAACAAAATATCCCGTTACAGTTTAGTAGTAATGATTTCATGAACTTCTTCACTGAGAAAATAGAAAACATCAGAACCACAATTGTAAACGTTCAATCCTCAATCGCACCTTATAATTCAGCCTCAATTTTCCCCCCGCAAGAACAATTACAGTGCTTTACAACTATAGAACAAAAAGAGTTAAATAAACTTATCACTTCATCTAAAACAACAACATGTTTATTAGATCCTATACAGTGGTGTAGTCCTAAAAAAAAAAGTGGTTTACTACACCCCCCCAGAGAAAAAAATAATTAAAGGCAAAAACATGTCAGAAGTCATTGTTTATTTGGTTTATTAGGTATATATCAATTCATATACATTTATATCAATTTACAAGTCATTGTTTTTTTTGTTAATTAGGAATATATACATTTAAAACTACATTTACAATCTGGCGTTTTTTTTATTTACATTTATCTATTATGCATTTTTTTTACAGTACGTTCCAAACAGATTTACTATTTTTTGTTATATTTACAGATTTACATTGACGTGACTGAGGGTCATTTGCAGTGCGATGATGTCTTGCCCAGGAATTAACATATTTCTCTGGGTTGAACAGTGAAATTGGTGGGCCATTCAGGTTGATCATCATTAAATTTGAAACATGTGAAACAAGAAGCAAAGACCTCTTGTTGGTCAAGATGGTATTCATCAGACTGAAACCTCTTTCACATTCTGCAGTACTTACAGGAAAAGTCTGCATGCAGTTCTTAAGGGGTTTCAAATTCTGACTTTCAGTTTAGGGAGATTCAATTAAGTCTCGCATTCCCTTAATGGCCTGGTCAGGGCACACATTAAAACGTGCACAAAGCCTACAAATCTCTGCTTCACCATAACGAATGCTAGGCTCTGATGGCCACCTGCTTGTGTCAAGAATACTTAAATCTTTGAGAATGTCTTCTTCAAAAGGAAGACGTTTCTGTAGACTGTCAATTAGCCTTTGCAAGAATTCCTCGGTGTTAATGGACTTCATCTTAGGGTTTGACTTCAAGTGCACATCTTTAAATGTGCCATGATCCTTTGCTTCCAGGGCAGCTGATAGTTTCTCTCCTGGTTGAGTTTTAAATGATGTTAAAACTCTGATTGCTCTTTTCACAAGAAGATCTGCTCTGAGTAGGGTCATAGTTTGAGCTTGTAGTTCCTCAGAGACAATGGACAGTTCATGCAAGGTATCATACATCAAACCAAGATCACAGAGAAATTCTGGGCTCTTCAGTCTGTCACACAAGCCTCTGTATGTCTGTCTCTCAGTGCAGGTCCTCTGGTCATCATTGGAGGCCTTTTCAAAGTGTCTGGCAAGAGCAGTAAAAGAGGTCCAGACAGCCTGAACGGTCCGAAAACTGCTGGCAACCCATCTAACATCTAAGATTCTGCCAATTTTGAGAACCTGAGAGCCAACCTCAGCTGCTGATTCTAAAAGCTCTCTTTGGTTTTTGTTTGATTTGCTATAGATGTTGTGCAATTTTTCAACAAAGACTCTGAAGTGATTTATAGCAGTAACTTTATCTACAGCATCAGAAACTGCCAGTTCTAACCTATGATTCATGCAGTGCCATGTGAGCAGGTTTGGAAATCTCATTTTCAATTTAGTTGACACACCAGAGTGTTTTCCTAACATTACACTAGCACCATCTGAGACCAAAGATACCCAGTTTTGTTTTAGCCACTCCTCTGTGAATCCTGCTTTTGTTAGGCAACTCATTAAAGCATCAGTTATTCCTTCAGATGTCTGGTCCTTAAGTTCCACTAGATCAAGAAATATGAACTCTGGCGGTTCACCTAGCACAGAGGTTTTGATGTTAACAATCAAGGTGGTTCTTCTACTCAAGGTGGAAGCCTCATCTATTAGTACAGCTAGTTTGCTTGAGGATCTAATAATGTTATTCACAATTGAACACTGCATTTCTTTCGCAATGCTTTCAATAATGTTGGTGGCACTGAAACGAGAGTGCAGAATGTGTCCCATTTTGACTCCATTTAGCTGCTGGAGTTCTACGAGCGTTTCGTGATCTGTGAAGGGACGATTATTTTTGGCTAGGTAATATGCAGTTCTGAACACTGAGTAAGTCTCTTTTAGTAACGACAAGTTCATTGTGTCCACATTTTTTCCCAGCACATCTTTTTTTTTTAAGTTTTCTATATTTTCAGCATGAGCATGTGCTTTTGAGCAATAATGTCTTTTGATTTTGTTCCTTAATGAACATAAAACAGTGTCCCTGTTTTCATTGATAGAACCTTGAATTTGAAATGTAGACCACTCCATGGAAATCTGGACACCTTGTTCTTTAAAGACCCCTGTTGATCCTGCATTACAGCAGACCAGGCATCCTGTAATTAAGAAAGTAAAAATGGAATTAGTTGTATGCCATTAATTTCAGTTGTCATTTGTTTATTTTAGATTTTAGCTGCATTTTTTAAATTTATTACCACAAATGCCATAAACCATGCTTCATTCAAAGACAGCTAGGTCAAGAATTTCATGTTGTTAGCATAAAATGTTTATAAAATCTTTAAAAGAATAAGAAAAACAAACAAACATAGGCCTTAAAAAACTCCATGTTATATATGTTATGCTATAGTCATTTTAATATTAATTTAACTTGAACAATAGTCTCTGCTTTTATTTTACAAATTGTGAAAAAAGTAAAAGCTCATATGAATTAAAGTCAGATTGAACAATCACATACCAAGCCTCTTATTCTTGCACCCCAACCAAGGGTTCTTTGATTTAAAAGCTTCCCATTGGCTTTTACTCCAAATGTCCGGCCAATCTTCAGTACATGGTATGCCAGGACCTAAACAAAAACATGATTTCATTGCACACAATTTTAATGTAAAGCCTACCCTATAAGACTGATGTGCTTTATAATTTCATAAATAACAGACTAATGTTAAAGTGATAGTTCACTTAAAAATGAAAATCCTGCCATTATTTCCTCCTTCTCATGTCATTCCAAACCTGTAAGGCTCTCTGTAAGGTTCAAAACACTAATGAATATATTTTGGATTGAATCATCTGAAAGTAATGGACAATACAGTGTACACCTTTTAAAGGTTGTATCAGCGATTTCTAGCCTAAAACATAAAGTGTCAATTTCAGCTGACCTTTCTTCACGATCCGCTCGCTGCCTGCCCTATAAATTGTCTGTGAAAAAAACGCGTCTCTCTGGTCAGCCTAGGGTCCGAGATATGCCAAAAAAACAATCGGCACTACCATCCTTTCCACACGTAAACAAACAGTGTTCCAACCAATCAGCGTCCGGGGTTTAGTGTTGTGGACTTTCGCTTCGCCTCCCTCACATCCCAGCACCAGTAGGAAAGTAATTGATAAAAGTCTTATGATGATCTAAAATATATGATGATCTAAAATCTAAAATACAAAATGATTAATATAATTATTTAATGCAGATTATTGACAGTAGATTATTAAATATGCTGATACAGGTGAAGCCCAAAGTTTTACACAGAAAGCAAATAAAAAACAAGCTTTTTATGACTTATGCATCAAACATTTTAGTAGAATTCGATTGCAAATCTATAAGGAAAACTAATATACTATATAACGTAGCCTCTTTTGATAAATGACATGCGGCAGATCTGTCGGCATTTATTTTTAAAGCTGCATTTCTGTTTTTTTATTCCTATAATAAGTATTTTTTCATTTTATACTTTGTATGTGCTGTAATTAAACCAATGCTTGCAGCAAGTCAGAGTTAAGGTATTTTCTTGAAGCCGTGTTTAGGCAGACGGCAGCGGGACTTCAGGTGGAGGGTCCGGCTTATCGGTAATCTTCAAATCCTTGCAGAACAACACCGGTTCTGATCCGAGACCCAGCTGGAACTGCCACAGATACAAACGCTCATGTGGCTTCAGCTCAAATGATAGTTGCTCTTCCACTTCAGTCTCTTCATTCCAGCTTTCCTTCTCAGTGTTCACACTTGAACCTCCATATTCTGACGAAAAGGTGAACTGATACTTTGCAATTGATTCTGCAAGTATTCCAGCTGAGATCGTGGCTGACGCTTCTATCTTCCAGTTGTGTGTGATCTCGGACATCTTCTCCTTATTGTATCCAACCTTTTTAGTAACCTTCTTTTGCCATGTCACTGGTGTGGGACTGTCATTATCTACACTTTTAATGTTATCCCACTTGCTGAATGATGGGCCACTGGTTATGGACAGCCCTCCTGGCAGGAAGTTCAGAACATCGGGGTGAACGGAATAAACAGCAGTGCACTCGTCTTTGTTGAGGTCGGTACCTTTGTAGTATTCAACTCCCCACTTTGAGAATGGCTTGAGGAAGTAGAAGTGACCTGGCAGACCCCAGTAATAGAGACCATCTCTCCAATTTGGATGCAGGGTAAATTCTTCAGAATCAGAATTTTTACTCAGGTCTGCTGTTCTTCTGTAAGTGCCCTTTCCCTGGTAGATGATGTAAAACAAGCCTAAGGCTCCCAGGTAATGGTCTCCGCCCTGACACTTGGGATGAAGGGGGAAGACTACAGAATCAGTGTCTTCTGTCAGGTCACTGACTCTGCGGTATTCATTACCCTTAATGGTGTAAAAGTAGTAATAGTCAGCAAAGTAATGGTCTCCATGTTGGCAGGCGGGGTGCAGAGCATGAATACTGAGGTCTGACCCTTTGTTGAAATTACTTGCCTTCATATAGCAGCCGAGATCAGAGCGGATTATGTAATAGTAGTAGCTTGATCCACAGAAATCAACTCCTTTTATTTTGTGCTTGGGAACAATACCTGCCATTTTGTCTTAACCTGCAACACAGGATAACAAATAAATAAATGTTCAGATCTAATGGTTTGCCATTAATTGTAATTGTTTTATAGATGGTTTTGAGCTATTTTCCCCCACACTCTTTAAATTAGTCAAGGTCACATGTGAAGATTCACTCCTTTAAATACAGCGCTATAGTGTAGCGCAGCAGTATGTGTAGAATAGTTGTGATTTGCTGTTTTCTTTAGCACTTTTGTGGAGGCATGTGGGCAGCAATATTCAATTTGAAATGTTATTTGCAAAATGACAATGCAATTAGTAAAATGGCAATGCATTTCTGTATTTAAATTTACATTTTCCATAGCATATGTGCAATGCTGCAGGTTGAAGCAGGGAAGGATGGAGGATCTACATGCAGCAGGAGTCTTTTATTTAAACAAACTCTAAACTTCAAGAACTCAGGAACAGAACAACCAACATACAATGTTAACGACAGACTGAAACACAGGGCTTAAATACACACAACAGGTCAGGGAAACGAGACACAGCTGGGACAAATTAACTCATAATGACTAATTAACAAGGCAACAGGTGACAGGAATAACATCAATAACGCACATGGACAAACTGGGAATCACATGACAAGACAAGAACCAGGAACAAGAAACAAAACCCAAACTGTGACAATATGCAATGTTTAGAGCAAAATTATAATTCAAATTCAATAATATACTTTACATTTGCTATTTCCAACACTGCTTTTAACATATCATTTAAATATATATTTTAACGTTTTATAAGTTGCAAAATTCAAATGAAAATGTATTACAGAAATGATTAGATATTGTGATTACACTCACAGTTAAAGCTGCAGTCCGCAGTTTTTCCTCTTTGTCGCCATCTCTATTCGAAATCTGCAATTGCAGTTATTCGCCGAATTATCAACTTTACGCGAGTTGTGCCTCGGCATGGAGAATCGAGCTAAGGCAAGCAGATAGTTTTGAACACTGGCTGGTTATGTACTTGCTCAAAAATGTATTTTGGATAATTTTTAGTGCATAAATTACATTTATTTTACGTGCCAAGCCAAGTGTGTTGCATGCATGATGCATGCATAGGTTGTTTATCCAAATTCAACCAATCAAATGTGGCCTTACTATCTTAATACCCGCCTCCCCAGTAGGTGCTATTATGCTATTGGCTTGATCGGGCCCAAAGGGGAACCTAGTGGCTCAGAGCAGAGAGTGGAAAATAAAAACTAATGGCGGGAGTAGAGACAAGCGAGGAAAATGACAACAGCGAAGAACCTGTGGCTAAAAAGAACTGTACGTCTGAAATATGGCAATATTTGGCTTCAATAGAGAAGACGTGTCACAAATGCAGGTACTGTGTAAGGGGCCGTTCACATATCGCGTCTAAAAACGCCTGGAAAGGGCGGCCGCGCCGCTATCTCCTTTCCACAAGCGCTTGCGTCTGCCGTTGCTATGCAACCATGAACTTCGCTGAGCGCTTTCCATGATGACGAGGAAGTATCAGGAAAGGATTCATTGATTTCTAGCCCTTGTATTAGCTTCACTACTAGATATATTTATGGAGATGAGAAATAAAAACCCGCCCTGTACAGCTATGATCAGCTGTTCGGCCGAGCTTTCGATGTTGTTACGGAAAGGCCGAAGCTGATCGGTTGGTTATTGTCACATGACCTGCGGTGAGCTTGCGGCATTCTGAAAAGTTGAGATGTTCTTATCTCGTCGCGGCATAGAGTGCCGAAGTTATGACGTCACTTTGTAGGCCAAAACGCGGAAGTGAGTTAGCATTTTA
This sequence comes from Abramis brama, assembly GCA_022829085.1. Lineage (NCBI taxonomy): Eukaryota > Metazoa > Chordata > Actinopteri > Cypriniformes > Leuciscidae > Abramis > Abramis brama. The sequence continues at coordinate 37,647,232 of CM040778.1, read as the reverse complement.
GCACTACCGGTTCCCTCGCCCTAAAGTCTATGGGTTTTTTGAATGGGTTTTTGCTAAATCGCCTGAAATAAGGTCTGTGGTTAACAAAGCCTCTAAATATTTTCACGTTTTGATCTATGGCATAAAACACACCAGTTATAACCTGCTTGTGATTTTTTTAAACTTTATTGTGTCTTAAAAACGGTGGTTGCTAACAAGTTGCTAAAAGGGACTACATATCCTTTGGCGGGGACTTTAGACGTCATCATGACAAACATGAAATCTCTCACGAGCCCGCGTTTCAGCTTCACGTTCAGCTTCACGTTCTTAGAAGTTTACCTTTCAGTTAATATAGCCTACATAACGTTATTTTTGTTTTGTCCCGAGATGCAACCACAAGTCATCGAATGAAATCTCGTTTGTTTTCCGTCCGATGTTACCCAGCGGAGACGGGTTCGTGCCAGATGGAGTAAAAAAGGCTAGCAGTAGCAAGAATAAATGTTTTTCATAACCAAATCAACAGCTAAAATACCTTTTGTCTTTGTCTTAAAATATCTAAAAGCTTGTTTACTTTGCCACTGTTTAATAGATTAGATCCGCTGCAGTTTTATTAAAGGCTAACGTTACGTTAAGAAATGTGTTTAATTAAAATATTCAAAATAATACCTGGTTTATTGACTTTTATTGTAACTTGTTTGGATATAATTATAGAAAGGGTGGGTCCTGCACCTTGTGAACTTGGCTTTTACCCACCTATAATAATATGATTGTATTTGTAAACAGCATTACCGGCAGTTAAGGCAGGTAATGATATTAATCTTTGTTATTTTAGTAGTAAATGTTAACTATATTTAATGTGCTATATAAACGTGGACAATTCCCAGAGAACACGCTGATATGTATAGCCTTAATGCACTGTAAGTTGCCTGTCTGACAAATACACAAATTAAATGTTAAACTATTGTATACTACTTGTATACTATTGTAACTACACTCCAGTCAGCTCACAGTAATGTGAATGTGAGATATAATTTACTACACTGGCTCTCACATTGGGGCTTGTGGATTACCAGGTAAAAATATATAGAAAATGTTAACAAAATGAGTATATGGTTTATTTAGGGAACATATATAGTTTAATTATAATGTATTATAATAAGCATTTCCTATTGACAATTCTCTTTAAATTCAACATATATAATTATATATAACTATTAAATTAAATATTATATTGGAATTTAACTGTGTTATGCTTGTTCAGAGATTATTTGTATAGTTATCTTAAATACATAGAACACTATTATAACTCCTCTATCTCTCCCTAGTTTTACTTACTCGATTAACCTTGTCCCTCATGCTGGCCCTTACAATACCGGCAAGTAAACCAGAATCTAAGCTGCACTGTTCATGTCCAGATTTATAGTGGTTCTCTCCTCGATCTATCGTCTAAGAAAAAGGACATAAGATTGGAAATTGATACGGCCATAACGTTAGTGCTTCTGAGATGGTAAAAGCGCATTTTTTCCTGGCGAATTAGCAAATGGTATGCAAACATACAATCAAACATAATACAGTGAAAGATAATCTTTAAAGTTTATTTGGGGCACAATGATCAGGCATAATAATCTTAATCACAAAGAAAATAATATTAAGGTTTATATAAACTAACAAAATAACAAACGAATAAATAAAACATTAACAAAAGATTAAAAAAAAATCTCAGAGAGGCACGCATAAACAAAATTAGTTTCTAACATTTTTTGAAAAACAGAATGGGCAATATTTCTCATGAAAAAGTGGATAAGTGTTCATACCATAGACTGTAAAAAATAGGTTCATACACAGCGCAGATCATAATGAGCGAGCGTGTTTTTTAAATAAAGTTTGAGGAAGCTTGATGATGACGTTGATCCGCGACCATGGTGTGCTGTAGTCCGTTTATAGCCTACCGTTAGCATTTTATATCTGACGGCTTTATTTAGGCTTCAAAATGTATACATTTTGGATTAACTTGTAAAGATTATCTTGATAGACAAAACGTGTTAGGGTCACAACTCTTTGTTGAACACAGATCTTATTTTTTGCGATTTTCCAAAAGTCTATGGGGAAAATGCATTGCTTTTCGATCGAGGGAACCCATGCGCGCTAACTTCCGGGTTGTCCTACAAAATGACGTCATAACTTCGGCACTCTATAGCTACTACAACACAGGTGATACTAAATAAACCAATCAAAATCCTCTGGAAGTTTGTACAGCCCACTTGCGGCTAAAGCTCCACCCACTTGCTGCTACCCACCCATTTGCAGCTGGCTCCGACCTCCGTTTATACCCTACTCCTTTTAACAGTGGTTTTAACCGCTCCCGCTCCCTTCCACTAGATGGGGCGTGACGTCATAAGAGGAACTCACTAGTAGAGTTACCGTACGCTAGCAGCTATATTCGCCTTACATAACTTCAGAAAAGTTGGTTTATTTGATAAAAAAAATGATGGATAAAATAACTCAATTGTAAACATACTCGTGTGTGCTGACTTCAAGGGGACCGTGATCCTGCCTGAAATGAGAATACGCTATTCGCAAAACAAACGGGTTCAGGCACGTCAGATCAGCCGGTCGCAGGTCGAGCTGTTCCACTAAACTCCTAAACGCGCTCACCTCACGGCAGCACACACTCTCCACATTCAACTGGGTGGCATAGCCCACACAAACACAGTGATGGGGACATCAATCTCTCTTTTTCTTTTCTGACAATAAACATCGCTAATTAAATCGTGAGAAATTGATAACGCGTGGATTGAGGAAGGGTATTACATGACGTTTGAGGCGTCGATGAGACTAGCGATTGGTGCCTGTGCAGTGTGTTCATCTCTAACGTTACAGCTCTGATTTGGACTGACTTACTGTAAGTAAATAATGTCTTCAGTCGTTGTCCCTCCTTGCTATTCTACATGACGGCGATATTTTGAAAAGACTTGCTTGTTCCGTTATATTATCCGGGTTAAGTTTGCACCAGGTTAGACTAGACTAGCTCTAACGTAGCTAACGCTACTCACCAGGACACCTGGCCAACCCTCCACTAATTCTCCTCACACCAAGCATTAATAACTCTTTGAGTGCCATGGCTCCCCTCTCTCACGCCTGACCGGTTAAAAATTGTAGGGCCGTGGTCCATAAAGAATTTGATGGTTTCCCACATCCTCAGTCGTTCTCCAAACAGCCGTAATACAGTGGGAATCTAGCGGAGTATGGGTTGCGAGTGCCTCTTGTGACGTCATCACCCAGTAACTGAAAAAACACGCTACCTTTGAAGAAACCCCAATAAATGTTATTTTAACGCATTTTAAGACAGAAATAATTAAATATATACATATAGAGCACTTTAATTTACACATTAATTGGCTGTGGTGGTTAACCTGCAACTTACACTTTAAATGTCTTGTTACCAACATTCTACCAACACACTCTGTGCGTTCAACAGAAGAAAGCCATACAGGTTTGGAACCAAGTGAAAGTGAGTAAATGCTTACATGATTTTTTTTTAAGTGAACTACCCCTATAAGTATCTTTTTATGTTCATTAGAGTTATATGAGTAAGTGATAAAGAATGATTTATAGGGATAGTTCACTTTGAAATTAAATTTTGGCATGTTTTAGCTTACCTTAAGGGAATCCAAGATGTAGGTGTCTTTGTTTCTGAAGTAGTTTAAATTTTGATATTTTTAGGTCAAACTGTTCTTGTCTGTCAGTCAGTCATATAATGCAGGTCTATGGTCACTACCTGAAAGAGCACGATTGTTGTCACGATTTGTTATGATTTCTCTTACATTATGAGCGTGCTTTTTGACGTGCCTACATTTGTAATTAAAACATTTTGGTCAGCAGTAAAAATTATCTAACGAACAGTTCTGTTTAAAAATCCGTACTGAAATCGAACCAAAAGCCTCGTACAGAATGGTTCAATACGTGTATCGTTACACCCCTAAAATATATATATATATATATACACGCATGTATGTATATGTGTGTGTGTGTGTGTGTGTATATATATATAATTAGTGCATCACCATTATGCAGGCAAAAATTTTCAATTATTGATATTAATTTATTAATAATATTGATAGAAATTATTGTCTATATTGATCTAAATTATATAGTCTCAATCTATATTCTGTTAACTCTATATTGGCCAGCTCTAGTGTGCATCCTAGCAAAAGTGAATGACTGTAATTAGTTAAAAATGATTGTCAACAATGCTTTTCTTGAGCAAATTTTTTTTTCTTTTTCTCATTTGGCAGACGCAGTGATGACCAACTTTCCTTCGGCGACTGAATGGGAAATAAAAGATGCAATTTCTGGTCATTTTAAACAAGCACCAGGGAGAGCAGGGGGTGGTGGTTATGGATATAAAGCTAACAATTAATTCTTAAAAATTTTAGTATCTTAAGTTGTTTTACATATTTTCCAATATTTTATTTGTTCATTTTTATGTTTGAATGTTGTCTAAGTTGTTAATATAATTGTTCTAAATAAATCCCTTTATAATCAATTAGTTTGGATGGATTTTCATTTATGAGAACCTGTTATATTTGAGTGAAAAGAATCCTTATGCCTCATTTTGATGTCTATTACATGTATATGTAGTGTAATTGATGACTAGTCTATTCTTGGGCTATGGTTACACGTCTATTAGATTTTCACTGACAGCCCAAAATCAGCCTTGTTTTAGCCTAGACCCATATTGCCTGTCTATTAGACGTATATATGTAGTCGTTTAATAGCTGTCTAATTGATGACTGGTCTATTTTTGGGTTATGGTTAGACGTCTATTAGACGTATAAATATAGTCATTCAATAGCTGTCTAATTGTCTATTCTTGGGCTGTGGTTAGACGTCTATTAGACGTATGTAGTCATTCAATAGCTGTCTATTCTTGGGCTATGTTTAGACGTCTATTAGATTTTCACTGACAGCCCAAAATTAGCCTTGTTTTAGCCTAGACGTCTGGGCTGTGTTTTGACGGCTATTAGACGTCTATTAGACGCAAAATTGCTTGCTGGGTGAGGTCACTTCGAATCAGGCAACTTACGATCAATGCGGCAAATCTCGTGTTCAAGTTTAAGATGAATCTGAGGTGAAATCCTTGTGGGGAACGAATTCCTCTTGCTAAATTCCCGATTGCACGGTTCCTTGTGAGATGATGTTGTTTGCCTGCCGAATTTACCCATTTAATTAGCTCCTGAGAAACGCGATAGCTGCTGATAATACTGAAGGAGCTTATGTATATGGTGATAGGCCAGGTGTCGTATTCCTAGGTAGATGTGGATCAGCTGATGCGAGCTTGGCTAACGTGACTTGCTAGAACTAACGCTACGCTTGATTTCAGTCAAATCAAGTGAAAGTTCGTGTTCTCAGGCTGCAGGCGTTTGAAGACTGATTACTACTCTGATACAGTAGACCATAGATATCATAAAGGCTAAGGGCCCTATTTTAACGATCTGAAACGCAAGTGTCAAGCGAAAAACGCAAGTAACTCTGTGGGCGGGTCTTGGCGCTGTTGCTATTTTCCCGGCGGGATGAATGACTCTTGCGCCAGGCACATATCTAAAATGTGTTGGTCTGAAGTAGCTTCATTATTCATAGGTGTGGTTTGGGCGTAACGTGAAATAAACCAATCAGAGCGTCATCTCACATTCCCTTTAAGAGCAGGCGCGCTTTTTCCATACCGGATTCCTATTATAACGGCGGATTTGCCAGGCGCGCGCCAGGAGCGGTTCACAGCCGAGGAGAGCAACGTTCTCGTCACGGCCGTAAAAGAGAGAAGTGACATTGGGGATGGAGAAACACGCCCAAATTAACTTCGGTTAAACAGGCGTATGATAATTTGGGTAAATGTGTAAGCTAGATGTATGCTTTTATAATAAATTTAAATAATAAATCTATCTATCTATCTATCTATCTATCTATCTATCGTAATAATGTATGATTTGCAAAAATGAAAACTGCTGCTTCTGTGTAGATGAGAGAATCAAAGTGTATGCGCGTTGTGCACACGCTACATTGATTATGGCCAAGCATGCGCCCTTAAAATAGCATATGAATAACATGCGCAACGCGCCACTGACTTTAAACTCTTTTTTCCTGCTTAGTGGCGCAATTGTTTTCTAAACCTGCAAAAGAGCATGAAGGAACGTTTGCGCCGGAACACGCCTCCTTTTTTGCGCTGAACCGCCCAGGGAGCGCAAGTTCATTCCCTAGTTTAGCGACGTGCTTCTGTGGAGGGAAAAGCGCGCTTTGCGCGGGTGCAAAATAGGAATGATACATGCGTCGGTGTACAAAGTCAATTGCGCTGGGTGCAAGATAGGGCCCTAGATGTCTTAAGGCGGAGTCACTTCCGGCATCACCGGCGGCCATCTTAACACAGTGAAGCTGTGAATTAAGGTGAGTGATCAGCATGCACACAAATCTTCTTATCTCGCTGAAATCTTGACGGATTTGCAAACGGTTTGGTTTCTTACAAACGTTATTAACGTGGCTATAATTCCGAATGCTTGAACATGTATGTTATAATTATTCATATGTATGCAGTGTATGTATGTAGTGTCATAACTACATCTCTGACGTTTATAACAAACCAAACCGTTTGAAAATCGGTAGAAAATTGAGCAAGTTATGGTTATTTAAAAGTACATGCACCATGTTACGAGTGAGCGAGCACCCTGTGGTAAGATGGCTGCCGTGTGCGGACGTCGACCTCCATTGGCCAGCAGCGCGCACGAGACATCTAGCCTTTATTTGATATCTATGCAGTAGACACGTAAGTACATTGTTCATAGATTTATCCACTATTAATAACATTCAATGTATAAAATGAATGAAAGAAAAGCAACAAGTTTGCGATTGTTTGTTTCATGATCTCAGTGAAAGTACTGAAGTCTGCCCTGATATATCTGCTCTGCCGACACTGGCAGGGTTTTCTTTTTGTTTTTTAGATAAACTTCCAAGAATCTTTAGGACTTCCTAAATGTCAAACATCACAGTATATTCTTTATATCCACCATTGCTGATTTCAACTGTTTTTTTGACTACTCGTTTTTCGACTAATCTGTCTACTTTAACACTTTATTGCGCTTCAAATTCTTATCTGTATTTCTGACTAGTTTATTTTTCCTTATAAGATTCCTAATTTCCTAAATAGACTTTGCTAATTGTTGTCTGAGTACAGTATTCTGGTTGTAGAGTATTTTGCGAATCATGAATGATTTTGTGTCTATGTGGCTCAGAGCAAAATCTACAACCTGTAGAATTAAATAACATCAGGCATGCATTACTGTAATCTTTAGATGATATATTATGCTATTCGAATAAATATATGTCATCATACGCCATTGTTTCAAAGCAGCTTTACAGAAAATGCATGTGTCTACATTATAATTTAGTGTGCTCTGCTATCAGAGGTGACTGTCCATGTAGCCGAATGTATTTCAGAAATACACATAAAAATGTTGGTTTTCCAATAAAAACAGTCTCTGAGAAACTGAGAAATCGTCCCCCACATATTGTCCCCTTAACCCAGTGGTTCTCAAAGTGTGGGGCGGCCCCGCTGGTGGGGAATAGAAACGTGAAAGGTGGGGCGCGCCAAACGAGAGGAAATTTGACTTTTTATGCCTTTATTCACAACGGCTCCTTGACGCCCGCAAATGAGATCCCAATCTCCCAGAATCGCGCACTAGACTAGAGAGTGACTGCGCGCGCATGTGTGTGTGTGTGTGTGTGTGTGTGTATGTGTGACTATAAATGCAGCGTGTGTGAGAGCAAACCGCCCTTATAGCTGTGTGTTGCCGCTTACTAGACCGATCACCCCTGGGGGCGACACCAAGTATTACAGGAATTCCCCTCCCCACCCCCAAAATAATGATTGACATGACGTCGGCATATTAATTTTAGCGGAACAAACTTTTGCGCCCATAGATATGTGTAGCTATATCTATATTTCGGTAGAAGGCTAGTGTGGGCAGTAAATAAACTGTGCAATGCAAAACAGGCTCACTGCAGCCACTAATGCAGGGATAAATAGACCTGTCTTGCCAAATGGATTTATCTTTTTTTCTTTTTTAACAGATTGCAAAGTGGCACTTTTATTGCTTTTCTATTTTTGAACTTGATACACATTTTGACACAGCTGCACTTTTATTTTCTCTATTTTTGAACTTGATACACATTTTGACACAGCTGCACTTTTATTTTCTCTATTTTTGAACTTGATACACATTTTGACACAGCTGCACTTTTATTTTCTCTATTTTTGAACTTGATACACATTTTGACACAGCTGCACTTTTATTTTCTCTATTTTTGAACTTGATACACATTTTGACACAGCTGCACTTTTATTTCCTCTATTTTTGAACTTGCTGTTATTTGATGTAGATAGTTAGTTTGTATTTAGATATAACTTACTATACTGATACTACTTGTTAATTCAATAAATTTGAACATTTTATTTCTTTAGCATGCTGGGGCGATGGGGGCAGGTGGGGCTTGAAAATTCCCCCTTGTCCAAAGTGAGGAATTATCGAAAAAGTTTAAGAACCACTGGGTTAGTGTGTGTGTGTGTGTGTGTGTGTGTGTGTGTGTGTGTGTGTGTGTGATTGGCAGGTTTAGGAGTCGGGTTAGTGTGTGTGTGTGTGTGTGTGTGTGTGATTGGCAGGTTAAGGAGTCGGGTTAGTGTTTGTGTGTGTGTGTGTGTGTGTGATTGGCAGGTTTAGGAGTCGGGTTAGTGTGTGTGTGTGTGTGTGTGTGTGTGTGATTGGCAGGTTTAGGAGTCGGGTTAGTGTTTGTGTGTGTGTGTGTGTGTGTGTGTGATTGGCAGGTTTAGGAGTCGGGTTAGTGTGTGTGTGTGTGTGTGTGTGTGTGTGTGTGTGTGATTGGCAGGTTTAGGAGTCGGGTTAGTGTATGTGTGTGTGTGTGTGTGTGTGTATGTGTGTGTGATTGGCAGGTTTAGAAGTCGGGTTAGTGTTTGTGTGTGTAATTGGCAGGTTTAGGAATCGGGTTAGTGTGTTTGTGTGTGTGTGTGTGTGTGTGTGTGTGTGATTGGCAGGTTTAGAAGTCGGGTTAGTGTTTGTGTGTGTGTGTGTGTGTGTGATTGGCAGGTTTAGGAATCGGGTTAGTGTGTGTGTGTGTGTGTGTGTGTGTGATTGGCAGGTTTAGGAGTCGGGTTAGTGTATGTGTGTGTGTGTGTGTGTGTGTGTGTATGTGTGTGTGATTGGCAGGTTTAGAAGTCGGGTTAGTGTTTGTGTGTGTGTGTGTGTGATTGGCAGGTTTAGGAGTCGGGTTAGTGTGTGTGTGTGTGTGTGTGTGTGTGTGTGTGTGTGTGATTGGCAGGTTTAGGAGTCGGGTTAGTGTGTGTGTGTGTGTGTGTGTGTGTGTGTGTGATTGGCAGGTTTAGGAGTCGGGTTAGTGTATGTGTGTGTGTGTGTGTGTGTGTGTGTGATTGGCAGGTTTAGAAGTCGGGTTAGTGTTTGTGTGTGTGTGTGTGTGATTGGCAGGTTTAGGAATCGGGTTAGTGTGTGTGTGTGTGTGTGTGTGTGTGTGTGTGTGTGTGTGTGAGTGTGATTGGCAGGTTTAGAAGTCGGGTTAGTGTTTGTGTGTGTGTGTGTGTGATTGGCAGGTTTAGGAATCGGGTTAGTGTGTGTGTGTGTGTGTGTGTGTGTGTATGTGTGTGTGTGTGTGTGTGTGTGTGATTGGCAGGTTTAGGGGTCGGGTTAGTGTGTGTGTGAGTGTGTGTGTGTGTGTGTGTGTGTGTGTGTGTGTGTGTGATTGGCAGGTTTAGGGGTCGGGTTAGTGTAGGGGGATTGATTATACAGTTTGTACATTAGTAAAACCATTACGCCTATGGAGAGTCCCCGTAAACCACATACTGTATCCAAGTGTGTGTGTGTGTGTGTGTGTGTGTATGTGTGTGAGAGAGCGATTGTGTGTAAGTGTGAGAGAGTGTGAGTGCAAGAGTGAGTTTTGTGTTTCTACCCCTGCCGTTCCCGCACAAGATTGCAATTCTTAAATGTGATCTAACAAAGCTAAAGAGGAAATATTAACCATATTTAACCATATTTGCTGTTTATATTGCTTGTAATTGGGATGAAGTAAACATCTGTTGAGTATTTTAACATAAATTGTTTGATTATGTTGAATTAAAAACCCCAAAATGCAGCGGGTCCACCAGACCCACAAACACTGGTTGGATAACTAAAATATGAACAAGGGTTAATAAAGACGAACAAAGGAGCTTTTCGTTGAAAGCTTTAATGCAGAACAGCAGTAACATCAGGCACAGCAGTCAATACACAGCTCTTATATTTCCTCATACGCACTTCATAAACTCTCCTCATTAACCCTGTAAATGCTGATGCTGAAGAACACAGCAATTCACAACTATTACAGACAGACTTCTGCACTACAGTATAGTGACTATATACAGGAGTGCTGAGAGAAAATAAATGGCAGGGTGAGCTTTATTTTAACAGGAAAATCAGTTCTTACAGTGGTCATTTGTGATAATGTGAGTTTCCATCGATCAAACATCATAAGGCAATGGTTTGTGACCCACCCGAGGATTCTCATAGAATTCCTCCTACCTTATTCTTCATTCCTTAACCCAATTGAGGAGTTCTTTTCAGCATGAGGTGGAAGGTGTCAGATCGTCACACACACACACACAGATGACCCTGCTGGCTGCAGTGGATGCAGCATGTGTGAGGACAGTAGACGCCTGCAGAGGATGGATCAGGCATTCCAAAAGATTCTTTCCATGTTGCATTGGAAGGGAAAATATCCGGTGTGATGTGGAATATGTGGGCCGACAGACAGGAACGTCTGGATGTGTAGAGACAGCACTAGAGCAGTGCTGCGGGCAAAGTTGTGCCTTACGGGTGTTTCCTGTGTTTCTTTATCATTTTTTTGCAGTTTGTACAAATTGTTCTGAGAAATGCACTTATTATTTTGCACATGTTAGGGATGATGTGAAAAACGCACTGAGAAAAACTGTAAGAGCTGGCCATAGAGTGTTTTTCTACTTATTAGAAATTAGGTCTTTATAGGCCTCTGAAGTAGTAATATGTGACATAAAAAAGAAAGAAAGAAAGAAATATACAGTATCAGATAGATAGATAGATAGATAGATAGATAGATAGATAGATAGATAGATAGATAGATAGATAGATAGATAGATAGATAGATAGATGAAGAAATTACCATAATCATAGTAATATGTGCAAGTGTTTTTTCTGGCGGCTGGCTTGACTGCAGTGAGTTACAAATTTTATGGGAAACTCATCCTGTGAGTTAACTCAGACAGGGGTGCGTTTCCTGTTCAAAGACGTAATGTTTGGCTCAAGATAAAGATTTTTTGAGTCATGCAAACCATATTTGGCTCACGATACTTTCGGTAAACTCACCCCTGAATAGCTTTGGTTCCCGTATTAGATCTAGCTCTATAAAACGTCCCAACAAAGTTTTGCACAGCACAGACATCCTCCAACTCTCAGAGATATTCAGAGGACATCGAGACACACACTTGAGCTTGTAAGTTGTTAAGGAGTGGTTTCTGTATTTCAGTCAAATCAAGTGAAGGTTCGTGTTCTCAGACTGCAGGCGTTAGAAGACTGATTACTTCTCTGATACAGTAGACACGTAAGTACATTGTTCATAGATTTATCCACTATTAATAACATTAAATGTATAACATGAATGAAAGAAAAGCAACAAAACCTCAGTTTGCGATTGTTTGTTTCATGATCTCAGTGAAAGTACTGAAGTCTGCCCTGATATATCTGCTCTGCCGACACTGGCAGGGTTTATTAGATGAACTTTCAGGACTTCATCTGGATTTTCTTAAATGTCAAACATCACAGTATATTCTTTATATCCACCGTTGCTGATTTGAATAGTTTTTTTGACTACTCGTTTATTCTCCTGTCTACTTTATCTCTTCATCTAGCTTCAAGTTCTAATCTGTATTTAACTATTTAACTTTTTCTTAATTAGATAATTATCCCCTTAAACCCTGAAAGCATTTTTAAAGTTGTTTTTTTCTGAGTGACACACACAAAAGTAAAGACACATAACTCCAAAACTATAGCAAGAAGAGTCAAAAAGTTAGTATCGTTTGATAGAACACGTTTCAAACAGCTGATAAAAGACTATATATATATATATATAATTTTTATTATGATTTTGCATATTTTTCTTATTTAACATGCAATAACTCAGGAAGGAAATACGGTAGGAGGAAACAATTTTTTTGGTGACGTTCTACATCTGAGCTGCAAATTTTGTGGAGATTGCATAAAGTAAACAAAAGTTACAACATTTGGAACAAAGGTAGCCTTTTTACTGAGCAGTCTTTGACACTTGGAAGGAATTTATAAAATTGTTTGGATGATTCTAAGGGCCCACGTACTTTTGGGGCCCCAGAGATCGATTTTATTAAAGGAATGGGTGCGGTAGGGGTCCCCAACCTCATATTCTTTCATAGGGCCCACAACTGCTAGCAGCGCCCCTGGTGATAGCATAAGGTAATCAAAGTTACAGCATTTGGAACCAAGATAGCTTTTTTGTTCAGTCCTTGACACTCCCTAATGGACTTTTTTTTTTTTTTTAATTGTTCCGCCATGAACAATATCATGTGATCAACGCAATGGTTATGTTGGCTCTTTCTAATCCTGAGAATCTGCTGTAAATGTTCGATTTTTCACAATTTATGCATGTTTCATGGAGTTATGATTGAAAACGTCACATCCATGGTCCATCTATATTCTTGATTGTATGTGTATGTGAGGATTCATCTATTAGAAATCCATGTGGAATATCTTTAAATCTGAGTGATGGAGAGTTTTGGGCTCTTTATAATTGTAACAATCTGCTGTAAATATTGATGTGCCATTTTCCACAATTTATGCAAGTAAATGTATAGAAGACTCTATGTGCGCCTGTACAACTCCACGAGGGATATCTTTAGATCTGAGAAATGGATTATGCTGAGTTTGGGCTCTTTTTAATTGTCGGAATTTGCAGTAAATAATGATCTGCCATTTTCCACTATCAGAGCATGTTGCGAGTGAAAACGTGAAAACATTAAATGAAAACATTTTACAGTTAGTCCAAAATGCAGCCGCTAGAGTTCTTACTAGATCAAGAAAATATGATCATATAACACCAATTTTATCATCACTGCATTGGTTACCTATAAAGTGCCGTATTAATTACAAGGTATTGCTACTGACTTATAAAGCCCTAAACGGCTTAGCTCCAGTCTATTTAACGGATCTTCTATCGCCCTATAATCCATCGCGCTTTTTAAGATCAATAAATTCGAGGCTTTTGGTCATACCTAGGATATCTAGATCCACCAAAGGAGGGAGAGCATTTTCACATTTGGCTCCAAAACTCTGGAATAGCCTTCCTGATACTGTTCGTTGCTCGGACTCGCTCTCCCAGTTTAAAACTAGATTAAAGACGCATCTCTTCAGCCAGGCATTCATATAATATTGTTAATCTTATAGTTCAAACTACAATCCGGCCTCTAGTTCATAAATGCCAGAGGAGAACTGGCCCCCGACTGAGCCTGGGTTCTCCCAAGGTTTTTTTTTCTCCATTAGGTCACCTGATGGAGTTTTAGGACACCATTAGGTCACCTGATGGAGTTTTAGGACACCATTAGGTCACTTGATGGAGTTTTAGGACACCATTAGGTCACCTGATGGAGTTTTAGGACACCATTAGGTCACTTGATGGAGTTTTAGGACACCATTAGGTCACTTGATGGAGTTTTAGGACACCATTAGGTCACCTGATGGAGTTTTAGGACACCATTAGGTCACCTGATGGAGTTTTAGGACACCATTAGGTCACTTGATGGAGTTTTAGGACACCATTAGGTCACCTGATGGAGTTTTAGGACACCATTAGGTCACTTGATGGAGTTTTAGGACACCATTAGGTCACTTGATGGAGTTTTAGGACACCATTAGGTCACTTGATGGAGTTTTAGGACACCATTAGGTCACCTGATGGAGTTTTAGGACACCATTAGGTCACTTGATGGAGTTTTAGGACACCATTAGGTCACCTGATGGAGTTTTAGGACACCATTAGGTCACTTGATGGAGTTTTAGGACACCATTAGGTCACCTGATGGAGTTTTAGGACACCATTAGGTCACTTGATGGAGTTTTAGGACACCATTAGGTCACCTGATGGAGTTTTAGGACACCATTAGGTCACTTGATGGAGTTTTAGGACACCATTAGGTCACCTGATGAGTTTTAGGACACCATTAGGTCACTTGATGGAGTTTTTTCGGTTCCTTGCCACTGTTGCCTTTGGCTTGCTCAGTTGGGGATATTTTGGGGATATTTATGTAGCCCCTATCCACCAACCATTTGCACTAGGCCAGAGTCTATTGATAAGGACCTGAGTTCTTTTATTTCTAAATGATCTTTTAACCCTGTCTTCTAATATAAATTAACCTCCAGGGAATCACTTTTAAACTGCAAAAACACACACACTCACAAAATAACGTTTAAACCAATATATATTGTATCAAATGTCAATTAAATTGAGACTTTGTATTTAAATGAAATGAAATAGATTAATTATTTGAATTTGACAATGTAAATGAAAATAAAACCAAATAAAATATGCCAAAACAAAATAAAACCAATACAACCCTCTGTGATTGCCTTACTTTTAACAGTAACTAAGCACTTTTTTACAGTATCACGGCAGGATCATCAATATTAAGTCACTGTCTGAATGTATTTAACCTACTAGAGTTAACCGTATAGGCATAAATCCTTTCTAATTTCTGTTTAACGTTAAGTTATACTATCAAATTAACTTATAACTCTGTATAACTTTTATAAACACATCCAAAAATACACTCAAAATGAAAAAGAAAAGACCGGTCACAATAGCATTAGTGCACTTGAATGTTTACATATCCCACCATTGCAGGCCTGATACAGCTTGAGTGCGTAGTGGCTGAGAAAACGAAAATGGCCCCTTCGCTCGAGGGAGCAAACAAAAACAATAGTTTACCTCAATCTGGTTGCTAGGGTGCGTTGAAACACGTCCGCAATTCATCACATTGAGAATCAGGGTTACATTTAATTTTAATTTTATCAATCAATAAATTCCATTAGAAACAAACCTTGTTGTATTATTTTAATTTAATACTGTGAAGCTGCTTTGATGCAATCTGTATTGTGAAAAGCGCTATACAAATACACTTGACTTGACTTTACATAAATTACGCATCTGTATATTATTGGGTCTTGCAGGGCTTCACATACAAAAACTCGCTCAAGTTTAGTAAAAAGCAAAAACAATTATGCTAGTTGTATTATACTCTATAAGACTGTTCCAATGACACATGACTATCTGAGCTGTATGATGTATTTGACATATTGCAGTACATATAGTACAAAAAAGTATTTCATAAATTATGAAATTTTTATTTTCTATTTAACAGCAAATAACTCAGCACTACTTAGGAGTTAATGAAATTACTACATTGATTGTAAAGTTCAGACTCTAAGCTTTCAAATGACACCTAATTTGTTGTTGAAATGGTTAGTTTCTCAGCTTTAAAATGATAAACCTAGTTTGTGTTTATTCCATTTACTGGTTGCTAAGTATTTGATTATGATTTTTTTTCCGCTGGCGGTACACTTCGTGTTAAAGGGGTTAATTTCCTAAATAGACTTTGCTAATTGTCTGAGGACAGTACTCTGGTTGTAGAGTATTTTGCGAATCGTGAATGATTTTGTGTCTATGTGGCTCAGAGCAAAATCTACAACCTGTAGAATTAAATAACATCAGGCATGCATTACTGTAATCTTTAGATGATATATTGTGCCTTTTGAATAAATATATGTCATCATACGCCATTGTTTCAAAGCAGCTTTACAGAAAATGCATGTGTCTACATTATAATTTAGTGTGCTCTGCTATCAGAGGTGACGGTGTCCATGTAGCCGAATGTATTTCAGAAATACACATATAAAAATGTTGGCTTTCCAATAAAAACAGTCTCTGAGAAACTGAGAAATCGTCCCCCACTCTCCTCTAATGTAATGTCTTAATACAGACAAACAAAAGAGCTTTTCGTTGAAAGCTTTAATGCAGAACAGCAGTAACATCAGGAACATTAGCCGACACAGCTCTTATATTTCCTCATACGCACTTCATAAACTCTCCTCATTAACCCTGTAAATGCTGATGCTGAAGAAAACACAATTCACAACTATTACAGACAGACTTCTGCACTACAGTATAGTGCTATAAAATACAACATTACATGTTTTAGCAATTTTTAAAAAAAGTGACAAAATTAAAGCTGCTATAAAAAGCTTGTTATTTGTATCACTTGCTTTCTTTGTAAAAGTTTCACCTGTATCCAGCATAATTAATAATCTACTGTTAATATTCTGCATTATATAATTCTATTAATCATTTTGTATTAATCTTTTTGATCATCATCATTTTTTATCGATTACTTTGTCTTACACCCTTCAGTGGTAACACTTATACAATAATAAAGTGATCATAAATTATTTGCAAACTATTAGTAAATTCATAGTTCATAAATAAATAGTATTGTTAGCACACTAAAAGGCTATCTACAAATAGCGAGTTCCCTGTCAGTCAGTCACATTCGACGTTACGTCAGACGTGAACTGATGAACTGGGATCTCACCAATCATCTTCGAGTGTAAACTAAACGAGCCGATGGACATTGCTGTAGAAGATTTGCCATGGCACACCCGGCCTGAGAAGTATATGAGGAATATAAGGAGGCGTTCTTGCACTCGCACATTCAAGCTTTCGCTTCAGAGCCGAGTGTGTGTTGTTCTGCTCTGCAATCATCATCGAGTGTGCTCTGAGTTAGAAGAAGCTCTTCAAGTGTTGGTGTGACGGCGCGTCAGCGGTGGTCGCTGTTAAAGAGCATTTCCTACACTTTACTGCAGTTCAGCTTAAAGAGCAGCTGAACACTGCAGACTTTATCTTTATCTGGTTTATCAGTGTGTGCTGTGGCCATTTCCCCTTCAGCACATAAACAGCTCGTTCCCTACACTGCAAAACATGCTTTTCTTACTTAGTATTTCTGTCTTGTTTTCAGTCCAAATATCTAAATATTCTTAAATCAAGAAGCATTTACTAGATGAGTAAAATTACATAAGAAATTATGACTGGTTTCCTGAGAAAGAAAAAAAAAATTAAGTGAGTTTTTGCTTCAAACAAGATTTTGTTTTTGTTTTAAGGAGTCAGATATCTCTCTCTCGGACTGAAGCTGCCCGTCAGATCCACTGCTGGATACACACGTCTAGGGGAGTGTGTTTCTAATAAAGAGCGTTCAGAGCTCATTTGAAGATCAGTATTTGTGTTCCTGTGCTTGTGATTATAAGCCATTTCTTACATGATTTAAGAATAATTCATTAAAAAAAAGCCTTCTAAAATAAATTTTACAAGCCGTTTTGTTACCATACTTTTTTAAACAGAAATGTATTTGTAGTGTAACTTTGTTAGCAAGAAGTCGACAGGACAGCAAAAAATATGTATGAAGGGAAGAGATAATAAATGCATTTCCGGAGGAACTGCGAAGTGTGCTTGCTCAGGTGCGGTTCACTAACGTTAGCAGGTAGTGGATAAGGGTGCGTTAAAGTTTGCTTGATCTGAGAATTTCAACAATAGTACTTTTTTCAAGATTTAAGAGACATGTCTGCAATGTAGACTAGTGCCAATGGCATTGTTTATGTGGCTTGGTTGTTGGTTTTGAAAAATTTGGTTATGAATATACAGCAGAGAGTGGGAGTGTTTTGGGTGATGAAATAATATTGAAAATAAGTTGACAGTCTTCATTTACTGTATCCAATAAGCCAATACAAAACTCACCCAGCTGTTCTGTGCTCGAGTATTCCCTTTGATTAGGAACAAATTTACTATCTCAAATTAAGGTCTACCGTAATTAGCGATGCTTTGATTGCTGCTGTCAAGATGGTTGTCATCACCTACACAGAAACGCTGATTTTTATAGCCTACCATCAGTCCTCCCCTTGTGAAAAAAAAGTGCACTTAAGTATACTTTTATAAAGTGTACTTATTACATAAATAATATACTTTAAATATATACACTTAAGTGTGAATTAAATGCCATCTTTTCGGCGCACTTAATGCACATTAAGTGTAATTAATTTCAAATATATCATATATTAAGTTGAAATAAAATGTGATAAGTTGCCATTAAGAGTGATTTTTTGGAACAACTTAATTGGTACTTTATTACAACTTTATATCTACTTTCATAATTGCTTCTAGTGTTTTTAAAATATACTTAAAGTGCACTACACAATATAATGACATGCAATTAATGTGATTTTAAATATACTTTAATGTCAGTTAACAATACACTTAAGTGTGAATTAAATGCAATGTTACAATCAACAAAAACTAAATGTAAAACCCTCTAAATTTACTGACAAAATAATCTCTAAAAGAAATACATAAAAACCTTTTTGTTGATGCACAAGAAAACCCCAAGAAACACTATGCATAAACACAAACAGTTTTGGAAAGAGAACTTTGGGTAATGCTTTACAAAAATATATTAGTTACCTACTTCAGTTAACATGAACTAAGAAAGAATAATACTTTAAGCATTTATTAGTCTAAAATCTGATTTGTCTAAAGTCTAAAATCTGTTTTGAGAACTGGAAATGCACAATTCATGCATACAAATCTGTAGATATTAATAGATGAAGATGATTAAATTAGACCGATGCATCAAAAGTTATTTTCCCTGTACAAAAGTTATAATTAATGTACAGATGAAGAAAGATTTCTGGTGAAGTGATTGCAAAAGTATTGTAATGTGTTCAGAAAGACAAACAAAGGAGATTTTTTGTTAAAGCTTTAATGCAGAACAGCAATAACATCAGGAACCGCAGCTCTTCTATTTCCTCATACGCACTTCCTAAACTCTCCTCATTAACCCTGTAAATGCTGGGAAAGAAAACAGTGAACTATTCACAAATTTTTTGTTGTTATCCTGTGTTGCAGGTTAAGGCAAAATGGAAGGTATTATTCCCAGGAGCGAAACAGGAGGAGTTGATTTCTGTGGATCAAGCTCTCACTGCTATATAATCCGCTCTGATCTCGGCTACTATATGAGGTCGAGTGATTTCAGAGCAGGGTCAGACCTCAGTATTCATGCTCTGCACCCCGCCTGCCGACACGGAGACCATTACTTAGCTGACGAAAAAGGCCGGTTTTACATCATTAAGTGTGATTCCTGCCGCAGAGTCACTGACCTGACAGAAGACACTGATTCTGCAGTCTTCACCCTTCATCCCAACTGTCGGGGCGGAGACCATTACCTGTCAGCCTTTGGCTGCTTTTACATCATCTTCCAGGAGAAGGGCACTTACAGAAGAACAGCAGACCTGAGTAAAGACTCACATTCTGATGAATTTCCCCTGCATCCCAATTGCAGAGATGGTCTCTATTACTGGGGTCTGCCAAATTACTTCTACTTCCTCAAGCCAACCTTAGATTGGGGAAATGAATACTACAAAGGGACCGACCTCAACAAAGATGAGTGCACTGATGTCTTATCCGTTCACCCCAATGTTCTGAACTTCCTGCCAGGCGGGCTGTCCATAACCAGCGGCCCCGCATTCAGCAAGTGGGTGAACATTGAAACTGCACATAATGACAGTCCCACACCAGTGACATGGCAAAAGAAAATTACTAAAAGGGTTGGATACAATAAGGAGAAGATGTCCCAGATCACAAAACACTGGAAGATACAAACATCAGGCAAGATCACAGCTGGAGCACTTGCAGGGTTAATTGCAAATGCCGAGTTCACCTTATTGGGAGTATCTGGAGGTTCAAGAGTGAAGACTGAACTGGAAAACTGGAAAGAAGAGACTGAAGTGGAAGAGGAACGATCACGTAATCTGAAGCCAAACGAGCGTCTGTATGTGTGGCAGTACCAGCTGGGTCTCGGATCAGAACCGGTGTTGTTCTGCAAGGATTTGAAGATTACCGGTACGTCAAAATGTCCGCCTGAAATCCCGCTGACGCCTGTAAACACGCCTGATCAACAGAGTCCTCGAGAAAATACCTCAACTCAGTCTGCTTAATTTATATACAGTATCTGCTGCAAGCATTGCTTTAAAAACAGGCAGAGAGGAGGCTGGCACTGTATAGCAGATATATATATATATATATACAGTTTTGTCTATTACAGTATGAAATATAATATTACTCAGCAATTTAAATGAACAAAATGCAACTTTAAAAACAACTGCAGACAGATCTGGAAAACCACATTATTCATCAAAAAAGTCTCTTATATTACTTGTCTTTATTAATGGTATAATTAACACATTAACAGACTATATACAAATAGTGAGTTCTTCATTCATTGTTACTGTAATTAACAAATAATTTTTTTAATTAGCTCATATGTAAAGACTTGATTTTTCATCCTTTAACAATTTTTTATTTTTAATTTTAAATGATTTTTTAATGTTCATCTAAACATTAAGTTGTTAATTCACCGTACATAAATGGTCATGTATAAAGTAAATTAATGCAAATTTAAGGCTTAATTACTATATATAGGAACACTTACTATTCATAGAATTAATGTATAATAATGGTACGATTACAACATAATCACCCTGTAGCCCAAGACTGGTTGCCCACTGAAGCTAAGCAGGGCTGAGCCTGGTTAGTACCTGGATGGGAGACAGACCTCCTGGGAAAACCAGGTTGCTGCTGGAAGAGGTGTTAGTGAGGCCAGTAGGGGGCGCTCACCCTGTGGTCTGTGTGGGTCCTAACACCCCAGTGTAGTGACGGGGACACTATACTGCCAAAAGAGCGCCGTCCTTCGGATGAGACGTTAAACCGAGGTCCTGACTCTCTGTGGTCATTAAAAATCCCAGGATGTCCTTCGAAAAAGAGTAGGGCTGTAACCCCGGCATCCTGGCCAAATGTGCCCCTTGGCCTCTGTCCATCATGGCCTCCTAATCATCCCCATATACTGATTGGCTTCATCAGTGTCTCCTCTCCACCAGTAAGCTGGTGTGTGATGGGCGTTCTGGCACAATATGGCTGCCGTCGCATCATCCAGGTGATGCTGCACATTGGTGGTGGTTGAGGAGATCCCCACCTTCTATGTAAAGCGCTTTGAGGTCTCACAAAAAGCGCTATATAAATGTAACAAACAAACAAACATAATTATGTGTCCTCTTTTACATATTTTAATCACATTTTAAATCCATTTTAATCAATGCCTTTGTTTTTCTTATTTCCTAAGTCAAGTCAAGTCAAGTCATCTTCATTTATATAGCGCTTTTAACAATGTAGATTGTCTCAAAGCAGCTTTACAGAGATAAACGTATAATTTAAGGTAACAGAGATTGTTTTGGCTTTATAGCGGTTCTTTAATAAAGTTATTTTCCAGCTAAAGTTAGTTTTGATTGATTCGCTTCCGTCGCAACGATCATTTGTTATTAAACTAGATGTACCGCATGGCGGTACAAAATATGACCGCCGCTCAGGCCTGCACTGGCTTTCCACAAAAATAAATGACGTGGAGCAATTTGGCTGTATTGCGTGTTTATGTATATACCTAAAAAAAGTAGTAGTATGTGCATGTCTGTCTGTGTGTGTGTGTATGTGTGTGTGTTTGTGTATGTGTGTGTCTGTGTGTGTGTGTGTCTGTGCGTGTATGTATGTGTGCGTACATGTGTGTGCGCATGTGTGTTTGTGTGTGTGTGTCTGTGCATGTGGATTTGTATGTGTGTGTGTATGGGTGTGTGTCTGTGCGTGTGGATGTCAGTGTGTGTGCATGCTTGCGTTTGTTTGTATTCCTGCATGTGTGTGTGTGTGACAGTTAGGGTTGCCAACTTCAGAAAGGAAAATGCGGGACAATCGTGGTTATTTATAGGAAAATGAGGGACACTCAAAATATTTGTACTGTATCACACAGTGTACGTCATTTCAGTGTCTGCAGTTAAGTTTGTGTTTAAAAGGTTATCAGACATAAACACATTTGTATTGCTTAACCTATTTATGTATTTAATTCTAAAAATAATTTTAATGTCATACATGAAACAAGTCACATTACAAACAAACCATAGTTCAAAATAACAGCATTTATCTAAAATAGAAAGCTTTTTTAACATTATACACTAGGCTTAAAGTTCAAAAGTTTGGGGTTAGTAAGATTATTTTTTGGGAAAAAAAATAAAGAAAGTAATTGCCTACTTTTATTCAGCAAGGATGCATTACATTAATCAAAAGTGACAGTTACACCGTGTCCTAACTACACGCGACGCGACGCCGCGACACGCGATAAAAGGTATCTTTTCCATGTTAATCAGAGTTTTTGTCCTAACCAGGCGCGACGGTGACATGCGACGTTTCTAATTTAGAAACGGTTTCTATTTTTCTGCAACGTCGCGCTGGAACAACAACCACAAAGCGTGGCAATGATAATCTCAGGTACTGTTTATGTGCTTTATTTAATGTTAAAAGCGTCTAATGTGACTTTGAATGTCATTTAGTGCTCCAGCTTTGTAGCTAAAGCAACAATGGATATAATTCACCTCAGATCTTGAAATTAAACAAATGGAAACAACGTTAAAACTGTGAACAAAAGTGTATTATTTGACAAAGATTGTTTTAGTAACTCAGTAGCGTATGTATTTTTTAAGTGGTGTAATATTTGTGAATTTGATTATGTAAGTTAGCTACTTATCCATTTTCTTGCGAGTGCCGTCAAGATTACTCTCTGGTGTTGTGCACTTGCCGTGACTCCGCCCACACGCTGTTCTGATTGGCTGTGATTTTTGATTGACGTTGTGGCGTCTCACAGTCGCGTCTAGTGTGGACAGACACACTGCCTGTCGCTGGAATTTTATCGCGTCGCGTGTAGTTAGGACACGGTGTTAAGATAATGTTACAAAAGCTTTCTATGTACTTTCTAAAAGCTTCAAAACATTAATAATAATCAGAAATGTTTTTTGAGCATATTATTCCCTCAGGTTGATTACATGTTTTCTTGCGTAGCTGAATGTTAGACTCATGAACAATAATCACGTTGTTTGCATTCGCCAAAATTGATTAGCCGAAATCAAAACGTGGACAGTGAAAGGAAATTACCGTTAGCGCGAGACGAGTCCGGCTTGAAGCGGAAGCGACCAGACGGCAGAGGATGTTCGCAAATCAAACAATGATTTGTCTCAAAACATTGATTAAAAACAGCTGTGATTGGATGATGACAGGTGTCGGTGATCATTCTCAAGTGTCGTGGTCAGCACTGCTGCTGTTGCTGTTGTATCAGTCAGTGGTTTATCAGCTTGTCAAAAAACGGGACACGGGAGGTCACGCACGGGACAAATAAATTAGGCCCAAAATACGGGACGTCCCGCCTAATTCGGGACAGTTGGCAACCTTAGTGACAGTATCATCCTAAACCAGCAACCCTTCGCTCAACACCACCATCTACAGGCCGATGAGTGTACAGTCACTAAATGTGCACATAAATGAATTTATTTTATACCCCCCCATGGATGAAATTCTACGAAACTTAGCATACCCCCAGAGGATGTCAAGTTAATCATACACATGAAATATGGTGCAGTTCTGAACATCTCAACTGAAGATAGGGGCGATTAACCCTCTGAGGTCGACAAACGCGCCGACGCGTTTTGCCGGATTTTCTCCACATTGTAGCACTATAAACTTAAATTACTCCATCATTTATGGTCATACAGAAAAAAGAAATATAAAAAAAGAATCTGTGATATTTCTCCTTTTGTATGTGTCCACTTACAATCAAATCAAAACATTGTGCTTTTGTAAAATAAAGAAAATAAACAGGGTGTGCGTTCTGCCTCTCCGTCGCGGTGAACTTTTTTTTCTTGAGCACGTCTATAAACTGAAACAAAACTCAGCGAATACTTGTCACACATTTATGAGCCATATACCTTTATAAACATTTAAGTGTGTACTTTTAAATGATCGGATTCAAAACGAAAACAAATATTCTCTGTTTAAGTAATTTGTATAAAACCAACAAGATGTCCAGCTTCTCAAACGCTTGCTCATTACAGTTAATTTGGCCACGCCTACTCGCGCAAAAGATATTCACATGCAAATCTCCACATGGAACGCGAACGCGCTCGTTACCTCAACAACAAAACACTTCACTTCACTTTTCGTCGAGTTTGAAAGACGTGCCTGAGCTTACATTGGATTTAGGCTACCTCAGAAGAAGAAGAACGCGATTTGAAGACAAGAAAGATAAGGTAAGAAATTCTTACATAGCCTAGTTTGTTATTGTTGCATAAATGTCACGTTGCAGC
Source organism: Abramis brama (assembly GCA_022829085.1). Taxonomy (NCBI): domain Eukaryota; kingdom Metazoa; phylum Chordata; class Actinopteri; order Cypriniformes; family Leuciscidae; genus Abramis; species Abramis brama. Next base: position 37,622,816 of record CM040778.1, on the reverse strand, counting down.
TGAACTGTTGCTAGATATATGGGGAATATTATAATATTTAGACCCGTGTTTACTGTGTTTGTGGATATCTGCTCAAACATAGATATGTTTATGGTAACCATAATGTTTTATATTTGAGAGTGATCGCGTTTGAATGCATCATATTTTGCAAGCGATCGCGTTTGAATGTATCATATTTTGCAAGCGATCGCGTTTGAATGTATCATATTTTGCAAGCGATCGCGTTTGAATGTATCATATGTGTTTACTGTGTTTGTGGATATCTGCTCAAACATAGATATGTTTATGGTAACCATAATGTTTTATATTTGAGAGTGATCGCGTTTGAATGTATCATATTTTGCAAGCGATCGCGTTTGAATGTATCATATTTTGGATGAAAGCAAAACGCACCAAACGGCTTCATGTTTTTATTATTATCTCATTTCATATCATCATAACGGATGGAAACATTTGAAGTAACATGATAATCAATATATTTTTCTCTAGCTTCTTTTGGAAGATTTATAGGCTGCTATAGGTTATTTATTGTTATTATTATTTTATCCGCACTGCGCATATACCTTATGCCTACAAGGCACAACAAACCTGGTGTTCATTATATTATATATCGTTGGAAACGTGTGTGTGTGTGTATTCTGTGAATTTTAAAAAGGAATTTTAAAAAGCAATTTTAACCAGAAAAATCTAATATTTATTTCCAAAATCGTGCAGGCCTTTCTCTTGATATCAGTATGTTCACTTTTTTTTTTTTCAGGTCCCAGATGCCACTGAGGACTTCAACATTCACATGAGTCTCAGTACGTGAACATGGTAAAGTGAAAATCTTGGAAATGAAAGGTATGTACAATGTTTTTAGGAATGGCACAAAGGTCTCTGTCTTTGAAGTGCTTTTTTGGCATTTGTTGTGTATCTTTGGATTATGTTGTGTTGTAAATAAATCCAAACAATTTAAAAGCCATTATTTTTTAAATCTCCTCATTTACAGTATTGTGCAAGGTTGCTCAGAATGATAGGGGCCTGATAGCTCCTAATAGGGCCGTTAGGGGAGGTTCTTTGTCTTTCTCAGGTGAGAAAAGCTTACATATTAATGAGCTCTCGCATAAGGCTTTTTCACACAAAACACGTCGTAAAATTTTTAAATCAATATATTGTCTTATCTGAATGAGCAGTCAGGGTGATTTTCACATAGTTTTGCAGCAAATATTCTAGGCTACGTCATACAATTTTCAAAAGTCTTGTGAAGAAATAATCAGTATGGGTTTCATGGCCTTATTTCAGTGAGAATTTTTTTTTGTATTTTCAAAAACCACGCATAAATGTCATTATCTCAAAACTACAAACTTTTACATACATGCTGCTGATATATTATTGTAGCAGAGTTTGTGCTGAATACAGTGTAATTAGACTTTAGCCATGAAAATGTCACAAGTAACAGAAATAACCAGAAATGTCAGAGCATGTCAGAACACCTCCAGGGCCCAGAAAACAGCTCAGACCTCAGAGGGTTAAAGCAGAATAATATTGCATTTTCATTTTTTATGAAAGGGGCGCAAATCACAAATGAGTGATTATGGGCTAGGTTGATGTGGGCCCTTAAGACCAACATACCATAAAAATTTCTTCATCCTCGGTGCCACGGTTCAGGTAGTTATGTAGGAAAAACTGCATTTTTTGGGTTTGGGGGGGCCCAGCGCGGGGGGGGAGTGGCCCCCGGGGACCAAACGAAATTTTTCCGTAAAAGTCTAGTGGGGCTACATGCCCACCAAATTTCATGTTCCCCGGTGTTTCGGTGTCCCTGGTATCGTTGACGAAAAATTCAGTAGATGCCGAAAAAAAAAAAAAAAAAACTTTGACAATCCCTATATGACCGCTTTCGCAAGCTACGCTAGCGGCGGTCATAATTAGGGGCCGCTAAGACGACACCATTCTCTCTACACAGACTTTAAACGCGATCCTGTGAGAAACGCTGATGGCGTTCACATGCGCATTAAGAACTGGTTCTATAGTTATGTGCGTTTGAATATATGTGTGCAGGTTTGTAATTCCCTACAAGCCAAGCCTAAACAAATTACTGGTGTTTCCTTATAGGTTTGATTCAGAATTTTATTTTATTTTGTCACTTCGGGGTAGATACGCGAAACGAATTTCCCCGACAACACTTTATCTGTAGAGTGGTAAAGGGATCCTCCATAGGGAGAGACTAGTTGGCACTTCAGCACTTCGTTGACATCGGGTCCAGGCGAAGGGCCTTCGTCAGATCTGGATACGGCCTGGATCCGGCAGGCTGCGGGAAAACCTCGGGATAAACACAGACACTAAAATTAGCGTAGATGCCATTCTTCTCATGATGTAACGAGTACATCAGGATTTATGGGAAGTGTTCCTGGTTCCGGCTGACCAAATCTATGCAGCCTAACATTGAGTTATAGAAGTCTATAATGTGTTATGTGTATGCTAGGTCAAAGAGATGTGTCTTTACTCTGGCTTTGAACTGACAGAGTGTGTCTGCTTCCCGGACAATGTTAGGAAGACTGTTCCAGAGTTTTGGTGCTAAATAGGAGAAGGATCTCCCGCCAGCAGTCGATTTAGATATTCTAGGTATTATTAACTGGCCGGAATTTTGAGATCGCAATAGACGTGACGGACTATAATGTGTTAAGAGCTCGCTCAAGCACTGCGGAGCTAAACCATTTAGTGCTTTGTAAATAATAAGCAATATTTTAAAATGTATACGATGTTTAATAGGGAGCCAGTGCAGTGTTGACTAGTGTTGTCATGATACCAAAATTATGACTTCGATACGATACCAGACCAAAATACCTTGATACCGATACTGAATCGATACCACGGCAAAAAAACTAAAACAGTAAAAGTAATTGGAAAATATGACAGAACTTACAAATAATTTTTTATAAATTAATTTTAAAAGCTAAAACTTCACATGACCAGCATGTTCCTGCCCTGCTTTGACCATTGCCTCCCCTTTATTATTAATAATAATAATAATAATAATAATAATAATAATTGCATGTCAGTGTGAACGTCCTTACCGAGATGTTTGCAACAATCACATTATTATCAATCATGCTAACATTTGCAGACCTTTCACAACTCTGAACAGGTTGGGATGACCAAAATCTCATTTCATGATACAAGTCATTTAATATTTTTTAAATGTAATTTTATAATTATAATATTGATATTTAATTTAATTGTATCTTTGTTATTAAAAATAAGCAAGAAAGCAAATTACAAACAATGACAAATACTATAAGAGACAAATAAAATAAACTGCTTAATTTCTTTTTTGAAATCTAAATAGACCTTCTGTAGCTGAAACAATAAGGTCTTCACTCTTAAATGAACTAGAGACTGATTATTAATAAATAGATGAAATTTATTCAGTCAAGCATTGGGTGACTGTCTATTTTACAGAATATTACGCTACCGGTCCGGCCCTTACGCTACCGGACCTGCACGTATCCAATACATTGGAACATATACGATTTATTTTGACAAACGGTTTACGTTCACTAAAGACATACCCGACTGTGTTTACGTGAATAATCGCCAAGGACGCGCATTTTTACATATCATTTTGACTATTCAAACCTAATAATCTGCGAAAGAGAACTGAAGTCGCGATCGCATGATGTCTGAACGGCGTCAGGTCTGAGCATAGACAGTATATAAACTGGACACAGCGACCCCATAGGTTTCAGTGGAGACAAGTGAAGCAAATTAGAAGCTTTCTCTTCCTGATGGCTGAGCGACTGCGCAGACTCACACTGAGCTCGACGACGTAGATGTGACGTGAGCAACCCGTCTGTCTTCTAGTAGCTGTGCCGAGAGAAATCTGAATCATTCCCTTCCGAATCTCGTAGAGACTGAGAGTGTGAGTAGGAGCTGTCCATGAGCTGGAGCAGGAGAAACTTTATGCCTCCACGTCCCCCTGACTGACTGCGAGCGTCTCCTCCTGTATATATACAGTCATTTCCAGAGAGTCGCGTACGTTATGACGCAATCGTTAGCCTAGAATTGAGAGCTCGATGGGTCCCCTGGGTCTGAGCCCGGCAGCGCAAGCACGTCCCACGCTTTATTTTCTCATGCATGCAAGTTTCTTTGTCAAGTGCTGCACGTAGAACACACCATCTCGACTCCTCAGCGCAACACTGAGTGTGTGTGTAAGCACGCTTCCTTATATACGCTCTTTTTTGGGGCGGGTGCACGATGAAGAGCTCACATGGCAATGTCCATTGGCTCGTTTAGTTTACACTCAAAGATGATTGGGCTCTCGAGTCTAGACAAGAATTCATCAGTTCACGTCTGACGTAACAATCCCGTTTCCTCCTTCAGGGAACAGAGGTTACATTAGTAACCTAGACGTTCTTCATTCATTGTTACTGTAATTAACAAATGATTATTTTTGAGAAATGAATGTAATTTTCTCTTTTCACAGTTCCTGCTCTAATCATGGAAGCAGCAGATACTTTATGTGCATCGCTCTTCCGCTGGCTGGAGAACCGAAAGGACTGTGCAGGAGAGCTGGAGAAACTGGCGCAAGAGCTGGAAAATGTTCATCAGGACAGCAACATCTTTCAGGTGTTTAGAGCCTCAGTATCTGCAGCAGCATTAACCTCTGTCTGCCCCACTTCCACAGCGAAAGAGGCAGGTGTCTCCAGCAGTATCTTTAATAAAGCTATTGAATTAATTAAAGAAGATGAGAAGGTTGGCACGAACATTCAGAATCTACTGCGAGATCTGAAGGACAGGTGTGCAGAAGTGCCGCTCGGGCCTCATGCTGATGAGCTGGACTGTGAGATACTCACTCTACTTATGTGGGCTCTGGCCAGAAGAAGTAATACTCCTGTACCCCTAGACTTTCTCAAAAGTTTCAACAGGGCCACGTTCTTTCGTCACATGACACCTGATGGACTGGCTCCGGCCGAGGCCTCGCGCTTAATTTGCAAAGCTCTGAGATTCGATAGTTCCCCTGAGATCAGGAGCCTGAAGGTGTTGGGTAAAGAAATGGTGAAGAACATCGAACTCATTGGCACTAAAGCTGCTGAAGCAGGATTAAGGGTAACGGCTTTCTTTCCTCAAGCATCCCATTTTAAGAAAATTGTGACTTTGAAATTCTCTTGCAGTGACTATTCAGGAGAACAATATGAAATATTCACTGCATTGCATTGATATGTTAGACAGTGATTTTGTGATTGTATCTTTCTATGTACAGGGTGTGATTGGTTTAGGCATCTCTCTGTGCGACCTGATTGTGAAGAGTGAAGAACTAGTACAGGGCAATCGGGTCACGAAGGCCAGCAAGTTCTTACGGGATTCAGCCAGGGGAATACTGTACGGCCAACAAGAGCTAAAGGAACAGCTGGATGAAATAAAGTATGATATTTTGTTTTCTACACATTTATAAAATTGTATACTAAATTTATACTAATTTATCTGTCTTGGCCAAAGCCAAAATGTCAATATGTATTTGTCTGAGATTGTACATTACTGCAATATTGAAAACGCAAACAATAATGAAGGTCTGAAGGAAACCGACTGACTGAATGACAACTTTTCTCAATACAGTGAAATCATCCAGGAATTGTTCAGAATGAAGATCCTCATCAAGAACTTGGGGGGATATTCTCTCTTAATGGGTGAAAATGTACGGAAAATAATGGATTATATCATAAGAACATGTAGAGACAGCACAGTTCTCTCCTGGCTTGAGGGAACACTTCATCAGGTTGAATTTGTGAATCTTGTACGATTTTTCCAGGAGAGGTTTGATCTCATTCCTGAGCATTTGACAAAGTCTGGCGGAGGTCACTTAGACATTGTGATTGTGGCTCATGGCGGTATTGTTGACCAGTTTATGCCCTCAGGTGTTCTGGTGCCCAGACCTTACATCACAGACACCATTCTCTACTCTCCGTGGAACTGCAGAATTGATGCCAAAACTGCATTTGCAATTGCTCAGGGGACCATTAAACCGAAAGACAGAGCGTTTTTCAATATTGCTCACTGTGAGCCGATCCCTTTGCCAGATCACTGGAACAGCATGCGAAGATCTCCCTACGACATCCCGATCCCAGAGATCCTTCTATCCCCGCTGACCCCTGAAGATGGAGCATGGGCCCATTTTCAGCAGTTATGGCAGAAAAGACGCTTGGAAATAAACAACCGTGTTATTATTCCATATCTTGTCCCAGAAGATAAGAAAAATGCATTCGGAGAGATCCCCCTGCACATGTTCATATTTGCGACATCATTTATACTCATGCTCCATGGTAAAACAGCTACTGTGCACCTAGCTGCTTGTTTGAGCCTTAAACAAAGGCCAGAAGAGTGGCGAACACAGTACGCCTACACAAGTGATGGAATGTCAATGACTGTGAGAATAGATGAGCAGGGCATGAACTCTGAGTTATACAGAGCCTTAAGTTCATTATTTGACACAACAAACACAGGGTAGGAGAGCAACCAAGAGCAGTTTAATGCCTGAGACCAGCCCATTTTTCTCATGTTAAAAAGAACTTATATAAAAGAAGTGTCAGTTTAAGTCTTTCTATCCCATAATATTCACCACTGACATGTTTCAACCACAACATGAAGATAAATAACAAATTACATAACAAGTATTGTGCTATGCTAGTTCCAACTGTAACATTATGGGGAAAAAATTTGGTTTGCATTTAAACAAACATGAAATATTTCAGTAAAAAAAAAAAAACTTTGACTTTTCTATTTCCAATTCAATTAAATTCACGTTTATTTTTCATTTGCTTTCTGTATAAAACGTATGGGTTTAACCTGTATCCGGCATAATTACTAATCTACTATTAATAATCTGCACTATATAATTATATTTATAATTTTAATTATCATATGTTTTTTAATCCATTAATTTGTGTCTTAAGGCCTGTACACAAAAATAGTTCTCAATATTAAAGAATATGAGAGTTCACACCACAACTATAACAATAATGACATAGAGAAACAATATCATTGGAATCACTTTCAGAGCGATTTTATCAGCTCATAAACGATAAAAATTGGCAGCCAATCAGAATCCATCGTGCTGTGACGAGCTCGAGCATTTAAAGAGACAGACAAGCTTATAATAAACAGAACGATATCGCCCGCTGGTGTAGATGCTGATATAGTTATAGTTATTGTTCTTGGTGTGAACGGCCCTTACACCCTTCCATGGTAACACTTAAACATTAATAAACTTATTATAAATCATTTGCAAATGTTAGTTAATTCATAGATTATTAATAGTAGGCTATCGTTAACACATAAACAGACTATATACAAATAGTGAGTTCTTCATTCATTGTTACTGTAATAAACAATTTATGTTTTTAATTAGCTCATAAAGACTTAGATAATGGGTTTTCATCCTTTGTTAACGACTTGTATCTGATGTATTTTAAACCATGTATTAAAGGAGTTAATATTCATCAAAACATTAAGAAGTTATTAATTAATGGTAAATAAATGCTCATGTTTTAAGGGAATTGATGCAAATTTAAGGCTTGATTAGTGTCTATAGAAACACTTTTCATGGAATAATGTATAATAATGGTAGGATTAAAGATCATTATGTGTCCTCTTTTTATTCTTTTAATTACATTTGAAATCAATTTTAATTAGTGTATTATTCTTTGTTTTTCTTATTTCTTATTCTTATTACATTCTTTGTTGTAAATCCTTTTTATGTAAAGCATGTTGAATTACCATTGTGTATGACATATTCTATATTAATAAACTCGCCTTGTCTTGACTTTTGTGTGACTTAATCTAAAGTGAGAAATATTTAGCCCTAATAAAACATTTATTTGTTTATTAAATATTTATTTATTAAGGATCCATTACTTTAAAAGTTGACCATCACTTAACCTTAAGGTTAACATCTGTATGTTTATTGTAGCGCTTTTATCCAATCATATTTCAGCCATCATGTGTTGCCATGGCCAAAGACATCTGCCTTGAGGTCTTCAGAATCGACAGTGCGGGCGCCTGTAGATTAAAATGAATGGCAATAACAAAAAAAAAAAAAAAAAGTAATAACAGAACTGACTGTAATGTAGGCCATGTCTGATTTTGAAGGCAAAATACCCACTGATCTTATTGATTTCTTTTAAAATCTGTGTGAGAGCTTAGTTCAGCTGTACACCTCGTCATGTTTTGCGGTGACTGTCAGAAACACGACGGGACAGGCTCGACTTCAGCATTAGCCTCGATAGAAAATACTTATTGTTGGAACTGAAACACACAGATAACCTGTACAATTGAACTATTTTTGAGGAAAGAAATTAGGATGGATTTTGTGTAAAAAAATAATCAGTAGTTTTGGAGTATAATGCTTTTTTTGCCGTTTTTTCCGTGATGAATATGGTTTTCTTATACATTTATGATCGAATGTTTTGTTCACACATCGAATGTTGTAACGTCTGACAAGGGAGGCTCAACAACTGAACAAACACACAAGCCGAACTCACTCGCTCATTTCTCTCTACCCGGCCTTTCCCGAACTCACCACATTAACCCTATCACTGCCGGTGCAAAATAAAAACAGCAATTTCACAACAATTATAGAGAGTCTGTGCGCTACACTATTAAAAGTTATTAATTCAGGTAGGACACCACTGAAGGCCTAGGTGTGAAATGCACGGCCCGCCACTGGGTGGATATAATGCTTTGAGTGGTGTGTGTGTGTGTGTGTGTGTGTGTTCAGAATGAGGTGCCAAACATTGCATTGCTGGGTTCTGAACGAGGACAAAGAGCCATGATTGATTTCCTGGGATCCCTTGTTCAACGCCATAAAGCAGGTCACACACACACACACACACACACACACACACACACACGACACGGGTTGAATGTCAAAAATGAGAGCAGTGTGTTCTTCCTCTAGAGGTGCAGGAACCAGACTGATCCACCAAACTAGAGACTGTGTGCAAGACAAGATCATCCAGAGTCTCAGCGGCGTCAGTACCGTCAGATCAATAATATTGTTAAATAATTCGTGTTTTTCGAACTGAACAAGCCAGAGGTGACAGTGGCAAAATAAATGAGGAGAAATGTTGTGGAAAATAATAGTATACCACAATCACGGATACCATGTTCATAAATCAGGCAAGAAAGGTTGCGCATTTGTTCATAAAATCTGGCTTATATCTGAAAATACAGAAAGTGTAAATCATTGGCATTTATATTCATTTATATTGTTGGCATAACCAACATCATACATCATAGAGATAAAGCTGAAAAACTGAATTTGTACTTCAAAGTCAGTTTTATTTTGAACATTTCTCACTACTTTTCTCAAGCATGATGAAATTTCGAAAATTCTCTTTATAAAGTCTCTCACTGCAGAAATGTAAAGATACTCGAGGCTCCATCTGTCCTGCAGATCTTTATAGAGAGATCTTTGCTGAGAAAATGTTGCGCAAGTTTTATAACTAACTTTTTGGTTCAAGGGTTAGTTCACCCAAAAATGAAAGTTCTGTCAGTAATTACTCTCCCTCATGTTGTTCAACCCCGTAAGACTTTGTTCATCTTCAGACACAAATTAAGATATTTTTGATGAAATCTGAGAGCTGGATCACTCCTCCATAGGCTGCTAAGTGATTGAAACTTGCTGGCCCAGAAAAGTTATTAAAGAGATCGTTAATATAGTCCAAGTGACTCCAGTGGCTTAATCTTAAGTTTATAAAGCGACGAGAATAGTTTTTGTGCACCAAAATTAAAAAATAATAACGACTTTATTCCACTATTCATTTCCTTCTCTCTGGGCCTATAATTTGTAGCCTTCAGTAAATTAAAAAAGTTCAGCTTTAGGAGGGGAAGAGACAGGGCAAGATGAGGAGACTGAGAGAAAAAGAAACAGTGATGGATAAGAAGTGAGAGCAGGTATTGACACATAATCTACCGCCCGCTGACATGGTTTTAAAGCTATTTCTTATCCTTTTTTTGGCCTTCAAACATCTTGAAATGCACATATCAGAGAAATAAAGACATTGAACCCCCTAACAACCTCACATGTAGGACCTCTTTGATTATAAAGCCCTGTCTACGGCCCTGAATTAGGAATAAGATCAATAATGAATGTGTACATAATGTGAATGAATTTAATAAACTTAGTTACCTAGATTTCCTGGTAGCTTTCAGTAAATGAACACGTCTGAGAAAATGATTCATAAATCAACCAGTCAGTTGACCCTGTGTTTACTTTCTTCACTGACAGACAAACGTGAAAAGTCTATATCAGTCAAAGCTCAGCTTTAGGGGGGGAAGAGACAGAGCAAGAGAAAAACAAAGAGAAAAAGAGTGTGATGCTGAACTAACAGAGGACAGGGTGTGTCCTCTGAGAGAAAAAGAGTGTGATGCTGACGAGGAGAGAAAAAGAGTGTGATGCTGACGAGGAGAGAAAAAGAGTGTGATGCTGACGAGGAGAGAAAAAGAGTGTGATGCTGACGAGAAGAGAAAAAGAGTGTGATGCTGACGAGGAGAGAAAAAGAGTGTGATGCTGACGAGAAGAGAAAAAGAGTGTGATGCTGACGAGGAGAGAAAAAGAGTGTGATGCTGACGAGGAGAGAAAAAGAGTGTGATGCTGACGAGAAGAGAAAAAGAGTGTGATGCTGACGAGAAGAGAAAAAGAGTGTGATGCTGACGAGGAGAGAAAAAGAGTGTGATGCTGACGAGAAGAGAAAAAGAGTGTGATGCTGACGAGAAGAGAAAAAGAGTGTGATGCTGACGAGAAGAGAAAAATAATCAGCTGCGTGACATGGGTTTAAAGCTATTGTTATCCAATTTTTTTGGCCTTCAAAACATCTTAAAATGCACATATGAAGATCAGAGAAATCTAAATTTTCTCCGAATCCCCCTGACTGGCCTACCTCACATTCGGGACCTCCGTGATGATAAAACCCTGCCGTCTGCATGTTAATGACACTAGTTAATAGTGAGCATTAGACCCTAAACTAAAGTGTTACCTTTTTTTTTTTTTTTTATCATACCCTCATTGGGGGCTGAGCCACAGACACACACTGATTCATGTTCACACTGGTCACACACACTTCAGTTCAGTTAGAACCAGATGCATATTTGTATTGATGATTCTAATTTGATTGTTTTATATCCAATTATTGATATTTGTGTTTTGAAAAAGTTTTTGATTCATGCTTTGACTCCTAACCAATATTCTACATTAAAAATTGTCTTTTTATTTGGGCTAGTAAAATTAATTTCGGGCTACCAAAATATGAAGCGTGCCTGCCTGAAGGGCTACCAGTGATTTTGAAATTTAGCGAGCCCTGTAATGTATGTGAGAGTAGGCGAATGCAGTGATGGGGAGGAATGTAAAGTTCAGGCAAGCCTGTGAGAGCAAAGGTGGATTCACACTTGTGTTGATGATAAACTGGATGTAATTTAAGTTCTGCTGCTTTTATATGAAAATAAATATAATGAACAAGACACCCAAAAGTACTTATTTATTTCCATTTGAAAGACGTGTTTTATCAATAATGTTTACTTTAATTAGCCTACAGACATGTTTTTATTTTTAAATATGACAATAATCAAATAATCCATATAGTGATTGCACTGACAGAGAGTTTTGGAATATTCACATATCATTTATACAAATAAAAACATGATATCAGAGTTTTAAAATCAAACATTTTAAAAGAGAACAATACATCACGGTCGTTTAAACCAATGAGCATTAAGCAGTGTTTTTTGACATGTCAGCATCATTCACATCTGAGCAAGGCAGACCACACTCGTGCTGAGTCTCACTTCACACACTTATACTACGCCCTAAAAGCATGTACTCTTTTTGTGAAGAAAAAGTGGATTCTTTTGAGTGTGTAGTAGAAGAGTACACAAGCTTCGGGACACACTATCACGTCATACAACTGCGTCTCGAATGGTTGCTCTCTGTCGCTTAGTTACAAGCATCCTGTCACGCAAACTGACCTGTCAATCATCTTGTCAAAGATAAAATACTCCACATTTCATTTCATTTCCTACAGTATCGGAGAGAAATGCAGAAGCACGCTGATCTGCAGTCAATCTGCAACAATAAATAAATATTCTTCTATCAGGTTAAACTTCTCTAAAACTCTCACCATCGATCGCGCACATCCGCCATGTTTTGTAGTTGTTGTTTTTTTACACTTTTCACAAGTGTTTGTAGTTCCTCCTCCTCCTCCAAAGCGCAGTGGAGTGTTGGTAATACAGACCCTTTCCAAAAAATTAGAATATCATGGAAAAGTTTATTTATTTCCATAATTCCATTCAAAACGTTAAACTTCCATAGATTATAGATTCAGGGCCCACAACTTAAACGATTTCAAGTATTTCGTTGTTTATTTGTACATAATTTGGGCTTCCAGCTCATAAAACCCACGAAAACAGGATTTCAAAAAATTTGAATATTACATGAAATCACACAGTAATTACACAGTAATACCATGGTCACTGAACCAGGTTTTGGTTATTTTGGCAGTGTGGGCCGGTGCAAATCCTGCTGGGAAATGAAGGAAGCATGAAGTGCTCTGGGAATGTCCTGGTAGACGGCTGCGTTGACTCTGGATTTAATAAAGCACAGTGGACCAAAGTCCTCTTTTCTGATGAGATTTCTCATTTGGAAACCAAGGTCCCAGAGTCTGGAGGAAGAATGGAGAGGCACACAATCCAAGATGCTTGAAGTCCAGTGTGAAGTTTCCACAGTCTGTGTTGGTCATTGGCTGGTGTTGGTCCACTGTGCTGTCCACTCAACGCAGCCGTCTACCAGGACATTTGCAGAGCACTTCATGCTTCCTTCAGCAGACAAGCTTTATGGAGATGCTGACTTCATTTTCCAGCAGGATTTGCACCTGCCCACACTGCCAAAATAACCAAAACCTGGTTCAATGACCATGGGATTACTGTGTAATTACTGTGTGATTTCATGTAATATTCTAATTTTTTGGAAAGGGTCTGTATGTTGAGATGAGCAAAATCTGCGCAGAAGTGCAGAGATGCATGCCGGTTAGAAATGTGTCGAGTGCGGTCCGCCTGGCTCTGATGTCATGCTGACGTATGTCAGAAAACGAGTGCAAGGCGCACGTGTCGGATTCTGCAGTCGAGCACAGTTGCTCTCCACCGAGAGTGGCTGGTTTCTAAAGTGCTTCTTCCTGCCTCTGTATTAATGCTCATGGGTAGCCGTAATGGGTTCCATTCAGACCTTAACATCAAGTATTTTACTGTTATGTGTCAACAAGATTCAACAAGACATTTTCTCCTGGCTAGACCCAATGTTTAGATCTGTTGTGGTATTTATGCAAATTAGCACATACGTAATATGATTATGCACCGTTTGTCCATGTTAACAAACAATTTCAAAAAACTTGTAATACATTTTTTGTTTGTCTTGATGTAAGTAATCCACTCAGTAATTTTCATGGTGATATCTAAAGGTTAAAATTTTTCTCTTCTTTTTTTTTTTAAATTTCACGTAAGAAAAAGTATGAATAGGCGATATTTGGGTCTTTTTCGAAACTTTCCCCTAATGGGATTCTCCGGGACTTTTTTTTTCTTACTCAGGACATATTGAGGATACAAAATCAGTTGAGTTTGCTTCTGTTGCAATTTGTTCAAGGTTGACCCCCATTTTGGCTTAAAATGACTGGACTAATAATGCAGTCAAATTATTTACAGGGAACATAAATAATAACTTTACCTTCCGAGTCTTTCGTTCATTTGTCACGTGACAGACGCATTACGGAACGGATTGAACCCTGCTTCAGATGCGAGCTCCTGCAGAGGTGGTGAAGCAGGCCAACACTGTGGCACAGGCTACAACAGGCCTCATGTGGGGAACTGGTGTTGTGGTTTTCTGGGAAGGTGGAGTAACCATTATGTGTCCCTTTTGTTTTGAGATTTCTTATTGTTTAGATGTTGTTGTTTTACATGTTTGTTATTTAATCACCTCTATCTTAATTTTTTTTATATCAATCGGTCAATCAATAAATTAATTGTACATTTTGAAAACACATTTCCATTCTATTAGTTTTTTTTCTTTTTTTCCCCATAAATCAGGGTTTATACTAAGTAATCAAGGACCGACATTTTTAAAATTAGGGTTGCAAAAATTTTCTCCGGGCGCGCGCTGATGTTTTACAGAGTCTCACTCCAGCCAAAGTCCCAAAGTTGGCAACCCTGCAGTGTGCTTGTGCATACTTTCACTGCGTGATTTAGTTTATTAAAATGCATTATGCAATTCAATATTTCTTACTCAATATTTAAGATAATGGCAAAAATACCTCTGTATGTCTTTTATATTTATATACTTTAATATAGTTAATATCACACGAAGAGTGGCGTTTTTTTCTCTCTAAATATCAGCACGATTACAAATGTGATATTGCTTTTATACAACAGATTAATAAACAAGAAGATAATATTAAGTGACTTACTTTTTAGACACAGCATTGCCTGTTTTTGCTTCACTTCGCCAACGAAAATAGTTCCAAACAAAGACACAGGACTGTTCTGCCACTCTGAGCAACACATGGCGATGGTGGTGTTTCATTACTGAATGAACGAATCGTTTGAATGAATGATTCAATGACTCGCTCATTACGACAGTCTGCGTGACTGCGTCCCAATGTGCATACTATCCGCCCTATATAGTATTGAAAATTACTAATGTCACATAGTATTTAGGATGGATAGTATGCACATTGGGACGCAGGCAAATGCTTCGTTACTGAATGAATCAGCCGTTTGAATGAATCGGTTGAAACTCAATGACTCGCTCAATAACAGAGATTTGCTGCCACCTACTGGCGGCTTTAATTTAACAAAGTATCTCTTTAAAAATTTTTTTTTTTTTATAATATTAATATTCAACGTTTTATGTTTAAAACATCAATTTCTGTATTTGTAACTACAGGTTAAATGCATTCATGTCCCTTTGAGCTTCTTTAAACAGTGTAAAAGCATTTAAATCTTATAAAGGTGCGCCTGCCTTATAAAGGAATGCCCATAAAAGGTAAAAATCAATTTAATCTTATTGAAAAATATGATTTCTGTCCCTGCTGCAAACTGACCACTTTAAAAAAGTTAGGAGTCAGCTGTCCTAAACACAATAAAAGCACTCAGCAAAATATCGTTTAATTATCTTTGTGTTCTTCTTGCACACTGTATACTAGCAAAACATTTTTACACCAAGACGAATATGAAATTGTGAATCTGAATGAGCCAGCAGGCGAAAAGAAAGCAGAGCTGCCATTCTGCGATATTTTACGTTATAAAAGTTAAATGTCCACTCACTGTGAACTAGTTAGTGCTTTCCTAAAGGACATTTGAGATGCTCACTATCTGTGTTTCCATCCAAAGTTGCGAATTGAATTTCTGCACAAATATAGGAATATTGAATAAGAAAACATGCCCATAAACTACGATGGAAGCAAATTCACGTGACTTTGCGATGGGATGCATGATTGGACTAACCAGATCTCGTCGCACAGCATCGGTTCTGAAACTGTCAGTGTTTCGGTATAATCGCCTTCCAGAACTGAGACAGTGTGTCTGCGCGCTCTGAGACAGAAGCATTTATATACAGTGACTTTTCTTAAAAACAGTTATTCTACATTATATCTGTATCTTGCTTTGGAAACAAACGTTGTTGCATTATTTCTGTTATCTCTGTAAAGCTGCTTTGAAACTCTGTGTTGTAAAAAACACTATAAATAAATGACTTGGTTATACATCTTTGTCTTCTGTGTTTATATAGCCTATCTGGGAGTAACGATTTTGTTCTCTTGGATGGAAACGCTGCTTTTTTCTCAAAATGTTTTATTCCATATTCCAATTTTGTGCATAAATTAAATTCCCAACTTTGGATGGAAACAGATATTTTCACCAACAGGCAAAACTGGTGATAATCAGTACAGGAGTTCAACAATCAGTGCAAATCAAGACGCCACAACACCAAACACACTAGAAAGCTCTTACTTTAATATAATTTGACAGGTTCAGCATAAGACACACATTCACAGAAGACAGAAACACCACATGAATAAGAACAGAACTACAGCTGTACAAGAGTGTGTAAAACAGCAGAGAACAAACTCTACAGGTCGTTTACATCAGACATCTCAGACTCATTAACAGTCAAAGATCTTTATCCAAATAATCACACACGTGTTTTTGA
This sequence comes from Abramis brama, assembly GCA_022829085.1. Classification (NCBI taxonomy): domain Eukaryota; kingdom Metazoa; phylum Chordata; class Actinopteri; order Cypriniformes; family Leuciscidae; genus Abramis; species Abramis brama. The sequence continues at coordinate 37,606,597 of CM040778.1, read as the reverse complement.
CATTATGTGTGACAGAACAAACCCCCAGTGAAGTGAACCAGCGGATCTGAGTGTCTCACTCAGGTCCTTGCGCTGATGTCATCAGTGGTGTGCGACGGCCTGTGGGTTGTAGACGGGCGGCAGGACTCTGCGTGAGTTTGCTTTGACCCACGGGTGCTCGATCACGCTCCTGAGCGGCAGACGCATGGAGGGACTGTGGCGGAGCAGCTTCGAGATCAGGTCACGAGCGCCGTCAGAAA